>RWGZ01001073.1:270801-332738 GCA_009725065.1 Utricularia reniformis
ATTTTGATCTTATAAAGTTTTATATTTTTTACAATTGTCATTGTAAAATATGAAGATTGCAAAAAAATCTAATACTTTGTAATATTTGTGAAACTAGTCTTGTTTAGTGTGTATGATATAATTGAATTAAATTTCGGGAACAAATTTTGCCATTTTAGAAATCTATAAATTTTGCCAAAATCTTATGTTCGTGACTAACAAACTATAATTACCAAATTTATTAAAATTATGAAAATTTGGAAACTAAATACATCATTTTTCTCTAGTTAACTACAACAATTTAGGTTTGTAGTGCATTACATTACAATTTCGTGAGTCCCAATCATCGTGGCTTAAGGCAAAAACTTCTAAGTTCTCACAAGCACTAGGCGAAGTCACAAATAAGATGTCAATCATTGTCATTTCCAGCCACAAAAATTGGCTCTCAATTTATAGCTTCATTATCAGGAATGAAATCATCAAAGTTCATACAATAGCGTACACATACTAAAACCCAGGAAAAAACGACAAGATGCTTGTTGAAATAGTGCATATTGTCCCACATCGGAAAATGAAAGTAGGGTGAATTGGTTTATAAGAGAGAATATGAATCATAGTAAATCACTTGTTCAAGTCTTTTACAATATGGTCTCCTCTCTCTTATACGTTATATATAACACACCCCATATAAATTAACCCGACTCTTGAAATTTAACAATACTGATGGAAGAAAAGCTAAGCTTGGCTTATGCTTGAAGAAACGGGATATGAAAGGTTATTGCATGTTTATAACTTGTTAATTGTTTCATATACATTTTGTCTTATTTATCGGTAGTGGTTGTGACTATTACACAAATTAACAATGCCTTAATTGTTATGACTTGTGAAAACTTGAAAACCTTTTGGGTTTGATCTTGCTTTTATTCTTGGACCTTTAGTATGTCTTGGCCCATTCTCTATTTGACATTTTTGTAGGATTAGAGCCTAGCAATGATAAAAGGATACTCCAATAAACTAGGGGAATCCATGTCCAACTCGCATTAGATGCGGATTCTGGACTCGAGTAGGACATGTAAATTTATTGGGTAATGTGTAAATGTACATTTGAAAATTAGGTTTAAATGAGGCATTTTGTGGAAAATGCACTTGGTTGGAAAATGCCAAAGGGGTTCGCTAAAAATGCAGCTATCGAGACTGTTAGGTAGGTAAAGATTAGAAGCAAATGAGAGTCATACAACACTCACCAGTTCCCGGACAAGCTTCTGATTTAGCTGAATAGCGGACTGCTTCTCCTCGGTCAGCCTGGAAACCAAGTTATGAGCCTGCAATTAGAAGGAAAATTTAAACACAACCAATTCAGAAGTGGGAAAAATAAAAACCAGAACAAAAGGATATATGATATGGAAAGGATAAGCATGATCGAACTAGATACAATATTATAGAATAGAATCTAACCTCAGATGCGCCATCTTTCTGTTCAGCCAATCCCTTAAACATCTGCAGTTATAAAATAGATGAAAAGATTATAGTGCTACACCATAGAACTGGTTCAGAATAACCCTCACCGCATTCGAATCAGAATATTGATGAGCTGCCCCGTTGTCTGATACAGAATCAAGTGGTGATGAATCTTCCTCTACTCCCTCATAAACTGGAGACGGTGGCCTTGGAGGTGGAACATAGACAACTCTCAATTTATTCTCATCGACATGATTTCCTGAGTCTTTGCTGAACTGAAGAAACCAAAAACAATAGTAAGATGACCATTCTTTTAGCACCTACATACTAAACAATCTATGCTCGGAAAACTCAAACAATATACCATTTCTGCAGTAATATCCTTTACAGTCGCTCCAGGGCTAGCTACTACACTCTGTAGGAGAAATTTATCCTTGCATTGCATGTCTGTAGGAGCCTCTTTTTGCGCTTGCATTGTAACTGAAAGATGAACAAAAGAACATGAATTAAAAAAACAGTACTAGTAATATCCTTCGCTTTCTTTCATAAAATAGTACTACTAGTAGTTGATATTTCTTCCTCTCAACAATTAAAAAATCTTGTCAAATAAAATAAAAAGGGGAGGTTAAAAACTTATTGTATCTACAACTATGAAAAGGCAATTTATCGATAATTTATCTACTTAAATTGAATTGGAGAGATGGGCTAATCTCTTTCAGTATAAAAAATTTAAATACTGTCAACAGCGAAACAAAAGAAAGAAATCAATTATTTAGCACTTCCTTTTGATCCTGATTCAAATTGCGTGAAAATTGGAATATAACCAAAGACAAGCTTATCATTCTCTTGAACCACCAAAATAGAAGAAATCGACATTCATTACCTACAACTTCACACATAGAGTGAGGAATCACGACTCCGGTATTTGGTCTCACACAATACTTTTTGGGGTTTGTTGTTTTCACCTGATATGCATCAATTAAATCAGTAAGGAGCAAATATACATATGCTCTCAAGGTAAATTTCATCTTAGATTCTTGAATATTTCAAGGTATCTCTGTATGCATAACAAAGTACAAAAAATCACAAATCAAGAACTAGCACGGATCGTACCTTGAATGCAACATAATTATCGGATTTGTTGATCAATTGCATGGAACAATTAATCTGCTTCTTCAATTCGACTTTAAGAATAGACGAACACCATGATTAAAATCAATAACCAATTGAGTCAAATTCAAACCACAATTCGTTAAATTACAAAATAAAAAACAACAATCGACAACCATTCCACAAAATAAAAACATACAGAAGCCATAACAGAAATAAAAAAATCCAAAAAGATTAAATTGAAATAAATTACATGCAAATTGAAGCTCAGTCGGTTCGATCTGGAGAAGCTCTCCGTCGTTCATCTCTGAGTATGTCCCCGACATATCCGACAGATAATTGAAGAAATGGAAGATCTCTGGTGACAGCGGTGGCGCAGAGAGCCGTTAGTGGCGGAATCGGAAATCAATTGAAGAGAAATCAGAGAAAAGAAAGAGATCTGGGTTTTCCAATCTCATTAACATCGATCCCCATTCTGATCTGCACTTAAGTTAGTTTTCAAATATTGGGTTAGTGCGTCTTACGTGGCAGTTTTAATACAATTTTTTAAGAGAAAATTAAGATATTCGGCTATAATGTCTAAAATAATGTAAATGTGATACTTCAAAGTTTGTAAATTGTATGAAATTTTTTTGAAGTATTAAAGTGTTTAAGAATGACACTGGAGTGAATAATAGTAGTTTTCGTTTTTTTTTTTCGTATAAGTAATTTTGATAATTTATGTGTTATTTTTAAAATTTTCAAAGTTTTGAGACATAATCATTAGATCTTTAAGATTAATTGGTTAAATAGAAAATATGGAGATATTTAAAATATTAACGAGTATTAGGATTATAAACGATTTTAAAAATTCAAGAGTCAACTACATTTATTAAAGTGTGAGGACATGATAATTACAACATTTAAAAATTGAGGTAAAAAACACGCATTATATTAACTTTGGAGACTTTGTATGCAATCTACAAATTTTGATGCATCGTATTTACACTATTATAAAATTTGAGGAATAATGACAAATAAAACTCAATTTTTTAATACAACTTTTTAACCGGGTCCATAATTTCACATCAATACAATTATTTTGAAGTTNTACTAAATTTCGTAGGGGTATTAAACATTATTTTATATATCATAATTAATTTATTATATATTTTTAATTAAATTATTTATTTATTTATTTTTATTAAAATATAGAAAGAATGGTTATTTGGTCAATATTTTTTAAACAAGTTTATTTAGCCCATCTTTTATCAAAGGAGGCTATTTGACAAAGTAATATCTGGCAGAGGGCTATTTGCCCAAAAAACCCTGAGGTTGTATTAATGTAAAAAGTAGCATCAATTTTCTATTGGTTTTGCTTTTCTCACCGACTAAATTTGTTTTACAAACATAAAACTAATTTGCAGTTTGTAACGGATAGTTTTTTTAGTAGGTTAATTTTTATAATTATAGAAACCGACCTACCATTTTTTATATCAAGAATACATTAAAAACATCAATTAAAAATAAGACAATAAATAGTAGCTGCAAATCAAGATATATTCAAAATAATAAATTGATTCAGTAACTCAAATACATTTTTTTTAAAAACAGTGATATTTTTTTAATTTTAACAAGTGAACATTGTCACCTAAAACAAAAAAACTCTGTTTGTTTGCGTTAATTTCTGGATTACTTTGAGATCTTCACTCTTTGAAATTCGTGAATAGCTCATTAAACTTAAACTTAAACTTAAACTTAAACTTAAATTAAAACCCATTTCTTTTACATAAATACATTTAATAAGGAAATATTCATAGACTGACTAATATCCATAGGGCGATGTAATCAATATTTTAATATCAATTATATGAATTTGTCTCGTGATTTAAGATTATATGGATCATTTTTTGTTAAGAATTTTTAAAACGGGCGAATGGTATTTAAGGTCCCCAAAGTTTGTATGATTTAGCAAATTTAGTCTTTAAACTTTATTCATTTTGGTAAATTTAATTCTCAAAGTTTTGTGGAAGCAAAACAAATCCCAAAACATTGTATTTTTGACATAATTAGTCCTCATATTTTGAAACTTTTGGTAAATCTAGTTCTCAAAGTTTCATATATGTGGCGAAATTGGTCATCAAATTTTGATGACTAAGTTTGCCACATGATGATCAAATTTGTCAAAAATATCAAAGTATGGGAACTATAAATGTCAAATAAAAGTTTGGGGATCAAATTTGTTAAAATCATCAAACTGTGGGGACCAAACTAGCCATTTTCTCTTTTAAAATAAAATCAATCCAATTTCATTATGAAATATATGGTATCTAACAAAATAGAAAGTCTATAAATCGAATACAAAATAATAGTATTATTGGAGTTTTGAATATGTTATTGTTATAATAATACTTATAACGATCAATTGTTCTGTATCATTAATATATAGTTCATGCTAATTTATTTAATATTGAACGTGTATTCAATAATCAATTTTTCTTTCTTTTTAGTTATGATAATATAAAATAAATTATATAGACCACGGGTAGATGCGAATCAACATACCCACGACGAAATCATAGGCATGTCGCAAATCAGTAGTGGACTTGAGCAATAATATCTTAATCTAATTTAGGCTCAAGTTCGTCAAAATTAGGGGTGTTCATTAAATAGTGATCAAGCCATGATGTTGCCATGGGATACCAAGTGAATTTTATCGGTTCATTAAATATCGATATTTTTGTTTGGTTTCGGTATATACTGAAATGTTGTATTTTATATAAATAAATTAAATAAAAATTAAGTCTAAACCCTTAATTATATAATTTAATGAGTGACAAGAAAACAGTGACGTTTTCTTCAATTGGGTAGATTTTGTCCACAAAGTTTTGAATAAGCAAAATTGATCATCGTATTTTGTTATATTTGGTAAAAGTGATACTGAATGTTCAATTGTTGTAGCAAAACTGATCCTCGTATATTTTCAATTTCAGCAATTGGAGTCCAAAAAATAATTGGCACAATTGATACTCGTAATTCTAGTTAAATGGAAAAAATTGTCCATAACTCATATGTGCTAGGCTTTGTGTCCATTGTCCTTCGCATATTTAATACGAAATGCAAATGTGGTTGATCAAAGAGTAATAAGAGGTGAGATATAAATTACGTTATTTAACATACTGAAAATTACATGGACTAATTCTATCAAATTAACAAAATTTGGGTGCCAGTATTACTATTATATGCAAATTATGAGGATATGTTTTACCATATTCAAAATTTGGTGGCTATTTATAAACTTTGAAGATTAATTTTGCTTGATTTTATAAACTTTTTAGATGAATGGTAAAAAATAAACAAAATTTGAGGAATATAATTGCAATAAAAACTATTGAAACTAAATTTTCCAATATTCAAATTTTGGGAAGTACGTCGTAACTTTCGTTAATTAAATATGAAAATTATTATTTGAAATTAAATAAAATGTTAATTTCAATATTTGATAAATTATTGAATACGGATTTTTGTTACCAAACAAAAAACGAATATCAAAATTACCAAAATATAAAATAAATATAAAAAATCTGAATCCATCTTAAAAATCCGGTATCAATATAAAAATAGATATTGGATTAAATCAAGTTTTACTTAATTGTGTTCAACCCTTGTTTGATAAACCCGAACTTGACTTCATAATATTCCTAATTTAGATTTTAATTCGACTAATTAACCTGATTAATTTGTCCAAAATCATTCTTTACCGACACACAAAATACCATTAATGAAACGTGTAAGAAGATTGTATTTACCAAGAAAATAATTAAAAAGTACGTATAATTATGATATTTAATAACACTGTGCATTGGTATTTGATACTATTTGTAATTCAGTACTGATTCACTGCACATATTTAACCAAAAGCAGATTGTGTTTTTAAGAGTAAAGATAGTGGTAGATGAACTTTATATTTTTTATTTCTAAATAAACCCCAATATATTAAAAACTGTGCAAAATTCAAATTACGGTGAAAATACAAAATAGTAAAGTAAATTGATTAATTTAGCTTTGTATGAACAAAATGACTTGTTTATTTCCGAATTGCGGCGCCAGTTACATTCTTTATATATTTGATACAATGAAAGTGACATTGCGGCTGATATTTTATATTAATTATAATTGCGGCGCATAAACTTGGCAAACATTATTTTATTTTATATTTATATGGAAGAATAACGGATTTAACGCAACGGTAAAATAAAGTTTCTGAAATATTAAGGAAATTATATTTTAAGGGTGTGCTATAAAATCTCTTGATTTGAATATCCGATGTGTTCAAGTAATTTATCGGATAAAATAATTGTGTATATTTGATCGCAGATCCTTTTATCATTTATATTTATTAATATATAATATATCTATTATGTTTTATTTTTTTATTTAAAAATCAATACCATGTACATTTTTATTATTTATTTATTTTTTACTTCATTTGAGTTGAAGAATAACTGGAATAATTAGAGAATTTTAAATCTATATAATATTATTTTGTTTCATACTTATTGTATTTGAACATTATTATGTGTATTTCTTTTTTTATTTGAACATATTCTATTATAAATGAATTCGAATTTCATCTCATTTGCAATATGACATATTTATCAAATCATTACACAATCCTTAAGTACAACCACGATAAGAGTGAACTTGACAATTCAAATCGATGAATTACCATTCGTACACAAACTCGATCAATTATGACAGAAGCGTAAACGGATATATGGGGGATTACACATCGTAAAACACGCACAAATTAATATAGTTCATCGTCTCTCTTATATACTAGGGGTGTGCAAGCACTAAGCAATAAAACCAGTTGATATGAATATATATATGGTTTAATGAATCCTATCCTAACCGATTTTTTGAATATCCTAAATGTGGATTTTTAACATGATTGGATCATTTCTGTTTTAGATTGGATACGATTTTCATCGCGTATGTCCAATCCGATATGACATGTATTAATATATAATAATACTATATATTTCTATTATTTATTATTTTATGTACAATGTCAATTATATCTCTCTTAGTTTATATTTATATCTTTTTTATTTTTTTGTCCTTTTTAATCACCAATATCAACTATATCTCTCTTCCTTTATATTCTAATCTTTTTATTTATTTCTTTAATTTGTATTCATTTGTTCAAATGAATTGTAGAATATTTAGAAAAACTTGAGAATTTTAAAATTGATATAATATTATTTAGTTCAATACTTTTTTGCATTTAATAATTATTATACATATATATTTTTATTTTTATTTGATTAACTCACCAAAATGAAAAGAATAAATATTTAACATAGCGAAGATTAAAATTGAAATAATTTTTTAGTATTTAGGATTAATTTTATTCTTTTTTATAATATAAATTATCAAAACAATAATAAAATATATTGAGTATCCGCCAATCGATCAACTATCTGATTCGGAAACCGATCCACTATTTCGGATATGGTTTAGATCAACATTTTGATAATATATATCCATCGGATAAGATCAAACAAAAGATATTCAGATCGGATTTATAATCCATACACACCTATATTATAAACTGTGATGTCTCGATGCGCCGTGGAGTGTGCCGCACCCGCATCCGACGCGTCTAGGTATAATTTTTTTATTTTTTAAAAAAATTTAAACCATAAATACATTTTTATAATTACTTTCAAAAGATTTCTTCAATATGACATATTTGGCTTTGTTTTGTATTATCTTGTAATTTATTTTCATATATTTTTGAGTTTTGAAACTTTAGAATCAATAACATAACTCTTATACTTTTTTATGAAAAATAAATATTTTTAATTAATAAATATTATATAAAACCTTTTAATTCTTATTATTTCTTAAAACATTATATATTAATTTACTTATTTTCTAATAGATTTTCATAGTTTAAAAATTTATATATTATAATTATCTTAATTATAAAGTTCTAGATCTTTGATTTTTATCTTTTATTTAATATCTAAAAAATATATATTTTTATATAGCATATCAAAAATTTTTATTCTAAAATTTCATCATCTTATTTAGGATTTTTATTATTTTTATTCTAATTTTATTATTTATAAAAAAATAAAAAAAATATATATATATTTATATTTTAGACGCGCCGAAAACCCGACACATATATTATTGTCACATTGGCGTATTCGCGTCGACGCACTCAAACATCATAGATTGTAAACCAATCTAAATATAATCCAAAATCCAAATGTGATACAATTTGATATTTAACATAATGTTAGATGAAATCATTTAATAAATAGAAAATCATTTAATTAAATACTGCTTTACTTTACAATTTACATGGATTCAACCAAGAAAACGGCCCTACGTAGATTCAAACAATGATGATGATTCGTTCGTTGCCTTGATAATGAAGCTTAATGCCAGTTTGCTGTATTTAGAACGCCACGCAGGTCTGAAATCATTGAAACTTGAATCCAGACACATTTTAGGGTCTGGTTCAGTCTTTTTTTCTAGAACTAAACTTAACGAATTTGAGCAACGACGCATCACGACCACCAGAAGTATGTAATGATTGCATTGGATGTACTTAGAGTTAGACACAATACAATGCAAACATTAATTTCTACATTAAATGCATTGTGCCAATATTAATTTCTAAACCCTAATTATCATAATAGGATAAATACTTAGTGTTAAACTATCATTCATAGTTTATCATGAAACATTAACTTGAACTATGATTAGGGATTCAATAATTAACTCGGACACTCATTCCTAGTTGTATTATAGAATATGATCGAAATTCATATATGAGATCATAAATGAACATGATATAATGTTCAAACTGTTTTTCCTCCAAAATCCACCTCATCCCGAATCCCTCCTTGAGGGGAGAGTGGTACCATGGAATATTTATTTTGAAGTTGGCAAGCATATCGATATTATTAATAATCTAGTGATTGATCGGTACATTGGTATTATCAAGATCTTCAATAATATTGGAGTATATAGGTCAACATAATGATTATCTTAGTAGTATTAGATACAACAATACATTACGAAAATTTCAATTTTATAACATCAGCATAATATGATATTTTTATACTATTGTAAATATATAAAAAAATAAAAATTGAAAATTATAAGTGCACATACATTATTGTAAAGATTGAGGAGAATTATTTATATTAATATTAAATATAAAAAGTTAATGTTTAGAAAGAGAAAGTTGATATGGAGTAAAAGAATGAAGTTTTCAGAATTATATGGTTGGAGATTATCTTATGTGATGACATTGTTTACACTTATAAAACAAACATTTATATTCAAGAGTGACATATCATTAAAAAACATTATTTGTTTGAATTGGTAGTTAGTGGTTACATAACTCTCTTTGGTACAAAACATTATTATGGGATGAGTTACACTAGTCGTTTGAACTAATGAAATACCGAATGAAACTTGTGAACAACTCAACGTAATGAGATAGGGTTGTAGAACTAGATTGTGATGATGCATATTTTGAAAATGATCAACTAGCTTCGATTAAATATTTCTATACAAATTCCTATAATATGATATATTCATGTAAATCATAACATATAGAAAAAAATGGTGTGCTTAGTTTTCGAAGTTTGATTATTTGGTTAAATTTGAATCCTAAAGTTTTTAGGGTGTTATCAATTCCCAAAACTTTAATTTTTTTCAATTGTTCATCCACAAAGTTAACAAATCGAGCCAATACAATTTATAAAGTTGACTAATTGAACAAATTTTACCCCCAAATTTAATTGTATACAAATAATTTTATACAAATTTTACCCCCAAATCATAAAATTAAAACATTTATGTTAAATTTTGACGCACACACTAATTTTCTATGGATGATTTTGATAAACTGCCGAATCTACAAGTACATGTTTTCCGTTCTTCAAATCCCGAGTTTGTAATTGCCATAATTATGAAATTTTAAGGATCAAAATTAATTTTAAAATAGATGAAAATACATGGACATTTTACATGTCACCTAATATTATATATTATTTTTTTAGTTTTCCTTATTAAATCCAAACTCTTTGTCTAGATAGATGCTTGAGTTCGCAAGTTAGGTATTGAATAGACATTCCAACTGGAAAATTTTGTAGTAATAATTTGTAATAACATATTTAATTATCAAACTTTAAGTTTTTGGTTAATTTGGTTTTCCAAATTTGTAATATTTGGCAAATCAGATTTTTAAAGTAAAAAAATGTAATTTCAATTTTTGACAGATTTTTAATTATCAAAATTGAAAACTTTGGAAACTAATTATATTATGCAAACTAAACTTTGATAATTAGTTTTATCAAAACATATAAAACATGGAGAACGATTTAATCATTTTTATATTTTTAGGATCATAAATGATATAATCATAAAACTTTATGAACTAAATTTACTAAAATAATGAATGATGAGAGCTAAATTTGTGTATCCCTTAACTATTAAGGCCTTGTTTCTTCAGTTTTTAATATCTAGTAGTGTCATACCTTTATAATTTTTTTATTAACATTACTTTTAAAAATAATTGTATATTAGCACTGACATGAAATTTTTTACTAAAATAGCAGTACTTTTAAATACATTGTCAGATATTCTATCTTTTTTATCTTATCATGTACAGAACATACCGTATAATTATTAGATGCATTCTCTCTATTTTTAATGGTTCTTGTATGTATATATTTAGTTGAAGGGAGTAACCACTGCTGCTTCTCGGTGATTATTGACGGTGGTTATCTGCTGATACCAGATACAATACAATTTTTAGTTTCTTTGAGAAAAATTTTGGATTCCAATATGTTTGGGAGCTTTGTATTTTCTTCTGGGTGAAGTTTGGTGGTTGATTATAAACTTTTTGAGTTGAATGTTTTTACTTTTATTTTTTCTGTAAATTTGAATATTATCTATATCAACTCGAATTTATTAGAAGTAAAAAATTTGATTCCAAAAAATAGGGATTGCTCTATATATAATTTAGAATATAATTTGGTGAGGAATAAAGAATTAAAAAAATGACTGTTTCTCCCTTTTTAAAACAGCTAAAATGAACATATTTTAAAAAACATCAGTTTTCTTTATTCAAATACTGCTATATGTGTAAACGTTTTCAAGTGTTAATAAAACTATACTTCAAAAATATATAATCAATAAAAAATATATTGGATGGTGTGCTATACAAATTTTTTTCTGGAAAAATTGCTATGTAACCGTGTCAGAATTCTTATACGATACTTTTAACATTTCTTTAAAAAATATTCCAATAATACCACTGACAACAAATTATATTAACAATATATCACTAATAATAATTGTTTTTCTAATAAAAGTATATTATTCAATTATATAGCAATTGATTCCCAATAATCAAACTATATTATTCAATCATGACAAGGTTACATAACAATTTTTCCCAATTTTTTTCCCCTTGTTTCTTATTTCGTTCATCATTGTTCCTATTCCCAATAATAGATGCTTTGTAAGACATAAAAAGAAAAGAAAATAAATGTACGGACAAATATGACTGTAATAAAAACCCTGGCCACGTGCATAAGAGCCTGAGGAAGAAGACGACAAGAAGAATATAAAATAATAAAATCAGAACTGATTCACTACAACCAAGATTGTGCTTTACGAGTAGACAAGATGGTGGATGAGAAAATTAAATGGAAACAATATATTATTTTTTATTACTGAGATATAAATAAATATTAATATATAATATAGCGATTTGATTCTGTAAAAAAATTACCGCAAGGGAAGATTAAACTGAAATTAAACAATAAATTAGAGACAATTATGGAATTTTAATAAATTCGGAGGGCTGGAAGTTTAATAATTCATTGATATCCGGATAAAATGACTTCTTTATTTACCCGAATTGCGGCGGCGGTTTGTGTTATTTCTTTTGTATATTTTATATTGCTTTTGCGGCGGGTTTAGTTATATATTAGTTAAGGTTGTTATATTTGTAATAATATTTTATTTCAATATTAAAAATAAGTGTCTTATATATAATTATATAAAACTATCTCATACTTTTTGAAACAATAATGAAAATATTTGTTTTTTGAATTATACAAATATTATAAATAAAAAATATATATCCTTACAAGACAATGTAGGTAAAACATATTGTATCACACCAACGATATCACAATACAATCACTTTATTAAATCTTACAGTTCTCAAGGATTTACGATTCTCTCAAATTTGTTAGTTCTCAAATTTGTAATAATAATTTACAATAATTATCATAATAATAAACTTTACCAATAGAATCTATCAATATTCTCTAAAAACAACGTATTCCATATCACCAATCATGTCGTATCATGTATCAAAGTATTATGACTTGTTGCAAATAGGAACTACATTTCATTTAACCAATTAAAATACCTTATTTTTAATATTCCAAAATAATAACCAATGTAAGCAAAAAATGTGATTCGATCGGTCTAAACGGGGTATCCAATGTAATCAAATGGGGTATCCTCGTGAGTATTACTCAAATCGCTACCCGTCTCATTTAAGACAACTAACTATTTTATCCCTTAACCATTAGAGCCTAGGGTATTCAGGTTGATTTTAGTTGCGCTAAGGATTCAATCCATATTCAACCAACCGATTAAAATTTGTATCGACCGTTATTTTGTTTAAATAACGACCAAAATCTATACTAATTTCCAATATACCAGGAATTTAAAACATTTTAGTTTTGTTGCGCTACGCGTTCAAACCATCCTCAACCCGATATTTAATCAATGTAATTTAATATAACACGAAATATATGCTAATATATATTTTCGACAAAAGGGTTTCATTACATTTAAATAAATTGCCATAAATGCATTCACGTAGCATCTAGGCTACAGACAGAACCAGAGAAAAAACATGCACGTTGCAGCGCCAATACATACTCCAAAACCTTAATCGGTATCTAATTCATCTGATCATCACACCGGAAGCGACGGCGGCGGCTGATCCACGTCACCAACCGCCGTTTCCCTTTTGAAAACTCTCCGATAAACCAGACGGAAGATTTCCCAATTGACGGCGAAGAAAATAGGCGGTGACAGCCCCACGGGAAGATATACAGCGTACCGTGGTGGCACAAAAAGAGAAACAAACGAGAGAAACGCGACGATTGCAGAGAGAGAAGCAGGAACAAACATGGCTTCATCCCATTCTGAACAAATACCATTAACTGCATCGATTATCCAATAGGTGAAAAACGAGAAAATGAAGATTCTCATCATGGGAACTTGAATTGGATCGATTCCTTTAACTTGGTAAGTCACGAGAAGAATCCCTAATGGAATTGGAATCAAACGACCAGTAGCTGTTTTAAAGCTTTCTCTTAAGGATTTCATCATTTTTGCTCCCATTGAAGGGTTTTTTTTCTTGGGTTCTGGTGTTGAGAAGCTTGTTTCTGAGTCGGGTTTCTTTATTGGAGAAGATGATCGGAAGTGGGAAATGGGATTTCGCCTGGTTTTGAAGGGTTTTGTTGAGGTTCTGCGGGTGATTTATATGCATGAGTTGATGAAGAAGAAGAAGGAAGATATGGTGGGGGCAGGAGAATCCATGAGCCCATTCCTTTGCATTAATATTTACAAATGAAGAAGCCCCACCAAAATGATTTTATAATGCAACTCTAGATTACTTATATTTTTAGAAAGTACCCTACAAATATATGGGTGGAATATCTAATTATAAATTTTGTAGTTTATAAGATGATATAATAAATAATTCATCTAAATACATTAGGTTTGTTAGGAAATTGAAATGCCTTGCCAACGATTTACTATCACAAAATCCTTATTTTTTATGCAAACAAAATAAAACGCAAAATAGTGGTGCATTTATCGTTAAAATCACGATTTCATCAGTTGTGGCACGATCATTGTTTACGAAAGGACTAATATACCCTTAAGTCTAATATTAAAATATAAATATAAATATCATTATTATTTCTTATATATAAGGATATAATAATATTTTTACATAAAACACGAATATTATATCTTAATTTTACCAAATACTTTAATTAATTCACGATGATCTCATTTTTAATTTAATTATCATAGTTCGCCATATCTCACAATACCCACCCCACCACATTTTTAAAGTTAATTTAACCAAACCCATTGTAATATTTTTGGTTTCTTTGATACTCAAAAGAAAATAGCAATATGATGGTGAGATTATCGATTTGTAATTTTTTTAATGCATATAAAACACAAGTCAAATTGCGAGGATTCATCGTTAAAAAATCATGATTTCACCACTGATGCTAAAACTAGTTGTTACTTTATCACTGTTGTGGTTCAAAAATCGGGGGTGTCAACAATCGTCCGGTTCGTTACAAGACGAACTCGGTTGTAACTTATTTAATGTGTGGAGGACGATTTTAAATCAAGTATAAAAGAGACAATGCAGTTTTAGAGTGGAAAACCTCAAAGCTGAGGAATAAACCACTTAACTAAGAGTGGGAAATGCCCTTAGTCGATTCAATAAATCAGGTGTTAATCACAAATACCATGTTTGTTCTTTAGACAACAAGAGGAAGAAAGCTTATTGAAAATAAATCGATAGATGACTAAACAAGAGAACAAGCAAGGAGAATCGGAAGAGGATATTTTTCTTCACATCCCAAGTGTCCTTTTTATACGCCTACTGTGCTGCGTGAACATTAAAGTGTCATTTTGTGCTTGTCCTCTGCGGCTAGGTCGGCTCCTGTCAGGCGGGACAGCCGCCGGGCATGACTTCATAGGGCTGCACGACGCTAGGCTTTTCGGCGCTATTAGCTGGCTATCGCCAGACTAAGGGAGGCTCGTATGACTCCGCCGGACCACGCCTCTGACAGAATTTTCGGAGGTTGTCGTCGCATGTTGGGGAATGTGGATTGCCTGAAGTAGGGCCTGTGAAGTGTGGACCAATCGGTCCTGGTGAGGGGGAGAAAGTTGGGCACTACCGATCGGGACCAATCGATATGAACGGGCGGTCGGGCCCGACGGGCCTGGCTGGGCCGTTCATTCACGTGAACTGGATCTGGGTCTCCAAGTTCGCCTTATGTTACTTGGGCCGGTCTGACCAAGCTTGGCCCTAATTAGGTTCGGAGTACCGGGTTTCGAGGATCTCATCAATCACGATTTTGAGAAATGACTAATATAGTCTTACTTCTCATAAGTAAAACATTATTATCCTTATACCTTGTATATATACAACTATATTATTATTCTTACGATTATTATAACATAATTTTACTAAACACATTAATATATTAACGATCATTATATCTTAGTATATCTTGCCAAAATTGAAATAAAAAATTGAACCAATCAAATATTTACCATGGTTACATAATATTTTAGTGATTTGTTTAATCATGAATTTGAGCAAAGTAAAAAATGTTTCTATAATTTGAACAAGTCCCAAATTCCAGCTTGGAACCAAAATTCGAAATGATTACACATTTGTAATTTAGTTTCAAATATATCCATATAGTTCACTATTTCATTAACTTTCATATTTTATATTAGGTTCTCTCCTATTTAAACCTAATATAACTTAAATATTATTCAGTTTTGGTAATGGCCACGTAGCACAACACATATTAATTTTTTTTATAGTTTAATGATTTTGATCTTATAAAATTTTATATTTTTTACAATTGTGATATTAAAATATGAAGATTTCAAAAAAAATTTCGTACTTTGTAATATTTGTGAAACTAGTCTTGTTTAGTGTGTCTGATATAATTGAATTAAACTTCGGTAACAAGTTTTGCCACTTTAGAAATCTACAAATTTTGCCAAAACCTTATGTTCGTAACTGACAAACTATAATTACCAAATTTATCAAAATTATGAAAGTTTGAAGACTAAATACATCATTTTTCTCAATCTAAATAAAACAATTTAGGTTTGTAGTGCATTACATTACAATTTCTTGAGTCCCAATCATTGTGGCTTAAGGCAAAAACTTCTAAGTTATCACAAGCAAGAGGCGAAGTCACAAATAAGATGTCAATCATTGTCATTTCCAGGCACAAAAATTGGCTCTCAATTTATAGCTTCATTATCAGGAATGAGGATCATCAAAGTTCATACAATAGTGTACACATACTAAAACCCAGGAAAAAACATATTAAAATTGGCTCTCAATTATAAACCAATTCACCCTACTTTCATTTTTCCTAACAAGATGATCCAATTAGAAGTTTAGAACTTAGATGATCCTCTCGAAATTGAGCCAACAAGATGCTTGTTGAAATAGTGCATATTGTCCCACATCGGAAAATGAAAGTAGGGTGAATTGATTTATAAGAGGGAATATGAATCATAGTAAATCACTTGTTCAAGTCTTTTACAATATGACTCATCTCTCTTATACGTTATATATAGCACACCCCATATAAATTACCCCGACTCTTGAAATTTAACAATATTGATGGAAGAAAAGGTAAGCTTGGCTTATGCTTGAAGAAACGGGATATGAAAGGTTATTGCATGTTTATAACTTGTTAATTGTTTCATATGCATTTTGCCTTATTTATAGGTAGTGGTTGTGACTATTACACAAATTAACAATGCCTTAATTGTTATGACTTATGAAAACTTGAAAGTCTTTTGGGTTTGGTCTTGTTTTTATTCTTGGACTTTTAGTATGTCTTGGCCCATTCTCTATTTGACATTTTTGTAGGGTTAGAGCCAAGTAATGATAGAAGGATGCTCCAATAAACTAGGGGAATCCATGTCCAACTCGCATTAGATGCGGATTATGGACTCAGGTAGGACATGTAAATTTATTGGGTAATGTGTAAATGTACATTTGAAAATTAGGTTTAAATGAGGTTTTTTGTGGAAAATGCATTGGGTTGAAAAATCAAAACTCAAAAGTGTGTTTAAATTTTAAATAAATAAGATAAGTCTTATTTTTCTAATTTTTTCAAAATATAAAAAATAAATATTTTTAATATAAAATAAAAATAGAAAACTCATTATTTTGATAAACTGAATCCCCGCATCCGAGTAGACGAATGTTGATTGTGCCACGGCATGGTCCTGCTAACATAGGAGCCCAGAAGCTTCTTCAGGGTTGTTTCATCATCCTTGTTATTTCTGTTCATCATCATTAAAAACATACCTCCTCAAAAGCTACTGGGAAGTGTGGAATTCGGGGAAGACTATGTGCCCCAATGTTTTGTCGGGTTCTTAATTCTTGCAGCACCGCATCTCTTAATTATATAAAATATAAATAATACACTTTTATAATTAATATTAAAGTAAGAGTGACTTTTAAATTAATTATTTAAAATGTAAATAACACGTTTTAATGACACGGATGATAGGGATGGTACATTTGAATGTCATTTGCATTAAATAAAATATATTTTAAATATTTAGTATACATATATAATAATACATCTAGGATTAATTAGTATAAGTATTATAATTAAATAATATAAAAAAATATCACATCGTATATCAAATCAGTGTTATTTACTTAAAATTTTTTCTGATACTATTAAAATTTAAATATAAAAATTTTTAATGTTTTTTTAAAATTAATAGATGTATGACAATAGTACTATAGATTTTTTGCCCAAAACACCTCTCAATCGGTTTTTTTGCTAATCTATCCATTGAAACAAATTCATAAAATGACAGAGTAAGGTACACAATTTTTTCTTACTTTATCTACTGTCTTTTTTTTATAAGTGAAAACAGAAGATGGGACTAGCTTTTACAATGGGTAAAGTTGGTATTTGAAGCCAAAATTTGTCTAAATTTAAATATTTAACTTTGAAAGAATTTATTAATTTGATGATGTTTTGTCAATATTTATAGCTTATAAAATTTCTGGTATACTGAAAATTTCGGACGTATTGATATTGATCGATGCTTTTTTCTATCATTATGGGTTTGAATGATCGGGTCGAATTAGGAACAATATTAATTGAGATTAAAAAATGTTTATTTTCTCTACATTAATAATTTATTTTATCATTACAATACATATATGATACATATTTGTTATATTCTATACATGTGCAATATATCGATGCAATGAGTGTTTCAGGTAACCAGTAGATACCAATTTTTAAATTATTCATATATATTATTTTTATTTATTATTTTAAAATTTTTGTAGCTTATTAGATACAATTGTAACATCGTTTGATAAACATCGGTGATGTGATATAAATGTACTGTGCTGTGAGGTGAACTAATCGTGATTTAAAAAAACTGTTTTTGAAACAGTGGTGCAGTGATCGTAATGTCATAAAATAACTTTTATTATTATTTTTAAATAATTTTTTATAACTTAAAAATTATATGAAATATAATTTTATAATAAATTCGTTACGTCAAAACTACATTTTCAAATTTTTATATATATTTTATAGTTTGAACATGTAATTGATAAAATATAAGAAATTATTGATCAAAATTATTTTTTTTAAAAAAAATAAACTATAATTTAATAAGGGTAAAATTGACATTTGTAAGGTGGGTTCCGGTGGCAGTCGGGTTATACCAGCTGTGAACTCATCGCTGTTTTCTGCGGTCGCTCGAATACAGTTATTAATGATGTTTGGTTAAAATATAGTACAATTGCTGAGAGTTACCATTGTCATATTGATATGAAAAATCACTACACAATCACTTTATTATATCGTATTTTTGTTGTTATTACGATTAGGAACCACATTTCATTTAACAAATTAAAACTACCTTATTTTTAAAATTCTAAAATAATAACCAATGTAAGCAAAAAAATGGATATGTGGTCCCTATACATATCCATTTATTTAGGAATTGCAATAGGGAGGTATTTAAATCATGTGTAAGTAGTCGGGATTTTTTATAAGTCTAGCATTGTCAGCAAAAAAATTTATTAACATCAAATTTAAAAATATTATTAAAATACCATTGACAAATCTAAAATTAGCATAATAGCTGTTTGCCATCTTGAGACTACTTCGTGGTACATGGAGTCCAATGTTTGTGGATCACTTTTGGGCCATCCTGTCAAGCCGGCTCAACCAGTAGTCGTTTATAGAAGGGTCCATTAATTTATAAAATGCTATAATTTTCTAATTTTGAAAATAAGTGTCATTCTACCATTTTACCTTGTTTTTATGAACTGGAGGTCATATGTCCGTGGGCACGTTTGGAACAATTTTGATAAATAGCGGTGAGATGAGATAATTGTACTGTACTGTGGAGTGAATTAATCATGATTTAAAAAATTGTTTTTCAAACAACGATACAGTGATCGTGATGTCATAAAATGATTTTTTTTGTCATTCTTTTTAAATAATTATGTATAACTTAAAAATTATATTTCTTATTATTTTATGATAATTTTTTATGTCAAAAACTACATTTTTAAATTGTTATATATATATTTATAGTTTCAATATTTAATAGGTATAATATAAGAATTTATTGATCTAAATTATTTTTAAAAAAATAAACTATAATTACCAAAGGTAAAATTGACATTTGACAGGTGCATTTTGATATTCATTGGGTTAAATCAAATGTAAGCTCACCGCTATTTTCTGCGGTCGCACGAACGTAGTTATTAATAATGTTTGATTAAAATAGAATACAACTACAACACGTTTACCGCACCGGACGTTGCACTGCTCTTTCAAACAACATCCTTATCTCCTTCAAAGCAAAGGCTTAGGATAACTCATAGCATCGTTCGTGCGTTCATGTTAACTGACTTATTTTTCTAGTACCTTTTATTATTCCTATGCATTTGAATCTGATATAAGATTTTACATAAACACATGGACTTCTATTTGCTTTTATTCCTACACATTGGACATTGATTTTTATCTGTAACTCTCAAATTTGAATATTTGAATGTGGTGTAATTTTATTTGAATATATTTTCGTTTGAATATGTATATATTATTGTCTTGTTTTTTGTTTTTAAAATATATGAACGATTTTATACCGGTCAGTTAAACAACCCTGATCAAACTAATAACATAATGGTCCAGAAAACGGTTATCGTTTCACAAATAGTTTTGTTGAAAAGGAAATTAATATTTCCTTAATTAAAAAGGTACGCATAGAATTATAAATAATTCTAATCAAGTTTTAAAATGTTAAAAACTAAAAATATATCTAAATGCTTTGGTTCTATTGCAATTATTGGAAAAATTGTGTCCTCATTTATTAATTATGAAAATTAGAGACATAACAGTCGCTCTTGCACTTGACATTAGAACACATATGAATAACAGTTGCCCTTGTACTAAATTATTTTAATATTTTAAATTTGTTAACTGTGAATTATTTATTAAGATTATAAAATAAGTAAAAGAACAATCTCGATCTATCTAAATAAGTAAAAGAACGCAAACATTATATATTATGACTTTGGCCCAATTTTAAATAAAATATTTTTTTATTGAAAATAATGACAAACTTGTTTTGTCAAAAATAATTTACTATTTAGTTGTCTGTAACCTATTTTTTTTAAAGTAACATTTAAAAATATTTAAAATATAAATAACACGTGTTTATAATAAATATAAAGTAAGAGTGATTTTTTGAAAATTTTAAAATATATTACTACATTTAAATATATATAATTCTATATTTGTGAATTTATCAGTTTATTCAATAATTTATATGTATAGAGTATATTAGATATCTATTGGATCTATAACATAATAATCAAATAAATTAAATTATTAACTCATAGAAAATATATATTTTTTAACCATTCTCAATTAATATTGATTCTAATTCGAAAAAATAAGAAATAAGATCCTAAAAAATCTATATATCTTTTTTTCTAAATTAAACAAGTTTGATTCGACCTGACCGTTTAAAACTCACAATGATTGGTATTTTTTAAAAATACCGGTAAATATCTATATGTTCGTAATTCCCAACAAATTAAAAGCTGATAAATATTGATAAAACATAATCATCAAATTAATAAATTCAATTTCAAAGCTAAATCATCAAAATTTTGGCTTAAAATACCAACTTTACCTTTGTAAACGTTATCTTTTAATAATTTAATGGCAGCTATAGTCTATCATTTTAGAATTCTTCTGATCCGTAGATTGACGAATGACTTTATTTTTAGTGAATAGATTGACAAAAAACCCCTCAACTGCTTCCGCGTAGGAGTGTGGGCCATGTATTATAATATGCTAATGGGCCATGTGGTGTAGTTGCCAATAGTCATAGCCGAATAGGAGAGAGAATTTATCTCTAACGAAGGTAGGCTCTCTATACCATCGACCCGTTAGAGCGATTCGATACAACACAACTCGATTCGATAAGATTATAAAAATCAAATTTTCGACTCGAGTCAAAATTTTAAATAAATAATATTAAATTAAAAAAAAATATATAAATAAATGTTAATATTTGTTGAAATTTGCATAACCTTCGAGTCTAAAATTATAAATATTTATTAATTTATTCTATAAGAATATTTAACTTAATAAGAAATGAGTGATGCTCGTGAATTCCACCACATCTCCAAAAGCAATCACTTTCAGGTTCATTGTTGCTCGGACAAATAATACAAAAGTAAACATACTACATAATAAAGTTGGTTGTCAAAGTACATAAGTTACTTATTTAACGAATAACAAATCGATTTAAGGAAGANATAAATGAATTGTTCAAGTCTTTTACAATATAGTCTCTTCTCTCTCATACATTATATCGATATAAGCACACCCCTCACGTAAATTGACTCGACTCTAAAAATTTAACAATGCTGATAGAAGAAAAGGTAAACTTGGCTTATGCTTGAAGAAATGGGATATGAAAGGTTATTGCATGTTTATAACTTGTTAATTGTTTCATATACATTTTGCCTTATTTATAGGCATTGGTTGTGACTATTACACAAATTAACAATGCCTTAATTGTTATGACTTATGAAAACTTGAAAGTCTTTCGGGTTTGGTCTTTCTTTTATTCTTGGACATTTAATATGCCTTGGCCCATTCTCTATTTGACATTTTTATAGGGTTAGAGCCTAACAATGATAGAAGGATACTCCAATAAACTAGGGGAATCCATGTCCAACTCGCATTAGATGCGGATTCTGGACTGGAGTAGGACATGTAAATTTATTGGGTAATGTGTAAATGTACATTTGAAAATTAGGTTTAAATGAGGCTTTTTGTGGAAAATGCACTTGGTTGAAAAATCAAAACTCAAAATGGTGTTTAAATTTTAAATAAATAAGATAAGTCTTATTTTTATAATTTTTTCAAAATATAACAAATAAATATTTTTAATATAAAATAAAAATAGAAAATTCATTATTTTGATAAACTGAATCCCGCATCATCCGAGTAGACGAATTGTGGGAAGTGTTGTTTCATAAGAATAAAAATAAAAATAGAAGCTTCTTCACGGTTGTTTCATCATCCTTGTTATTTCTGTTCATCATCATTAAAAACATACCTCCTCAACAGCTACTGGGAAGTGTGGAATTCGGGGAAGACTATGTGCCCCAATGTTTTGTCGGCTTCTTAATTCTTGCAGCACGGCATCTCTTAATTATATAAAATATAAATAATACACTTTTATAATTAATATTAAAGTAAGAGTGACTTTTAAATTAATTATTTAGAATGTAAATAACACGTTATTATGACACGGATGATAGGGATGGTACATTTGAATGTCATTTTCATTAAATAAAATATATTTTAAATATTTAGTATACATATATAATAATACATCTAGGATTAATTAATATAAATATTATAATTAAATAATATACAAAAATATCACATTGTATATCAAATCAGTGTTATTTACTTATTTTCGTATATCAAATCAGTGTTATTTACTTGTTAAATTAAAACAAAATATATAAATAAATGTTAAGATTTGTTGAAATTTGCATAAATTTTAAGTCTAAAATTATAAATATTTATTCTATAAGAATATTTAGTTTAATAAAAATGAGTGATGCTCGTCGATTTCACCACATCTCCAAAAGCAATCACTTTCAGGTTCATTGTTGCTCACACAAATAATACAAAAGTAAATATACTACATAATAAAGTTGGTTGTCAAAGTACATAAGTTACTTATTTAACGAATAACAAATCGATTTAAGGAAGAAATCAAAACGACGTCGTTTTGTGTCAAGTGTCGGAGCGAGTCGAAGAGTCAGACTCGGTCCAACACGCGTGCGTTCGGAAATTGAAGAGTTGATGCTAGATAGGATAGACTTATCTTTCTAAATTCTTTACGTCATATATTCATGTTTTATTTGTTAATTAACCTATATTTATATATTTTTAATAAAAATAAATCAAATATTTTAATTAAAAATATATAATAAATTAAAATATAAATCAACTTTCATTAGTTTAAATTTAGAAATTACAGAAATAAAACATTCTTTCACACTTCATTATTTTAAATTTATCATAATAGCGTGCTATGATTTTGTTTGTTAGTATTTGTATTTATGTGAAACTCATTAGTTTAATAAATATTACTCAATCATTTTAATTTATAAATTTTGATTGATATTAATATTTTTATTACTCTATGGATGTGTTATACATTTTATTATATTAATATTATGCAGGGAATTGCTCATATGATTATTTATATGATTATTCTAATTATGGTTTATATTCGATCTGAACCAAAACTGTGTTCATGTTCATTCATATTTTTGTTCGTTTATATTTTTATTCGAACGTGAAAATATGTTCGAACATTTTTCAAATTATTGGAAAATTTTGAAAACAATATAATAAGCAAAAAATATCAATACTTTTTGAATTAATTGGAAAATATTTGGTATTGAAAACAAAGCTACTTTTTTTATGGAAAAATAGCTTCATAGGCAAGTTTTGATTGTCTTCGGAGGAGTAGCTTCCCATTTTGAATTAATCCGTAAATGTTGAAAGTAGTATAAGAAGCAAAAAATATCAATATTTGGTATACTGCTTCAATAATTTTAAGAGAAAAACATATAAAGGATTAAGTGATGATCTAGTAATTATTGTAAAGCTACGGGAACATATACCTTCCAACACTCAATATGAAGAGAAGTTGTAATAAGAAGTGTGAGAGATGAATTCAAACTGCAATAGTTATTTTATCAATCAACACATACATATTTGGGTTAGACACATAACATCTTACAAGCCCAATACTTAACACGCTTATGTATATCTAATTCTTCATCTGATCATCACACCGGAAGCGACGGCGACGGCTGATCCCCGTCACCAACCGCCGTGTCCCTTTTGAAAACTCTCCGGTAAACGAGACGGGAGATTTCCCAATTGACGGCGAAGAAAATAGGCGGTGACAGTCCTACGGGAATATAAACAGCGTACCTTGGTGGCATAAAGAGAGAAACAAACGAGAGAATGGCGACGATTGCAGCGAGAGAAGCAGGAACAAACATGGCTTCATCCCATTCTGAACAAATACTACTAACTGCATGGATTATCCAATACGCAAAAAACGAGAAGATGAAGATTCTCATCACGGGAAATTGAATAGGATCGATTCCTTTAACTTGGTAACTTACGAGAAGAATCCCTACTAGAATTGGAATCAGACGATCAGTAGCTGTTTTGAAGAATTCTCTTAAGGATTTCATCATTTTTGCACCCATTGAAAGGTTTTGTTTCTTGGGTTCTGGTGTCGAGAAGCCCGTTTCTGAGTCGGGTTTCTTCATTGGAGAAGAAGATTAGAACTGGGAATTTGGATTACGCCTGGTTTTGAAGGGTTTTGTTGAGGTTCTGAGGTGCTTTTATTGCACATGATGAAGAAGAAGAAAATAAGATAATAAGAAAATAAGAAGTGACAAGCAGACATAACTAGTAATTGCCACGTCAAACATACCTAATAAGAAGGAAGATCTCGTAGGTGGGTCAGGAGAAGCCTCATCCATATGATTTTATAATGCAACTCTAGAGAGTTTTTTTATAAGAAGGAAGATATAGTGGTGTACCACGCACTAAAGATATGTGAACTCACTTATCAATCAAACCCGGCTGATTTTCAAATAAAATATTAATTATTGTACCACGCACTAAAGATATTAAATTAATACTGAGACCAGTTTCTTCGGGGGAATTGGGGAAATAGCTCACTGCACCAATTTTCCCAAATGCCTTTTGTCTCCCACTTTCCCTTCTTTTTCTATTTATAAAATAGGGAGAAACATGAAAGAATATAAAATATAATTCTCATTCATTAATATTAATAATCTTTATCTATCCTCCAATGTTTTCATACTGGTCCGGAATTACGTATCGATCCGGAGCGTTACGATCAGTATACCGAACGGTACCAAATTTTATTTTATTTTATTTTTTAAAAATTAATATTTAATTAGTTTTTTAGGATCAGACCCGAAAATACCCGAAAATCGACCCTAATACTCGATACCGGATGGTATGAAAAAAAATACCGAACGAAATTTGACGTACCAATCGGTATACCGTCCGGTATGAAAACAATGATGTCCTCCAACTCCATAAATTTTCACCCTCCTTCTCTTCCAACTCCACAAATTGAAATAGTAGTGTGAGAGACCCCAAATTTCGTTTATAACACTGAACATTTCTTCTTTACATTTATAACAGTGATTGACATGTGAGATGACATCTGACATAATTCAGACTGATTTCAATCAACCATGAAACCGGCCTCAAATTAATTAAAATAAATACTTTATTAAAAATTGGACGTTCATAGTTAAATACATGAGCCAAGATTCATGTAAAAATTGGATTTTCATCATTAAAAATTGAAAAATATTTTTGAAAATGCAAAAAACAAATTAATTTGAAATATTTGAAAATTTTAACATAAAATTTTGAAATTAATAAACATACAAAAATAGAAAATTAATTACGAAATTTAATACTCTAACTAAAAACTGGATACAAAAAAATCTTTCTAAAGAATACATTATGTAAAAACACTAAATGAATACTTTTGAAACTGCAAAAAAATAGTATATTAAAATTAATTAGGATTATTTGACATATCTAATATACTATTTTATAATTAATAAACATAAATTTTAAATTTTAACATACTAAAATTTAAATTTAATTTCGAAATTTCATAGTTAAACTAAAAAATGCATAAACATTACCTACCCAAAGGAGCAGCGGCTGTGGAAATTATGATTGAGGAATTAATGAGATAAGTACGAGAATTTTTCAGTGATGGGTAGTGATGAAGAACAAACGGAAATTTTACGACAATGGTTGGGTTATACAAATTGAAATTTTTAAGATGAATGTTAAATGAGGATAGAATGATTGAAGGTTAAAGAGGATATGTAGGGTTAGAATAATGGGGAATGTTAGTGGCAGTGAAATACTTTAACATGAAAAATAAAATCAGGTGAGATTGGTTTCAGGCCCCAATTTCCCCGAGACAAAAGAATGGTGGGCCATGCATTAATGGAATGAAGGGATGATAAGACTATCTATAACCTTGTCCATGCCCAAAATCATTTCCGCCGTATAAATTTCTCTACACATCATCATTTTCTCACATCCACATCATTTTCTCTTTCTACTTCTAAAAATTCTCACTCATCCACATCATTATTTATTTCTTTTCCATCCACATCATATTATCTCTCCAAATTTCATTTTATCTTTCTATCTCATCAACTTTATTATTTTATTATCTTATTTTAAAATAAATTAACTAAAAACATATTTAAAAAGATTACAAATACACCTAAAATTGATCAAGAAAATTTATTTCATACATGTTCAATGAAATCATTTTTTAATTGATGACAAGTTCTCCGATCACGAGCATCGATCATACGACGAAGATAAACATGCAAACTTGGATCAATTCCTCTTTGAATCGGTTCCGGTTTAGAAGAGTCTTCCGGTTGATCATAATCTCCAAGTGCATTGTATGTTGCGGTGTGGTCGTCTCTCTCATCTTCGATAATCATATTATGTAATATAATACATAAATACATTATATCTCCAAGAGTTGCTCGATCCCAAAGACGTGAAGGTCGGGTGAGAATCCCCCATCGAGCTTGCAATATCCCAAATGTTCTTTCTACATCTTTTCTTGCTCCTTCTTGGTGAATAACAAATAATTTATCTTGTGGAGTTTGTGGTAGCATAATAAATTTAACAAAAAGAGGCCAATCTGGATATATACCATCACCTATATAATAACCCATATTGTATCGATGTCCATTCACTGTGAATTCAACTTGAGGGGTTGTTCCATTTTGCAATTCATGTAGTAATGGTGATCTGCAAAGAACATTCAAATCATTATTAGAACCCGCCATACCAAAAAAAGCATGTCAAATCCATGTATACATAGAGGCAACAGCTTCAAGCATCAATGTCGGAACACGTTTGTCTCCACGAACGAATTGACCTCTCCATGCAACGGGACAATTTCTCCATTCCCAATGCATACAATCTATGCTTCCCAACATTCCAGGGAAACCACGATATTCCGCCAAGTGAAGTAGCCGTTGAATATCTTCAGGAGTAGGACGTCGTAGATATTCATCCCCGAACACTCCTCGACCGCTCTTACAAAATGTCGCAAGCAGTCTAATGTGGTTTTCTCTCCAAATCGAACATATTCATCTACTTGATCAGCGGCACAACCGTATGCTAAACATCGTATAGCCGCGGTGCATTTCTGATGAACCGTAAGGGACGTACGTCTAGTGGCATCTGTTCTTCTTTGGAAAAAAAGATCATATTCAGCGTGTGCGGTCATAATTCGCTCGAATAGTGGACGTCGCAAACAGAATCGACGGTGAAATTGGTCTTTAGAATACACCGGGTATTGACAGAAGTAATCTGCCATCAGTCTTGTGCTTCCCCACTCACGTCCCCTTTCGATGTGGCGTTGAGGATGTTTCTTTTTTTGCCTTGGAGGGGGTGATTCTTCGGAATCATCTGAACTTCTCGAAGATGAAGATTTCATGTACGTCTGTAGTTGTTTGTACAATTGCGGGATTTCGGAGATGAATGAATCTGTCAAACGAGATTGATCGTTGTTAGAAGAATTCATCTTCAATTGTTATGTTATGCAAACATTTCAACAAAGTTATTTATAGAGCAAAGATGTCGTGTCTCGAGATGTTGTAGAAATTCGTGCAATGACTAATCAAATCGATCCAATAAACGATACACATAGAAAGTCGAGCAATGACTAGTCACATCCCGGCAGGGGTGTCGGAGATTCGAATTTCGATTTGACAAAACATAGTGCGAAAATCGAAGGCCCTTGAAACACGCAATTGTGTTTAGTCACATCCCGGCAGGGGTGTCGGAGATTCGAATTTCGATTTGACAAAACATAGTGTGAAAATCGAAGGCCCTTGAAACACACAATTGTGTTTAATCACATCCCGGCAGGGTGTCGGAGATTCGAATTTCGATTTGACAAAACATAGTGCGAAAATCGAAGGCCCTTGAAACACGCAATTGTGTTTAGTCACATCCCGGCAGGGTGTCGGAGATTCGAATTTCGATTTGACAAAACATAGTGCGAAAATCGAAGGCCCTTGAAACACGCAATTGTGTTTAGTCACATCCCGGCAGGGGTGTCGGAGATTCGAATTTCGATTTAACTAAACATAGTGCGAAAATCAAAGGCCCTTTAAACAAGCAATTGTGTTTAGTCACATCTCGGCAGAGGTGTCGGAGATTCGAATTTTGATTTGACTAAGCATAGTGTCTCAACTATATAAGCAACTCTTATTCATCATTCTTCATACTTAACTTCAACAATATGTCTCGTAGATCAAATGTTGAATCGTATGAATTTTCATCTCAAGATGGTCTAGATAACTTACACAGTGGCAACCCTGTCGCTAACACCGAGAAGAGTAGGAACACAAGGTGGACAATGCAGGAGGAGCAACTTGTGGTTGCTGGATGGCTCTATATATCTAAAGATCCTATTATCGGTGACTCACAGAAAAGTAGTTCTTTTTGGGGACGAATAGCCGACTTCTACACAACACATGGAGGTCCAAGTTGCAAAACTCGTGACAAAGAAACCATTCGGAAGAAATGAGGCCAAATCACCAAAGCCGTCTCCGAATTTTGTGGAGTTTACGATGGTATATCTACCCGACATCCAAGTGGATATACCGAACATGACTACTTCAAGGAGGCACTTGTTGCTTTTCGAACAAAGGAAGGAAAAGATTTCGCTTACGAACATNGCTCTACATTGGCTGATATCAATTTTTTATTTTTATTTTATATTAAAATAATTTTTGTAAACAAAATATACTATTACATTATATTTGGGCATGACTAAAAAAACCAGGATTAGGAGACGAAATCCAAGGCAACACAAAATCCCATAAAACAATGATTCAAATTCACCTGAGCACATTGCAATTCGTATCTTTATGCAGTAGCATTATTACCTAGGGTATTTTGGTAGATTTTAATTACCCTGCCTATTCGATCCATATTCAACCCGAGATTTAATCAATTTAAACCTATGTTTTCAAATCGCCGATTGAACCACATGTTCGAATCGATTTATAGTGAACCGAAGATTTTTCGGTTCAGTTCAAATAAAATGATATTTTAAAATATTCACCGTTCATTATGATTTAGATACCGAAAGCTTTTTCGGTTCAATCTATCAATATTGATCGAAGAAAAGGTAAACTTGGCTTATGCTTGAAGAGACGGGATATGAAAGATTATTGCATGTTTATAACTTGTTAATTGTTTCATATACATTTTGCCTTATTTATAGGCAGTGGTTGTGACTATTACACAAATTAACAATGCCTTAATTGTTATAACTTATGAAAACTTGAAAGTCTTTTGGGTTTGATCTTATTTTTATTCTTGAACCTTTAGTATGTTTTGGCTCATTCTCTATTTGATATTTTTGTAGGGTTAGAGCCCAGCAATGATAAAAGGATTCTCCAATAAACTAGGGGAATCCACGTCCAACTCGTATTAGAAGCGGATTCTAGACTCGGGTAGGACACGGAAAATAAATTTATTGGGTAATGTGTAAATGTGTAAAATAAAAATAGAAAACTCATTATTTTGATAAACTGAATTCTCGCATTCGAGTAGACGAATCCTGATGGAGCCACGGCATGATCCTGCTAACATAGGAGCCCAGAAGCTTCTTCACGGTTGTTTCATCATCCTTGTTATTTTTGTTCATCATCATTAAAAACATACCTCCTCAACAGCTACTAGGAAGTGTGGAATTAGGGGAAGACTATGTGCCCCAATGTTTTGTCGGGTTCTTAATTCTTGCAGCACCGCATCTCTTAATTATATAAAATATAAATAATACACTTTTATAATTAATATTAAAGTAAGAGTGACTTTTAAATTAATTATTTAAAATGTAAATAACACGTTTTTATGACACGGATGATAGGAATGGTACATTTGAATGTCATTTGCATTAAATAAAATATATTTTAAATATTTAGTATACATATATAATAATACATCTAGGATTAATTAGTATAAATATTATAATTAAATAATATAAAAAAATATCACATCGTATATCAAATCAGTGTTATTTACTTATTTTCGTATACCAAATCAGTGTTATTTACTTGTTAAATTAAAACAAAATATATAAATAAATGTTAAAATTTGTTGAAATTTGCATAAATTTCAAGTTTAAAATTATAAATATTTATTAATTTATTATATAAGAATATTTAACTTAATAAAAAATGAGTAATGCTCGTCGATTCCACCACATCTCCAAAAGCAATCACTTTCAGGTTCATTGTTGCTGGTACAAATAATACAAAAGTAAACATACTACATAATAAAGTTGGTTGTCAAAGTACATAAGTTACTTATTTAACGAATAACAAATCGATTTAAGGAAGATATCAAAACGACGTCGTTTTGTGTCAAGTGTCGGAGCGAGTCGAAGAGTCAGACTCGGTCCGACACGCGTGCGTTCGGAAATTGAAGAGCCGGTGCTAGATAGGGTAGGCTTATCTTTCTAAATTCTTTACGTCATATATTCATGTTTTATTTGTTAATTAACCTATATTTATATATTTTTAATAAAAATAAATCAAATATTTTAATTAAAAATATATAATAAATTAAAATATAAATCAACTTTCATTAGTTTAAATTTAGAAATTACAGAAATAAAACATTCTTTCACACTTCATTATTTTAAATTTATCATAATAGCGTGCTATGATTTTGTTTGTTAGTATTTGTATTTATGTGAAACTCATTACTTTAATAAATATTACTCAATCATTTTAATTTATAAATTTTGATTGATATTAATATTTTTATTACTCTATGGATGTGTTATACATTTTATTATATTAATATTATGCAGGGAATTGCTCATATGATTATTTATATGATTATTCTAATTATGGTTTATATTCGATCTGAACGTACTGTATTCATGTTCGTTTATATTTTTATTCGAACGTGAAAATATGTTCGAACATTTTTCAAATTATTGGAAAATTTTGAAAACAATATAATAAGCAAAAAATATCAATACTTTTTGAATTAATTGGAAAATATTTGGTATTGAAAACAAAGCTACTTTTTTTATGGAAAAATAGCTTCATAGGCAAGTTTTGATTGTCTTCGGAGGAGTAGCTTCCCATTTTGAATTAATCCGTAAATGTTGAAAGTAGTATAAGAAGCAAAAAATATCAATATTTGGTATACCGCTTCAATAATTTTAAGAGAAAAACATATAAAGGATTAAGTGATGATCTAGTAATTATTGTAAAGCTACGGGAACATATTTCAATATGAAGAGAAGTTGTAATAAGAAGTGTGAGAGATGAATTCAAACTGCAATAGTTATTTTATCAATCAACACATACATATTTGGGTTAGACACATAACATCTTACAAGCCCAATACTTAACACGCTTATGTATATCTAATTCTTCATCTGATCATCACACCGGAAGCGACGGCGACGGCTGATCCCCGTCACCAACCGCCGTGTCCCTTTTGAAAACTCTCCTGTAAACGAGACGGGAGATTTCCCAATTGACGGCGAAGAAAATAGGCGGTGACAGTCCTACGGGAATATAAACAGCGTACCTTGGTGGCATAAAGAGAGAAACAAACGAGAGAATGGCGACGATTGCAGCGAGAGAAGCAGGAACAAACATGGCTTCATCCCATTCTGAACAAATACNATTTTTTTATTTAAAAATCAATACCATGTACATTTTTATTATTTATTTATTTTTTACTTCATTTGAGTTGAAGAATAACTGGAATAATTAGAGAATTTTAAATCTATATAATATTATTTTGTTTCATACTTATTGTATTTGAATATTATTATCTGTATTTCTTTTTATTTTGGTTGAACATATAATTTCTTATAAATTAATTCGAATTTCATCTCATTTGGGATATGACATATTCCTGCACTTTAAGAGTTAGATTTGACAATTCAAATCGATGGAGTACCATTCGTACACACACTCAGTCAATTATGAAAGAGTACACGAATATACTGTATAATGGAGAGTACACATTGTAAAACACTTGAACACATTTACTATAATTGATCTTTTCTTATAAAATAGGGGTGTGCAAGCACTATGCAATAAAACCCGTTGATATGAATATATGGTGTATCTGAAGCGTATCCTAACCGATTTTCTGAATATCCGAACTGTGAATTTTTTATATCGGATCACTTTTATTTCAGAATGGATACGATAAATTCATTGTGTATGATCATCCGATATTTATTAATATATAATAATACTATATTATATATTTATTAAAAATTTCTTATTTTATGTACCAATATCAATTATATCTCTCCTAATTTATATTTTAATTTATTCTTTCATTTTTATTCATTTGTTCAAATGAAATGTAGATTATTTAGAAAAATTAGAGAATTTAAAATTGATATAATATTATTTATTATAATTTTTGTTTGCATTTAAACATTATTATACAAAATAATTTATATTTATATTTGATTAACTCACCACAATGAAGAGAATAATTATTTAACATAGCGAAGATTAATTTTGAAATCGATCTTTAGTATGTAGGATTAATTATATTCTTTTTTATTAATATAAATTATCAAAACAATAATAACATATATGGAGTATCCACAAATGGATTCCTCATCTGATCGAAAATCAATCCACTATTCAGTTCAACATTTTGATGATCTGTATCCATACATATCCCGTATAATAAACAAATCTAAATATAATCTAAATTCCAATGTGATGCCATTTGATATTTAACAAAATGTTATAGAAAATCATTTAAATAAACACTCCTTCACTTTACAATTTACATGGATTCAACCAAGAAAACGGCCCTACGTAGATTCAAACAATGATGATGATTCGTTCGCTGCCTTGATAATGAAGCTTAATGCCAGTTTGCTGTTTTTAGAACGGCACGCAGGTCTGAAATCATTGAAACTTGAATTCAGACACATTTTAGGGTGTGGTTCAGTCTTTTTTGCTAGAACTAAACTTAACGAATTTGAGAAACGACGCATCACGACCACCACAAGTATGTCATGATTGCATTGGATGTACTTAGACACAATACAATGCAAACATTAATTTCTACATTAAATGCATATTTGCCAATATTTACTTCTAAACCCTAAACAATTAAACCCTAAACAATCATAATAATTAGTGTTAAACTATCATTCATAGTTTATTATGAAACTATCAACGCATGAATTTACGACGACAGGTCACACCGGATGGGTCGGATGTCTTAAGTGACGATCATCATATTCAAGGATAGACGGTTGACATGCAGGATGCAAGGATCGATCGGCAAATACATAAGCTCTGTCGGTATTTACATATGTCAATAGCTGCTAGTGTTGACATATGGTAGCACTTGGTCTACCGGAACAGTGGCTTTCTACGGTCGGTGGAAAATACAAAATATCAACAATGTCTGCGTCAACAATCTAAGACGGCATCACACAACATTTACATAGAGATAACACCAGCCCCTAGAGTCCAGGAGCAACACTCTTTCTGTATTATGTAACCTATTCTTTCTATAGTGATATTCTCTTCTTGATTTGGTGCCTCGTGAGTTCTTCTCCGTATTCTCGAATTTCTCACGTATAATTCTCCGTGTTTTCTATTACGTCAACCGATTACCCACGGTTCTCACACACTATTTTTCATAATATTAGTGAGTAAAATTTTTACCATTAACTTGAACTATGATTAGGGATTCAATTATTAACTTCGACACTTATTTCTATTTGGATTATATAATATGATATGAGATCATAAACGAACGAGATATAATGATTCAAGACACATTTTAAAAGACCTAAATAAATCATATCCCAAAAGTGTCAAAATCGATACCTGAATTTTGATTTTGATAGACGATTTAAAATGTTAAAATCGAAAACTTTGNCATGAGCAACAAACTCTAGCTACCTTGTGCATTGATCTTTACCTTCCTACATATAGTTTGTATTGTTTTCTACATTCTCCTTATACTATTTTATCTCAGTATAATGAATTGGTGTGGTGATTATTTCATCGACATCAATTTTCTCTTTACACATTATCATTTTTATTTCTTATATATTATAGTTTTTCATATTACAAATGATTTGTAATGATAGTTATGTATTCTTATAACTCTTATATATTTACAATATTTTAAAACATAATAATTTATACAATATTTTAAAATTAAAATTTTCCTATTATATTGAATATAATTAATATAATACTACCAAGATGATGGATATACCGATGGAATATTCCTATATTATCAATAATAACAATAGGATGTATCTCAAATTTATTTATGCTATGAAATAAATTAGTAATAAACAAATCATATATTATTTATATAATAAATAAATATTATATATAATAGTTAAATGGAAATAATATATTATTTTTTAATACTGAGATATAAATAAATATGAATAAATATAGAAATTTGAGCCTGCAAAAAAATTTACCGCAAGGGGAGATTAAAATGAAATTAAACGATAAATTACAGAAAATTATGCAATTTTAATATATTCTGAGGACTGGAAGTTTAATAATTCATTAAAATGCTGATAAGATGACTTCTTTATTTACACGAATTGCGGAAGCGTCTTGTGTTCTTTTTTTGTATATTTTATATGGCTTTTGCAGCGGCTTTACTTTATATACGTGTTAAGGTTGGTATATTTGTAATAATATTTTATTTCAATATTAAAAATAAGTCTCTTATATATAATTATATAAAAAATCCCTTATTTTTTAAACAATACAATTTTTTTATTGGCATACTGGTAAGCACTGATCGTTATTGATAGATCATAGATTGACAACATATTGAGAGATAATGGTAATTACAATTATTAAATTTATAGAGTCGGATTAATTTTATATGGAAAATATGCTCGAATATAATATATAAGAAGAAAAAAATCATATTATAAAATATTTGAACAAATTATTTACTATGATATACATTATGTGATAACTCGAAAATTTAGAGAAATTAATAAAATAAGAGTTTAATACATGATAAGGATAATGACGAGTTTTGAGGGTAAAACTCAATTTAAGTTGGGCAGAATGTGAGAACCCCAATATTTAGAAAATTAGAGAATTAATAAATATTATTTAACATAAAATTAGAGAATCTAAGAAACGATATACAAGTAAGTAATTAAATCTAACCTTTCTGCAAATGCGAATATTCCAAGAATGGAAGATTTCTTTTTAGGGTTTTATCGTCGTGTTAATTTAGGGGAATTTCTAACAAAATTGGGTGAAATTTTCAATTTTTACAGTTCTTCGTAGTTCGTACGGTAAGAAATATTCCTACTAGTGAAATGACAAAAATAGCCCGACCCAATGGGGCTGGGGTCATTTTCTTTTGCCCCTAACCTGGGTTCAGTGGCTTGGGATCATATAACCGATTTACACACCCCTAATTGATACGGATCAATTAGTGAGGAGAATTGCAGCAGCAGCAGCAGAAGAAGTAGAAGAAGGGAGAAGGAAAGATTCACATAAATAACGATTCCAAATATTCGATAGATGATCCGAAAGTAACAGAGTTTGAGTTTTATACCCACGTTACATTTACAAAACGAATTATAACTTAAAAGCCCAACATGTGGCATAATGGGCTGGAAGTCCATACGAGAATCATCTTAAATTTATCCGATTAATTCTATAATGACTAATTAATTAAAATACTAATAATCGAGATATTGACAGGTTTTTTCTAATTTCATGTGTTTGCCCATTCGAAAGTGTTTCCGCTTGATTCATGTTTTTGATAATTTGCTCTTGGTATCTCAACATGCTTTAGTAATTGGAAGTTTTAGTAGTTTTTTGTAGTTTTTTGCTTATTTGCCATCGGAAATAGTTCTCTCCATACCATGTTTAGTAATTGTCGGTTTTGTGAAATTTACGATTATTTTATTGTTTCGGAAAATTACGGTTCTTTTATGTTTCGGGAATTTAAGGTTGTTCTATGGTTCATGAAATGTCTCAGGTTAAGATTTATCGCATTTCGGGTTGTTTCGATGTATGAAATATTTAGTAATTGTTGGTGTTTTCGGATTTCGGGTTCTTTCATTGTTTTGTGAATTTACGGTTCTTATATGCTTTTGGGAAATCAAGGTTCCTCTATGGTTCATATGCTTCATTATCAGTAATGAGGATCACTAAAGTTCACACAACCGCGTAGACATACTAAAACCCCGAAAAACAGAACGACTAAATGCTTATCGAAGAGTCGAGACTTACTCAAAACCTTTTAGCCTTCTGTTCACTCTTAGAGAGTGACATCCCTGAGAATTTGTTTACTTCACATAATAGGATAACAGAGAACAAAAAACTGCATGTAGTCATGTACCAAGCAAAACAAGGGTCACGATACCGAAAAACGTTCATAAACAATGCTCGGAATTCTACAAAATGATGGATTCCATGTTGTAATGCAAACACGATGTACGGTGCTAGCTGCTAACAATGCTATTGCTTCTGCTACTATAACTGTCAACAAAATTGTGAATAGGCGGATTTCATCATATTATAGCAGTATTTTGAGAAAGACAACAAGCAGAAGAAGTTCAAACAAATTGTGAGGAATTTAGCCTTGGACGATTTGCATCGTACTCGAGATTTTCGAATGATAAAGCTAATTACATAACTATATTTTGAGAAAAGATCAAAATTTACCTGCACCCCACCCGGTTTTAACACCAAGCGTTTCGTGATAGTTTCCAATAAACTGCATGAGTGTTTCAATGTTAGACAAAAACATAAAAATCAAACAAAAGAAAAATTGTAATGAAACCAAAAATTTTGCCTCTTTAGACCAAATAATGAGTCCCAACATCTCTCTTTGGATCAAATACAGAATTACTATACACTTTGGGTGAAAGGTATTGTTGTAATTATAGAGTCTGACCGAAATTATGACGAGAGTATGCACGGATATAACGTATAAGTGGAGGAGACTACATCGTAAAAGACTTGCATTTTATTCTAGTACTCATTCCCTCTTATAAACCAATCCAAACCACATTCATTTTAGAATGTGGGACAATGTCATATTTCAACACACCCCTCAAGTCCAAATACATGATAAATTTGGACTTGCAAATTGAAATGAACCGGAATTTCCCAATATTGATAATCAGGATTTTGACCAAACCAAATCCAGTACCATTTTGGAATTATAGAGTCTGATCGAAATTATGACGAGAGTATGAATGGATATGACGTATAAGGGAGGGAGACACACCATAAAAGACTTGACACAAGTCATTTACTATAGTACCCCTCCCTCTTATAAATCAATCCCATCAAGAAACCAACATGTGGGATGAAAACTTGATTAATAACTAAAATGTTACACTTAGCAGAATCAGGAATATCAGAGAACTAGTCAAGCCACCAAGAATAGTAAACATCTCTGAAGATGCCAACTTTGCTCTATGCATTTCTTGCAAAGATAAGAGTAGAAACAAACAAAAGAAAAGAATACTACATGGAACACCCGGGTCCAGCCATTTTACTGATGCAACAACAACAAAAAAATAATCAGTACAGAAAACTCGTCTTTCAAATTTGTATATAGCAGATTTAAACAAGTCCTGATCCGTTCTAATTATTCAAAATTACATGTATCGCACAATTCATCCATCACCAACCCTCTTTAATCGCAGATCACAGATTCGCAGATCAACTACAATCCTCTGAGAAGATCGTTTTGAAAAATAAAAAGCTTGGATGAACAATAAGAAATAACGAATCCAATAAACTATATACAAGTAAGTAATCAGATCTAACCTTTCTACAAATGCGAAAATTCGAAGACCGGAAGATTTCTTCTACGGCTCTCTCTTCGTGTTATATTTAGGGGAATTTCTAACAAAATAAGGGATGAATTTTTCAATTTTTACAGTTCTTAGTAAGAATTTCGTACAGTAAGAAATTATCCAAATAAGGAAAAGACAAAAATAGCCCGATCGAATGGGGCTGGGGTCGTTTTCTTTTGCCCCTATCCTATCCTGGGTTCAGTGGCTTGGCTTGTGTGAAGTAATGACAACTTCTACCCCAATTATTTCAACAGTTTGATATTTTACGTGATTTCACATGTAATGTATTATTTAAAAACGAGAGATTAAAATGATCACAAAATGTAATTTGATAGACTAAAATTGAATTAAACCCGTAAGAAAAACTATCAAACGAAAAGGTTACACAATTTGATTGTAATATCTTAATAATCAATGTGATACGATAATTNATAACTAAAATAATTATTATAATTATAAAATTAACGAATCTTCCCGAATTCTCTAAAAAATTGCGCACTACGAATCGCAAATCGTGTCATGTATCGTGGTAACATTGGTAAATATTCTAGCTTTTTGATAAGCCTAGCATTGTCAGAAAAAAAATATTAACATCAAATTTAAAAATATTACTGACAAATCTTAAATTAGCATAATAGCCGTGATTGACATCATGAGACCACTGTGGGGTAGATGGTATGTGTAGTTTGTTGAAAAGGTTATTCATATTTATTTAATAAAAAGGTACACATAGAATTATAAATGATTCTAATCAAGTTTTTAAATGTAATAATATATCTCAATGCTTTGGTTCTATTGCAATTATTGGAAAAATTGTGTCCTCATTTGTTAATTATGAAAATTAGAAACATAACAGTCGCTCTTGCACTTAACATTAGAACATATTTGAATAACAGTTGTCATTGTACTAACTTATTTTAATATTTTAAATTTGTTAATTGTGAATTTTTTATTAAGATTATAAAATAAGTAAAAGAACAATATAGATATAAGGCGACGCGCAAATTTGATCCTCGTAGTTTCCTATTTTGGCAATTTTGGTCCTCCTATTTTGATAATTGTGGCAGATCAAGTCCCTTAACTTTATTTGTGGCAAAATTAGTCCTCCTACTTTGCCACATTTGGCAAATTAGGTCTTCTAAGTTTTATGTTTATGGCAAATTTGGTCCCCGAAGTTTGTAATTTGTAATTTTTCATTTTTATATTATACGGAGACTAATTTTGCCACTACGATCAAACTACATGGACCGGTTTTGTTCGATTTCATTTGGAGAACTAAATATGAAATTTGAGGACCGATATTGCCAAATATCCAAAATTCGAGGACTGAAAATGTCAAAATAAACTTGGAGGACTAAATTTGCCAAAATGATCAAACTACGAGGATAAAAAACGTCATTTTCTCATAGATCTATCTAAAATAAGTAAAAGAACGCAAACATGATATATGACTTCGGTCCAATTTTAGATAAAATATTTTTTTATTGAAAACAATGGCAAATTTGTTTTATCAAAAGTAATTTACTATTTATTTTTCTGTAACATAATGTTTTTTAAAATAACATTGTGGGAAATCACATACAATTTATCTATTTTTTAAATTATTCACAAATATATTTTTGTATTTAAATATTTAAATTAGAAAACGAGTTAAGAATTTAAATCAATTTAAAAATAAGAGGTTTACTAATGTTTTTTTTTCAATTTAAAGAAACAGTCTCAAAAAATAAAAAAAATACAATGATCTTGTTTTCTATTTTGTTAGAAAACTAGCTATGAATTTTTAATATATTTTAAATAGCTAAATATAATACATTTGATAGGTCCATTAATTTTTTAATTTAAAAATTTAGCTCATTTTAAATTTGGGTACTGAAAGCAATTAAATTAAAAAATAGTGGAAACTTGAAAACATTCAACCTAATAAGTTTGTATTTTAAATATATTAAAATCGTCAGCCTATCTTTTAAAAATATCGTGGGACCCAGTCATGATTGTTTTAATTTAATTAATTAATTTTAATAGTAAATATTGTAGTAATAGTTTCAGGATAGATAAGATAATTTCAGACAATGTATCCTGGTGGGTATTAGTCAAACGCTACTTATAGTGTAACCGGTTGATCTATTCAAATCAATGTTTTTTAATATGGGTTGATACCATTTTTTTTATTTTAATTTTATATTAAAATAATTTTTAAAATAAATATATTTTTACATCATATTTGGGCATGCCTAAAAAATAACCAGGATTCCGAGATGAAACCCAAGGCAACACAAAATCCCATAAAACATGATTCAAATTCACCTAAGCACATTGCAATTCCTATCTTTATGCCGTAGCCATTATTATCTAGGGTATTTCGGTAGATTTTAATTACCCTACGGGTTCGATCCATATTCAACCGGAGATTTAATCTATATATATTATATAACACAAAATGGATGGGAATATATATTTATGAGAAATACATTTAAATAAAATGCCATAAATGCATGCATGTAGAATCTAGGATACAGACAGAACCAGAGAAAAAGCATGCACGTCACAGGGCCAATATATACTCCAAAACCTTATTTCATTTATGGGTATCTAGTTTTTCATATGATCATCACACCGGAAGCGACTGCTGATCCCCGTCACCAACCGCCGTGTCCCTTTTGAAAACTCTCCTGTAAACAAGACGGAAGATTTCCCAATTGACGGCAACGAAAATAGGCGGTGACAGTCCTACGGGAAGATAAACAGCGTAGCGTGGAGGCATAAAGAGAGAAACAAACGAGAGAAAAGCGACGATTGCAGAGAGGGAAGCAGGAACAAAGATGGCTTCATCCCATTCTGAACAAATACCATTAACTGCATCCATTATCCAATAGGCAAAAAACGAGAAGATGAAGATTCTCATCATGGGAACTTGAATAGGATCGATTCCATTAACTTGGTAAGTTACGAGAAGAATCCCTATTAGAATTGGAATAAGACGAACAGTAGCTGTTTTGAAGATTTCTCGTAGGGATTTCATTATCTTTGCTCCCATTGAAAGGTTTTGCTGTTGGGTTCGTTGAAGATGAGACCGAAGATGGATATATTAAGGAAAAAAAGTAGGTTGTGGGAACTGGAAGTAATAGGGAAACCCACATATATTACATATATTACCACATTTATTAAAATAATAATATAAAGTTTGCAATGGCCGTGGTCGTGAGTTTCGGTGTGTGCGTGTGCAATAAATTTTAGACCAATGTAATGTAACACAAAATTAATGCGAATATATATTTTTGACAAAATGGTTTATTTAATTAAATAAAATGCATAAATGCATGCACGTAGCATCTAGGCTACTAATAAAATGAATAAACAAGAATCAAAAGGAAGTGTAACAAGTATTATTATTTATCTTCATATAATAGGATAATAATATGATACTGACAACTTTTAAAATTTTGTATATAGTAATACTTTTATATAATTATTTATTAATTTTTTTTTATATTTAATATGTAGATTTTTACATTTTTTAACTGTAAAATTTGTATTTAAGTGTAAAATTTTGTATATAACAGTACTTTTATTTAATTATAAAATTTTTACAGTTCTTATTAAGATCTTCGTATGGTAAGAAATTATCCTAATAGTGAAAAGACAAAAATAGGCCGACCGAATGGGGCTGGGTACTGGGGTCATTTTCTTTTGCCCCTATCCTGGGTTCAGTGGCTTGAGATCTGTCTTGTGTGAAAACGGCCCAGATATCTGTGATCTACGTCACCGAATCCAATACACAAATACACAGAGATAGATGTCGCGAAACAGCTACTTTTTATATGGAAAAACCCAGTTACTGTAAAACGACAACTTTTCTTCGCCGGCGAGTTTTGATTCTATCCGGAGGAGGAGGAGGGTCGCTAACGATGCGTTTGGCTATTTGGAGGGCTGAAACCCTAGCATTGTGTAACCACAATGTCGTCATCTTCACCTGATAAAAGTCCGATCATAGAGCCCATCAAAGCGACAAACAAGAGACCTCTGAGCTTGTCCGATCAATTTTCCGGTGAGAATCTTGACCATAACGAAGCATTGAGGCATGTAATCATTAAAATGCACCTTCAGTCAATTTCTAATTCTGGGTCGCCTACATCCCTTTCAGAATCTGAACCTGACTCTACAGATTCATTTACACTCAGCCCAATTTCGAATTACTTCTCTTTATTGAATGATGAACTGTTGCTTAATGTTCTAAGCAGAATTTCAAATAGAAAACAACAGTTTTCAAACTCGTTAGTTTGCAAGAGATGGTGCATTTTATATGGTAGCTTGATTCAATCAATTGTGTTGTTAGATTGGGAGTTTTTAGAATCAGGAAGGCTGAATTTTCGTTTCCCTAATTTGATTGACATATGTATTGTTCCTGCTTGTCTTAAATTTGATATGAATTCTGGGATTTTGCTACATGCTAGAAACTTTGAGGTTTATTTGAATTCGTGTGATTTCGAAGCCGGTGGCTTGTTTATTCGAAATGAGGGTATTCTTAATTCTTGTACTATTGATAAAGGGTTGATGATATTATCTTCGGGTTGTCGAAATTTACGACGAATATCGCTAATGAATGTAAGTGAAGAAGGGCTAAGATATTTAGGCAAGAAATGTGAGATGTTGCAAGAGATTGAGCTTCATTATTGCAGTGAATTAGCTTTAAAGGGAATATATGATTGTAAGAATCTACAAATAGTTAAGATGATTGGGAGAATAGATGGAGTTTATAATGTCGGGATTTCGGATATCGGGATGACTATTTTAGCGCAGAGTTGTAGGCGTTTGTTGATGGTTGAGTTAGTCGGGTGCGAGGCGAGTTTCGATGGGATTAAAGCTATTGGAATGTGTTGCCATATGTTAGAAGAGCTTACTCTTTGTGAACATAAAATGAAAGGCGGATGGCTCTCGGCTTTATCGTATTGCACAAATTTGAAGATTTTGAATATTCATTCGTTTTTCTATATTGACGAAAATCCCGGAGTTGATCAGCATTTAACTCCATGTCCTATGCTCGAAGAACTCCATTTAAGATTGTGTTGTCTGAAAAACAAACAAGGCGTAATGTCATTGTTCTTAGTTTGTCGGAGAATACGAGAACTTGTGATCGAAGATTGTTGGGGACTCGACAATCCTATTTTCTCCACCGCAGCGATCTTAAGGTAATTCTTATTCGAAAACAAGTAGCAAAAACAAGCCTTAAATGTTGGTTTTACGAATGATGCATTCGAATCTGAATCGTTGCAGGAGCGTTCGATCGCTTTCGATCGAAGGGTGTTCGTTGCTCACGATGGAAGGATTAGAATCGGTGATTCTTTTCTGGAACGAGATAACTAGACTAAAAGTGGTATCATGCAACAACATAAGGGATAGTGAAATAAGACCTGAACTAGCAGCACTTTTTTCGGTTCTTAAGGAACTTAAATGGCGACCGAATTCAAGATCGATTTTATCGAGAGAGATTCATGATACGGGTATCGTACAACCGCTAAGATTGTTGTGGGGTAAATGAAAGAAAATTTTACATATACATGAAGAACTCAAACCTTATAACTTAGCAAGGCTTTAGAGATTTATTTTTTCATATGTTAAGGAGTAGATGATACATTATTTTTCATAGTGTTTCCTTTCTTGTATCCCTTTTTTTCATACCGAGACGATGTTTATTCGATACGACAATACAAGTGGTCGTTCCGGTAAATGTAGAAATGTTAATGGGATGAATATAGGTGGTTAGATTATATCCGTTACTTGTTCTGTAAACTTCACAATTGTAAAACTTCTCGGGGTGACAAGTCACGTTATGCAAATCACAACATCGGTTATAAATGAGGAACGATCATTATGTTAAATGAGGATTCAATCATAATTTATATGATGTGTTTTTTCTAGCAAAGTGATAAGAATCACAATAAAGTTAAATGTGATTGCTCTGGATGTCTCATGAGTTTCACTGGAAATTATATAATTATGGAAAAAGTAAAGTGGTGAAAATGATGTGAATGTCATTAGAATTAGTCTAGTTCAAAACGAAAAATTGAGAAGACGTGCGTTATAAAAATTTCACCATTTCTCGTCCCGTGTTATCCTCTTCGGATGTAACAAGTATAATCATGTTTTTATGTTTGGTAAGTAACAATATTAATACAACTTTATATAATTAGGGAATTAAATATAGGTGTGAGCAAAAATTTTGGAATATCGAATATCATACCAAAATTTTGTTATTTCGTTATTTAATATTTAATATTTGATATTCGGTATTTAGTATTTGGTTTTGTTATTTATTTTTATGAAAATTGGTTTAGTATTCGGTAAAAAAATAAAAATTTGGTATATACCGAATTACCAATTTAATTTATATAATATTGATATATTTTAAAATTTTTAAAATAAATACCAATATATCAAAATTCGATATTCATAATGGAATGAATCATGATATTATTATTATTTCAATCTATACAATTTCTTTTGAATTTGCTATTGGAATATACACTTAAAGAATTGAAAATTATTTATTATATAAATACAATAATGTGATTAATGACTTATTAATTTTTTAAAAAAAATATTTTCTATGTATTTGATTTTAGACATACATGACATATTATTGGTTATTTTTTAGGTGATTTAATTTTGGTATAATTTCGTTATTTTGATTCGGTACAAAAGAAATATTAGATTGAAATCGATATTTGATTTTGTTGATAATTTGATATTCGATATTTCAATATTTAGTTTGGTTTAATGTTTGGCATCCAATGATGATGCTTAACTAAATCAATTCATGATTAACTATTTGAATTTTTGGGAAAAGGAAAAGACTAAAGTACCCTTTACAGGTCGTCGGAATTTGTTATGATCGAGGGACAGAAAACCTAGAAGGAAATTTGCTCCGTTGGATAATCCGCCGTGCTAAGAGGTTAGTTAGATATGGGGGAAATTTGCACAATAACCCTCTGCAAAAAAACCATTGGGGAAATAGCTCATTTTAAAAAAATATTGGTAGAATGACCTATGTTGTACATTTATTTGCCAAATAACCTCTATTTCATGAAAGAGAAATGTTTTTATGTATATATTTCGGCAGAATTTATAAATTAATCAAAAATATATTTTTTTTATTAAAAAGTTAATATATAAATCAATATTTTTCATGTTATTAATTAAAGAAAATATATTTTTAAATAAATATATAATCAAATTACCAAAATATGTTTTTATATATTTTAATTTAAATACTTTAACATTTAATATATTAACATCTAATCTTAGAAATTTGACTACTTAATAAAAATAATAATTTCAAATTTAAAACAAATTAAATTCGGTTACTAAAATCGTGTTTCAAAAAAATCGAATTAGATATAATAATATAGAATATAAACAACGGATTGTACGACTGAAACAATAAGAACTAAAAAAAATCGATGTGATAATTTATTTATTTTCGAAAAATAAAAAATATATAAATAACAAACAATAAATTAATAGTGATATTAAAATAAATAAAAATATGTATAAAAATAATATTTTAAAATTAAACATATTATAATGGTAATTATCATGAACTAGAGTGTTGGGAGATAAGGGAAAAAAGGGCGTGGCAATGAACAATTTAATGAATTAAATAAGTAAAGTAAATAATTCTTTATTTTAACTATTTAATGTCAATAATTATCTTGAATTTTAAGTATATAATGCTACAAAATAATCAACTTATTGCATCATTTTTANTATAATGGTTTGATCAAGTTTTTTAAGTGTGTGAATCCTCTCCTTAATCCTGTTTGTTTCCACTCTCCCGGCATAATTTCGGCCAAACTATAATTTAAATAGCTGATTTGTAGTTCAAAAACATGGAGGCAATCTCAAATGCACGTATTTGATTCTTCTTATGGGAATATCCATTTGTTATTCTCATAATAATGAACTTAACTTTTCTTCTAAAAAAAGTTCACAAACTCTTGTCTTTAATGGTATAAAAGTGAAGTTGAAGAGAATGGCAAGTGGTGGAACTGGTCCTCAAAGAGGAACTGCTGCTGCAGCAGCAGCTAACCTTCGACGAAGGAGAACGGCATCGGGTGGAGCTACAGGTGGAGCAGCAGGTGGGACGATGCTCCAATTCTACACAGACGATGCTCCGGGTCTCAAGATTTCACCATGTTATGGGAAAGCTCTACTTCGTGCGCAAAGAGTAGTACACACAATTTTCTGTTAACAAAGTGTAGACAGCAGAAAGCAGCTCTTTGTGTTATTTTATCAGATTCTTAGATAAATTTTATTTAATAGATTCGTAATTTACATTATTCATATTGAAAATTTCAATTAAATTGATATCATTATCGAATTTAAACTTTATATTGTGATCTAATGGCAAATTAATTCAATTATAAATTTTTTAAAACACTGAGTTATGATATGATTTTTAATTTACTATAATTTATAAGAATTTTAAACGAACGATATGTTAATTTGATATCTATAGTTTCATGATTTTAGCAACTATGATTCGTAAAATATCGAGATAGCAAACATCAAAATACTTTATACATTTTAACAAAATCCATCATTAAAATTTAATATGTACGATATAATATGTATGATATAAACGAACGATATGCTAATTTGATCTCATCAGTTTCATGGTTTTAGCAACTATGCTCCGTAAAATATCGAGATGGCAAACCATCAAAATACTTTATATATTTTGACAAAATCCATCATTAAAATTTAATATATATGATATAATTAAGTCCCACCTTTCAATTTAGACAAATGTGATATCATACCGGCTTGGATCGGAAATTTTGGGGATCGATTTTACAATTTTGAGATCTGCTTTGCTAAATTTTAAAAACTTTGAGGGCAAATTTGCCAAAACCTTTGATGAAGCTAATTTTCTCTAATTTTTTTTCTTTCTGCAATTTTTGTCTAGTGAAGATTTTCTCAAAACTTTGCATTACTTCTTTGAGAGAAGAAACGCTAAATCAATGAAACAAATCAAAAAAATGCAGTAAAGCAGGATTTGAGGGTTCAGATAGACGTGGATACCAGTCTGTCATCGGTGGCTTTCTGAAGGCCGTAGGATCTAACAATTGATTCAATCATCTTCTCAATCTCCGAGACACCCCTGATGAGCTCTTGCTCCATAGTCCGTAAATGCCATTCTGAAACATTGCTTTCAAAGAGTTGGTTAATTGCAATACAAACCAATGTTCTAAAAACTGTCACTTGCCGGTATACCAGATCAGTCTATGGCATCGGTNTAAAAACTTTGAGGGCAAATTTGCCAAAACCTTTGATGAAGCTAATTTTCTCTAATTTTTTTTCTTTCTGCAATTTTTGTCTAGTGAAGATTTTCTCAAAACTTTGCATTACTTCTTTGAGAGAAGAAACGCTAAATCAATGAAACAAATCAAAAAAATGCAGTAAAGCAGGATTTGAGGGTTCAGATAGACGTGGATACCAGTCTGTCATCGGTGGCTTTCTGAAGGCCGTAGGATCTAACAATTGATTCAATCATCTTCTCAATCTCCGAGACACCCCTGATGAAGCTCTTGCTCCATAGTCCGTAAATGCCATTCTGAAACATTGCTTTCAAAGAGTTGGTTAATTGCAATACAAACCAATGTTCTAAAAACTGTCACTTGCCTGTATACCAGATAAATCTATGGCATCGGTATACTATATATATATATATGATATACCGGAATAATAAAATAAAATAAGTTATAACCTATAGAAAATGCATATTCATAATTCGAAAAAATACGAATAAAAAAATTCTAAAAACTTCATGTATCTTTTTTTCCTAAACCCAACAAGTTAGATCTAATCCGACCTGCTAAAAACCCTAGATATCGATCGGTACTGGAAATTTAAAACACGGATGCAAACACATGAATCATGTGTAGCTACTTGATCGAGCCAACGCACCTTGATGAGCTCCAACGACGTAAATATAATGCCCCACGGATGAGGTTTCTTCACCATATGCCGCTCCAACACAACCCGAATGATTTGTTCTTGAATGATCTCCTGCTCCAACAAGCATCCAAATCATGTTACACGAAAAGAGTTCAGTATAAATATACAAATATCCCAATACTATAAACATTGGCATATCATTTTATAGAGTAACGAGGAAAACTACATAGATTTAAGATAGTCAAATGGATTAGGACCCCTTTCGAAACCATAGTGACAGTTGTATAAATATCATATAATCATGTGGTTTTCGTTCTTGTTAACATATATACGAAATAACATTAAAGTAAAAAAGAGTTCAGTTTCTGAAAAAATGTACCTGTTTGGGATTAGCATTCAAGAAGAGATAAAGGAGAAGGAAGGTGAAGTAAAAGGTATGGCTGTTGGGGAAGCGTAATTGATTGGCAATGGCATTCAAGAGAAAGTATCGTCCTTCTGAATCGAGATCTATTATCAATGTCTGGAAAATGTCCAAACTAGTATTGCTTAATAGAGACTCTATACTTGGTAGTATATTAGATGTGGCTCTTGCTCTCTGTTGTTGAATAGCCTGCGAAAAAATATTCGAGATTAGAATGCTGTGTGAAAATGTACACACTTTATGATTTAGTCTACTCACATGCATCCCGATATAAAGTACGAGCGAGTTGATGAGAGGAACATCGTAAGGAGTCCATGTCATGGTCGCTTCCGCGGGAGAAAGCATAAGTTTTTGTTTCAAATCGACGAGAAATGAAGATCCCGATTGCCCTGTCTGTATAGATAATCGAGTTAAATGACACAACATGAAAAACTAAAGTCGATTATACTTCGAATGCGCCTCCTCGTTCGCACACATCACTCGCATTATTTGGTTTTTCTGTTGGCATTCCTTCAGATCATTATTGGCATTCCAATACATCAAGTTGTATACAACTCCATAGACTTAAGATAGATGAATGGGTTAGGCCTCAACCATAGAAAACGCAGTTGTATAAATGTCATACAATCATACGTTTTTTCGGTTTTTGTACCTTAAGAATGCCTTATTCATAAGGTAGCATATATATGAACGTTCAAAAATTATTGAGTTTATATGATTGTTACCTTGAGATACTCGTCCACATCATTTTTTATTTGCTTTGCCTTAAGAGCTGCGTCAACTTCGGAGAGAATTCTGGACGGGAGAGCCATCTCACTGAGCTGATCAATCTAATTCATCATTTGCATAACAAAAAAGACTTTAGCCTTATAGTGCATATAGGATGCATATTTTATAAGTAATAACAGACCTTCAAGTTGGACGAAGATGGATCCAGAAACCTTATATTACGGGGAAAAGCAACGAGGATGATATTTCTCAGTTGTATGCACCGTGATGGGATTACATCACAAAAACTGAAGTGGTATTCACAAAGAAACTCAGGGAAATCATGGAGAAGCACCAGCAGTACACGGAGTGTCCCTTTGTAAAGAAAATGAACCTATGAATAATAATAAAGAAGAGAATTAACATTAGATGATTGGGAACTGGAGATTTTCGTTAATAAGACGTACCAGCTCCGTTAGCTCACTATTCCTAAGGAATGGCTCCATGAATTGTAATAAGGCAATCAATAATTTTTGGAAATAAGGCCATCCTTTCTGTGCATTTGCTGTGAGTAATTTTGGCATGAATTTTCTATGACTGACCAATTCAACCCATGCAAAGCTGAAAATAGGTAACACAATGTATTTTCAAAGTGTATAATCAAGTCACAGTAACTGAAAAGTAAAGCGTATTGAAACACCATGGAAGAACAGAATGCGGAACTTAACATTGTGAGCCAGTAAAATTTAGTATAAAATACGTCAATGGCAATTAAAATCATGTGGAATGGTCATGTAATTAAAATACATCCTCTAATTCTAAATCACAACATTTTCCACTGAAAAGTAGATACATACCAAAACCCTGGAACCTTGAGAGGCTGAAGCGCATGGAGGGAATTTGCTAAAGCAGTTAAAACCTGAAAAGTTTTGGAGTTGAAATACCTAAAGATTAGCTAAAGCATGTAAGCCTGAAGATTAGCACACAAGGACCAAACACGGCAGCATTAGGGNTTGAGGGCAAATTTGCCAAAACCTTTGATGAAGCTAATTTTCTCTAATTTTTTTTCTTTCTGCAATTTTTGTCTAGTGAAGATTTTCTCAAAACTTTGCATTACTTCTTTGAGAGAAGAAACGCTAAATCAATGAAACAAATCAAAAAAATGCAGTAAAGCAGGATTTGAGGGTTCAGATAGACGTGGATACCAGTCTGTCATCGGTGGCTTTCTGAAGGCCGTAGGATCTAACAATTGATTCAATCATCTTCTCAATCTCCGAGACACCCCTGATGAAGCTCTTGCTCCATAGTCCGTAAATGCCATTCTGAAACATTGCTTTCAAAGAGTTGGTTAATTGCAATACAAACCAATGTTCTAAAAACTGTCACTTGCCGGTATACCAGATCAGTCTATGGCATTGGTATACTATATATATATATATGATATACCGGAATAATAAAATAAAATAAGTTATAACCTATAGAAAATGCATATTCATAATTCGAAAAAATACGAATAAAAAAACTCTAAAAACTTCATGTATCTTTTTTTCCTAAACCCAACAAGTTAGATCTAATCCGACCTGCTAAAAACCCTAGATATCGATCGGTACTGGAAATTTAAAACATTGATGCAAACACATGAATCATGTGTAGCTACTTGATCGAGCCAACGCACCTTGATGAGCTCCAACGACGTAAATATAATGCCCCATGGATGAGGTTTCTTCACCATATGCCGCTCCAACACAACCCGAATGATTTGTTCTTGAATGATCTCCTGCTCCAACAAGCATCCAAATCATGTTACACGAAAAGAGTTCAGTATAAATATACAAATATCCCAATACTATAAACATTGGCATATCATTTTATAAAGTAACGAGGAAAACTGCATAGATTTAAGATAGTCAAATGGATTAGGACCCCTTTCGAAACCATAGTGACAGTTGTATAAATATCATATAATCATGTGGTTTTCGTTCTTGTTAACATATATACGAAATAACATTACAGTAAAAAAGAGTTCAGTTCTGAGAAAAATGTACCTGTTTGGGATTAGCATTCAAGAAGAGATAAAGGAGAAGGAAGGTGAAGTAAAAGGTATGGCTGTTGGGGAAGCGTAAATGATTAGCGATGGCATTCAAGAGAAAGTATCGTCCTTCTGAGTCGAGATCTGTTATCAATGCCTGGAAAATGTCCAAACTAGTGTTGCTTAATAGAGACTCTATATTTGGTAGTAAATGAGATGTGGCTCTTGCTCTCTGTTGTTGAATAGCCTGTGAAAAAATATTCGAGATTAGAATGCTGTGTGAAAATGCACACACTTTATGATTTAGTCTACTCACATGCATCCCGATATAAAGTACGAGCGAGTTGATGAGAGGAGCGTCGTAAGGAGTCCCTGTTATGGTTGCTTCCACGGGAGAAAGCATAAGTTTTTGTTTCAAATCAACGAGAAATGAAGATCCCGATTGCCCTGTCTGTATAGATAATCGAGTTAAATGACACAACATGAAAAACTAAAGTCGATTATACTTCGAATGCGCTTCGGTCGCACACATCACTCGCATTATTTGGTTTTTCTGTAGGCATTCCTTCAGATCATTATTGGCATTCCAATACATCAAGTTGTATACAACTCCAGATGAATGGGTTAGGCCTCAACCGTAGAAAACGCAGTTGTATAAATATCATACAATCATACGTTTTTTCGGTTTTTGTACCTTAAGAATGCCTTATTCATAAGGTAGCATATATATGAACGTTCAAAAATTATTGAGTTTATATGATTGTTACCTTGAGATACTCATCCACGTCATTTTTTATTTGCTTTGCCTTGAGAGCTGCGTCAACTTCGGAGAGAATTCTGGGCGGGAGAGCCATCTCACTGAGCTGATCAATCTAATTCATCATTTGCATAACAAAAAAGACTTTAGCCTTATAGTGCATATAGGATGCATATTTTATAAGTAATAACAGACCTTCAAGTTGGACGAAGATGGATCCAGAAACCTTATATTACGGGGAAAAGCAACGAGGATGATATTTCTCAGTTGTATGCACCGTGATGGGATTACATCACAAAAACTGAAGTGGTATTCACAAAGAAACTCAGGGAAATCATGGAGAAGCACCAGCAGTACACGGAGTGTCCCTTTGTAAAGAAAATGAACCTATGAATAATAATAAAGAAGAGAATTAACATTAGATGATTGGGAACTAGAGATTTTCGTTAATAAGACGTACCAGCTCCGTTAGCTCACTATTCCTAAGGAATGGCTCCATGAATTGTAATAAGGCAATCAATAATTTTTGGAAATAAGGCCATCCTTTCTGTGCATTTGCTGTGAGTAATTTTGGCATGAATTTTCTATGACTGACCAATTCAACCCATGCAAAGCTGAAAATAGGTAACACAATGTATTTTCAAAGTGTATAATCAAGTCACAGTAACTGAAAAGTAAAGCGTATTGAAACACCATGGAAGAACAGAATGCGGAACTTAACATTGTGAGCCAGTAAAATTTAGTATAAAATACGTCAATGGCAATTAAAATCATGTGGAATGGTCATGTAATTAAAATACATCCTCTAATTCTAAATCACAACATTTTCCACTGAAAAGTAGATACATACCAAAACCCTGGAACCTTGAGAGGCTGAAGCGCATGGAGGGAATTTGCTAAAGCAGTTAAAACCTGAAAAGTTTTGGAGTTGAAATACCTAAAGATTAGCTAAAGCATGTAAGCCTGAAGATTAGCACACAAGGACCAAACACGGCAGCATTAGGGGTAGTAAGGAAAAATGGAAATTACAGATACTACTCAAACATGCATACTTGGAATGAAGGTGGAATGAAACACACCTGCAAATTCGCTAACTCTGATAGTGGGTCGTCCAAAGAAGGCAAATCAAGTATCCAGTTAAAAAAAATCCTAAAATATGGTGTTGGATTAAAGAATTCTCGCTTATCCTCTGAGTCTTTTTGAATAAACTTTACAACAATATTAAGCACCTGAAAAAAAATCAGGCGAATTAAGAACTACAAGGACATAAAAAAACAGAAGGTGTGACGCGATACCTACTTTTGGTAGCAGAGAAAGTTTACAATGTCCTTGCTCCACAGAGTGGAACTGAAAAGTTTAAAAGCGAGCAGTGTGAAAATAAAGCTTCAACCAAATAAGGATGATCTATCTGGATCTGAAATGNCAATTGCATTATATCAAATTAAATTCTCTATTTCTTGTAATAACCACATATATGCACTGGACACTTTGAGTTAGTAAATTTAGAGCACATATCACATACAAAGCGCAACACTAGTAAAAAATAGAAAGAGTTCATGAGGACTGACAAATTCACAGAAAATAGCACACCTTGTTAAGTCAAGAAGATAAAATGCAAGATCATATGAAATGGTAAAGCGGTATGCAGCAATAATATTGGAGGATATAGTACAGATAAATGTGCTAGAAAAAGGTAAAAAAAAATAAATGACACAAAGAATCAGAGTTAGCCGAAAATAACTCAAGATTCCCAAGAAAACAAAAAAAATAAGCTTAAGTTTTTTATTAAATCCAAAATCAAGCCCTCACCAAAAATAATAGCAGCAAATTTCAACTGCCTCTCGGGGTACTTGGAGAAAAACTGGTACTCCTCAAATAAATTTGCAATCATACGATCAAAAATCAATTGTTTCCTGAAAAATGAAGAGTGCCACTTAGAGAACTCCAGAATTAGTTACAAAAAATAATTAATAAGAATGCATAAATAAAACTATCATATTTGTGAATCCAGGGGATAAAAAGTGTTTGAGGATCCATGTTTCACCAAAAACTGCAGTTCTATGGACCATTTCATTGAAGTTATCCTTCAAGTGTTCCATATATTATGATTATTTCTACTACGATGCTTCAAAATTTAAATTATAGTGATAAGGTTCAGAATATTTCAAACAATTAACTACATTCAAGAAGGGATTATTCAAAGAGGGCAACCAAACCAACAGAAAACAGATTGCTGGAAGTATAGGCGCAACCTTGAGATAAACTCAAGTCAACAAATGTCTACCTTTTCTCTGAAGATTCTTTGAAGCAAGTAAGAATTTGAATCATCTTTTCGATAGATAGCAGGCCAGAGAACATTTGGTGGAGGTACGAATTTGATTCTGCCTCAATATCTTCAGAACAGTCATGACTCCTACCATCTTTTATATTTGAATCGGTTTGCATATTTGGAACACATATTTTTTCAGTTTCCTCAATCAGACTGCTGGAGAAAACTGTACCAGTATGCGAATGAAGGACCTACATATGGCACAATGTGAATTCTTAACAGAAAAAGATCAAAAGATGCAGCAATATTAAAAAAGTACAAAAACAACCTTTAGGATAGTTGTGCAAGCATCTGACAATGCATTTTGCACAGAACCATGGGGTTGAAAATGAATGCCAGGTCCTGAATGAAAATCTTTGGCAAACTTGAGACATTCCTGATAGAACAACAGAAATGTGATTAAGGGTCATACTATCCATATTACAGAAATGTTTCGAGTCGAAATAATCAATCACTACAACTAGAATTGAGATCTTTTCTCCAGGTTTTAGAGGGGCTTTAAAAAACGAGAGAATGTTTTACCTTGTAGAATGCATCACCGTTTGTTATCGGATTACTTCTTAGCCAGTTCTCAAGGTCCAATGCATCTTTATTACATGCAAGAATGGCCAAGCGAATGCCAAAATACCATGGTATTTTGTCTAAAACTGAAGAAAAAATCTGTAAAACATTTGGAAAGCATTATTTAAGCATGTCTTGCACTTTTAGGCATGGAAGTAGAATTTTAAAGGAAATGAGACAGAGAATAAACACAAAGTATAGAGATAGAAAAAAGAATTTCAAATGTAATACTATGCTGGAACAGTCAGAAGAAAATTGGAATTGACAATATTTTTCGGTACAAAAATGACTAAGTATAAAATATAAATGCGCAAATACAAAGGCATATCAGCTGACCAAAATTCTACCCTTAATTCCTGGCAAGCATTCAAAATCCTGAACATGCATTCTGGATCAATGTTCATGGCTTCAACAATTCCTGTACATAGTAAATCTGAATTGGCATGCCATAAAGTAAAAATAAATCTGTTCTCCATTGTTTTCATCAATGCCTGTGGAATAACAGTAGCGGCCACTTCATTCTGCATAAGATTATAAGATGTCTGCAATGCCATAGGCCAAGTATTAACGAGTGAGAATAAACAGCTGATTACAAATCAAAGTAACATACATTGACATGAGCCATTCCAATAAGCAAAACTTCAGGGCACTTGCCAAGCGGTCTTTCAAGGATACTTCTCACAACATTTGCATGACCCAGCTCAAATAGCTGACACAAGATCCCCAGTAGATCAAGACATAGCCATGCATCATGCATTTGAATAGTTTGAATCTCATATCCTAGAAAAGCACCATCAAAGGACTGCAGAAGAAAACCAATTTTGTTACATTGACACATGGATGCCGTCATCCTAAAAGCATAAACAAGCTACATAGAAAAGAATGATACAACACATACCACTTTTCGAGAAGAATGCACAAAAGTAAATATTTCAGGTGGCACAGATACAGCATGCTTTAAGAAAGATAGCTGACCCTCAACATTTTTCCAAATAGAGCCAAAAATAGCATGTAGTGGGAATGGATCCTACAGAATCCAAGAATGTTCATTGACAAATCAAATTTGACAGCAGAAAATGAGCATAAGTAAAATAAATTCAATGAAGTAATATAAGTTGGAAAGAAGATGAATACCTTGCATGCACACCTGAATACAGACATTAAAAAGTAAAAAGCCATCTCATTAGGTATATAAAAACCTTCATGATCTAAATTTTCAACGATATTTATCCAGTTAGTTCCAGGTGCCTGAAATCAGAGTACATAAACCTCACATAAGAATTCAAATAACATTTTACCAGTCATCACAAAAATAAGAAAAGGATGATGTCATTAACTTACAAGCTGATGGATGGCATCAACAAGGACATCAACGTTCCAAGAGCTCAAAGGCGCTAGATCCACATAATTTTCACCACTCATGGCAGAAAAAAATGTTGCATACATGTTTTGACTGTCATCAAGGCCAGAACATGTTTGACAGAGAGTACCAACAATCTTGGAAATCTTCGAATCGGAAAGTGGTAAAAAGAGCGACAATATTTCTGTGCACTGAGAGGCATTGACAGTGCAGCCATATCCTAATTCAGCCATGACATCAGCCATGCTAATTTCCTCCTCCATCTCTGCTAAGATGGCATCAAAGTCGTCTTCATCACCCTCATTTGAAAAATCTAAGTTCCTGCAAAAATAAACCAGTAGGCATAAAAGCATGAATAAGTTAGATCAGAGAACCGACCCTTTCCACAATAGGTTTCAAGGATATATTTTCTTTTTATAACTGACGGTTGGAAGGTTAAATAGAAGATTAAGATACCATAACGAACCATAAAATGGTAAATATTAATATTTTACTGATAGACTGTCAAAATCCACTAACAATAACGTCTTTAACTTTCCTGATATTTTTGTTCGGGTAGTCCACTAGATGTTTCAAACACATGACTAAGAACTTCAAATATGTACCTCCAAAAGTTATATTCACGAAATTCGTCAGAAACCAAAGGTGCTAAGGTAAAATTCTCTGCATCCAATTTGACAACGGATAGCATTTGAATAAATGATTCAACATGCATGCAGAGACCTTCAGATCGTTTAAGAAACAAAAGAATATCCTGAATTAAATCACATTTTTCAAAGTTAACAGAATTGGTACATAGATCCACAATCTGGCCTATACAGAAGTTTTTTCCTGCGAAACAATGACAAACAGATTGACTGATTCAAATTAATTATCACAAACATAAAAAACAAATTGGTTCAGCATCACAGGCCAAATGTGGAACTAACCGTGCAATCTAATGTCACAATTTTCTGAATTTGACAAAGCAAGACCAACACCTATTTTTTCCGCTCCTGAAAAATGCAATGCACTACAAAATTTCTGCAAGAAGTCTTCATTTATAACCACGCTTCTTAGTGATTCACATATTACAGTGGTAAAACAAGGTTTTTCCATTATCAGTTTCAATATAGAAGCATATATAGGAGAGAGCTTCATATTTTCTAAGTCATTGTCATATATATCTAGGAACTCCAGACAACCTTGGAGTAGTAGTAGGCTTCCTTCCGTACCATGCATTAAGCACTGTCAAAATGCACAAACATCAAGGATGAGAGTTTCACAGAGTAACTAAAATAACTATTGTTGCAAGAAAACTACAAAAAAATAATCGCGAACTGTCTGCCTAAAAAAATGTATAGTTTTTTCTTACCGCCTACAAAAATTGAAAAAACAACACGAATTAGAAAGATCCCCATCAAATCAACCTACAGAGTATAGGTCCATAAATAGGCCATGCAATAAAATATAACTGAACAATCAAACATCATAAAGAAAATGACAATAGCGCTAAACCCTCTTATAAATGACGTCACTATACACCCCCATATCCTCATGTTCATTACCAAAACGACGCGCATTCAGCCACAAGAACTCAACGTCACGATCAACCGATAAACAACCAGAGGTTACGAAATTTCTTGGAAAAATGTCAAGGAAATCAATCACATTGAAAGACAACGCACCTTGGAAAGTTCTTGCAAAATCGTATCAGAGTTGGAGTCGTTCAAACTCTGAAGCAGAAACCTAATTTGCCCAGAAATCTTGGAAGAAAACGGAACGAACATTGAACGAGATATTGTGTCATTTGTATCCATCATTACTTCGGAGTTTCTTAAACACGGAGAAAAAAACTAGGGTTTGTGAAGCAAATCGCAGAAGAAAGTATGGAAACTGTTCAAACTTGGAGATGAAGGCTATTTCAAAAGGTCCAGCAAAGCAACGGTCCGAAGTCTCAGCGAAGAGCAACTGTAGGGTCGGGTTATCTATCCGACCCGCTTAAAATGGCTAATTCAGAGATTTGAATTTGAATTAATAAAATATAAAATTCAAATGAATTTGGATAGATAGTGACTAGCACCAACAAATGTCCTTCGTACATGTTTGGTGCATTGCTCGTCTAGTATATCTTTAAATTATTTTGATAATGTTATATTAATTGTCTATATATAAATGTATTTTAAAAAATTATATTTATATTCTTAATATTTTTTTCCTTAATATTATTTTATCTTATATTTTATATATTATTGATGATTGAACTGTTATTTATCACATTAAATTATTTGAATTTCCAAACTATAAATCTCTATACCAAATATCATATAAAAAAATACTCCATGTTTTTAGTATAAATGAATATAAAAAAAATTAAACAAAATTAGAATATAGAACTCAATCAATCAAATTATTAAAATCATTAACATCATTTATTTATTTCAAAAACCCAAAAACAATACACACTTTACAATTTATGTATTATTTTTTTAAAAAAATCAAAATTTGGGGTCAATGTTGAATGCTTTTGAAATTTTATGAATTAAATATGCATTTTATAAATTTGGAGCTTCATATTTATATTATTTTAAACATTAAGGATATAGATATTTTCTTATTTTTATTATACATAATGTTCTTATTGTTATATTCTTAAAAGAAAATCATGTACCTTTTGTTTAGTAAAAAAAGCATAATTATTTATGTATTTCTCAATAACAAAATAATAATGTATATTTGTAATTTTATGAAGAAAGATAGATACTTTAAGATTTTACTAAAAAAGTAAATATGATAAAAAATATAAAGGACTATTTTTATATTTTACTATAAAAAAGTGAAGATAATAAATGATAATATCATTATTGTAATTTATGAAGAAATTATAGATATTTTTGTCTTTTAAGTGAATATGTGAAAAGTCTAAAAAACCAAAGATTGTAGGTGAATACTCTTAGTATTATTAGATTAATACAATATGATCTCATTATCTATTCAAATTTTAAAATAAATTATTTAATTACATTTGGATTTGAATACAAAAAATAAAACCCAAATAAATTAGGGTTGATAATGATTAATATGATTTGATCCATTTGATCTATTTATATTTTAATATAATATATTTATAATCTATAATTATAAATATTATTATAATATTAGAAGTTTTTAACTGAAACCATTTTTAAAGAATTTTTTTTATCCACGCAATAAAATCCACAACGTATCACTTTTATTTATTGTAATAATTTGTTTGACTATTATTTAAGTATGATCGGCGTACGGAATCTGTAACGGGTTATTTATGTACATTTGGGGTGGACATGAGTCAATTCAACCCGTACAAACGGATTAACCTGTAAAAAATAAGTGCATGAGTTGGATCATAAAAAATAAGATTAACATATTTATCGGTAAAGAAAGTTTTATAATATATTAAATCAATTCGTATGGGTTACAAGTTGAACCAGATCTCTGCACACTACTAAAATAAGAAATGTGTTTTCTTATAATATTATTAGAAGTATTAAAATTAAAAATAACAAAAAATAACCCATTCACTTTTGACGATAGTGCGTGGATTTTAAAATTAAAATAAATCATTTTTAACTAAAATGATTCAAACATTTTTTGGACACTTATAATAAAACGTTATTAGTTATGGCTGTAAGTTGTTCACCCAATTTAACTAGTATACCAAAAAGGGAAAAATGTTGTTGTTTTGTTATTAAATAATGAAAAGTCGATTTACGACAATTGTCAGAATCTAATAGGAGAATAATTAATAATAATAATTTCATTAATTTATAAATTTTATATTTTGGATAATAAACTTGTATCACCGTAGGTACTGATCACAAATAGTACGTGTGATTTTTCCAATTGATTGTTGGATAACGATGATATATCAAAATACCGATATATCGATAATAATCAATATTGAGATTGGGAGTCTCAATAGGCGATTTTGTTAAAATAATGAACAATTATCCATATAAAAAGTGATATGTTATTTGAGTTTGTTTATAAAAGAGATTGTGAATTATATTAAATAATTAGTTCAAGTTTTTTATGACGTGTGCATTCCTCACATGGAATTGATTCAACTATGTAAATTTAACATAGTATTAGAACAAGTTTAGAAAATCATAAGTGACATTATCATATATTAGTTTGATTTAATGAAATTGATCGGTGGATAATCCACCGATTTGAATTGTTAAATCAAATTTGTTAGTGTTTGAACTTGAATGAATGGTGTGTTGAAATAATGAATAGTTATCATACATAAAAAGTCAGATATTGTTTGAATTGCTTTATAAGAATAATCATATATCATAATAAATGATTTATTCAAATTTTTTACGATGCAATCTTCTTCGCTTATATGTAATATCATTAAACTTTACGCACATGAAATTGATTCCACCTATAAATTTAACCAATTTCAAGATGACTGTCGGAATATTACATTAAAGAATGTTTTTGTCCGAAATTGCACTGAAATTGTAATCTAGAAAAAGGGTTATCTAATGTAAAGCTTATGATCTGTCTCTCCCTCTTCCGATGTTATTATGGAGAAAGATCAACAGTTGGAATAAAAGATAGAGTTCGTCGATGCCGTAGTGGCGGTTCCGCCGCCGTAGGATAAATAGGGAACACTATCGAGTGAGATTATTGGAGATGAAACTCCGGCAGTCACTTGAGATGAATGCTGCGGTGACCCTGAGAATCAAGTACTGACAAAATTGGAAAGCTTTTCTTTTTTTGTGATAGAAATGGAATCAAGTTTCTCACTTGAGAGATTTTCCGATGAAG
>RWGZ01001074.1:0-10941 GCA_009725065.1 Utricularia reniformis
CGACACCAACAACAAATACTCAACTATCTCGAACTAACCTAGAAACAACCATGAGTAAAATTGAAGAAACATGCTCAGAAGAGGATAACATCGGCAACAACAATGTATGAAAATCTAGAATTCCTTTAGCTCAAATGAAACATACAACAACAAAAATAATACAAACAGAAAGCACAAAATAAAAATGAAAAAAAATGCATTCCCATTATTTTAGAAAGAAAAAGGATACCATTGGGCGAATAACCACTAACTACTCAGGAAACAACGAAAAAGAACGAGATCGTATATTTGTATGATGACATGCCGAAAATACTTATTTCCGATGTCACTGAATCTCCAATGTTCTGATTCATGATACCTTAGTCCCATGTTCATTATAAGCAAACTTAACTACACTTACCAGTTTTAAGATGTCTCCATGTTTTTGCTCTTCAGCTTTAGTAGAGTTATCTAGTACAACTCTTTTAAGAGTAAAAATATATTCTTTATTATTTTGAGTTTTGGTGGTGATAACCGCTGGTATTCAGTTGTCGTAATGACAAAAAAGAGAATTATACGTGAGAAACCCGAGTGCCAGGAGGAAAACCCACGGGGCACCAAACCCAGTAAAATTTTCACTATGAAGAAGAGTGTAGCAGATAGAGGAAATAGCTTGTCCTCTCATTGTATTCTCCCTTTTATAGAGGTGATGATACAATTTATAAATACTAAATCTAATCGTAATATTTCCATTGTATGATCAGCCACCCTCGAGCTGATTTATACGACTTTTGTTGCCTAAAAGTCGTGTAGCGCTGCCTAAGATTGGTGGCGCAACCATTGTTGACATTAATCACCAACTGTGACTATCATTTGTTTATTACCGATCAGATGTTGATGATCCCGATCGGTTGTGGACAACCCCTGACTTGTCCTCGAGGCGGATGTCGATCTGATCTGGTTGAGACATTAACTTTAGCCCCTCAACTTCAAGCGATCGTCGTTATCGAACGTCGAGGGAAGTTGAGTTCGTCATGGTTTATGTGCACTCACCCATCGAAAAAAAGCCCTGCGATCGACACGCGCCTCTTCACATTCTTCTCGCTCTGCCCAATGCGTCACATATGTCAAGTCTCCGACTTAGAAAATTGTTCAGAATTCAGAGGGTCGCGTTCTGGACCATCCACGTGGCACGATCCTGAGCGTGGGATCCAAACAAATCCCTCCTCTATTCTCATCATCGATCGCTCTCTCAGAAACCCTTACTCTCAAGAGATTCAGGAGATTTTAGGCAATCTTCGCGATCAACTCTGGCGACCACTTTCTTTTATAAAATCATTTACGATCTACTGAGGTTTGCCTTTTCTTTTTTACATTTGTGTTCAATCTTGATCTTGATATCCCCTTTTCACGTTTTTACGTACAATTTTATGGCTTTTCCGGCGAGTCTTTGCAATTTTCTGTAGTTTCCAGCTGTTTTATATATGATTTCTAGTGACATTTTGATTCTTGATGATGAATTTCATTTGCAGATGGCACCCTCATTGAATCTTGACTCTGATCGTGAGAAATACGGCATTCCTAAAGAATATCAATCAGAAACAGGGGAACTTGGGTTTGAATCATGGCCCGATGCTGGCCGATTGTCACTGAGCAATGCTGTGACAGTGACAATCTCTACTCTAGAGAATGGGCTCAGGTTTCCACTCCACCCATTCGTTGATGAACTGCTGTGGGCTCTCGCGATGCCCATTTTCGCATTGATGCCAACATCTACTTGGTAATCATCGCTTTCATCTACTACTGCGACGCTGCAAAGATCGCCCAACCGTCACCAACTTCCTGAAGATCTACAAGGTGATGTGGTGATCGGGAACTCATGTCTTTGTTCAATGCAAGCTGTGGTATTTCACCTGTAGAGGCAAGAACAATGACCTTGTCAAACGACCAGATTCGCAACGCGACTGGTACAAATCTTTTGTCTGGGTTGGAATTCAAGATAAAAACCTTGAATTCCCTTTCTGAGTGTCGGCCGCCATAGGTAAACTTATGATTGATAGCGAAGAATAAACAATTTCCGTCAATCAATTGAAGAACCTGCCGACCTTGATGGACCACTTTCCAGAAAAAGACGATCGTCTTAGCTAGAAAGTGTTATTTGCAGAGGATAACCTTATCCATTTGCACATAACAGGTCGATCGATGTGCAATCGAATAAGTCGACCTTGGGTTCAACTTCCATCGCCAACTGTAGAACGTAAGTTCTTTCTTATCAATTTGGTTTTCAAATATTAACATTGTTTCATGTTTCAGCTTCTTCCTCCAAAATCTCTTATGGTGGAAAATTGAAAAGAAAGCAGGAGATGCTTGATGGAAAAATGCAGAAGAAAAAGGCAAAAATGGCGAAGGTAACTATCCTCTAATCGTCAAATTCTTCTCCTTTAGTTGTATCTTTATTCTATCTCTTACTCGCATGCAGGTCTCATCATCAAAAAAGATATCTCCATCAACATCATCGCCGCCTCCTTCCTTAGCTGAAATTGCTGCATAAAGGCATTGCAGTCGCCTGAAGATGTCGAAGGGACAACTCCACACCCTCTAGCGATCGTCACTATTAAAATGGAACCCCTTGTCGAAAGGGTAAATAATTTCTTGAGGATCTGACTCTTGAAAGTTGTTATAGGATCTTTGGTTGGACTACCGAACAATGCTCATTGTTCAATGAATTCCTGCAGGCTGAGCAAGTCAAACTGATCGACTATCAAAGGGAGTCTCCAGTAAGGTCGGAAACAACCCCAATGAACCACCTTCCGCCTCCTCCTCCAGTCCAAACTCCAATGATGAACGAAGCTACATCACCTTCTGATGCAAGTTCGTCAACTGGGAGCCAATGTTTTCCCTCTTGGTTTTTTGAATTCCAAAGCAAAAACATGGGGGAAAATATCAATTTTGCACTACCGGTCGCCATCGAAATTATGAAGCATCAGACAGTCCCAGTGGCTGTAGGAATGCTTGTCAGTACTCATATTGACGAGATGATGGCGGTCGGTACCCTTTCGACAACTCTCCCTAGTTCGCTCAGCAAAGCAGCGATCGCCCTCCGTGAGGTACTTCAAATAATTTTAACTAAATGTTTCATATCATGCTAACTATCGATCGTTGCAGATGTCAAATGAACTTTTGTCTATGTATCATAAGACAACATGTTCCTTCTCTCCCAACCATATCTCACTTAATAAATTATGTGCTTCTCTGAGATTAGAGGAATTATACTTCTGCCGTAAAAATGGAGTTATGTCGAAGAGGTTTACTGAAGAGGAACGTTCGGCACAAATCACAACCGAAAAGGTTTCCTAATAAGGAACGTTCGACGCAAGCCATACAATGAGCTATTCTTTTCGAATATGCTACTGCAACTTGAAAGTTATGACGATCAACAAGGAGTCAACGACAACGGGGATGCAAAGGCATTCTACCACTTGGGTTGCATAGCAAGAAACATCAGGGCTCATCAACGAGATTTCCGAACAGGTGATCGTTGAACAAGACGTTCGGATTTGTTGATGGTTACTAACCGAAGAGGTCACTGGGAACATGACGTTCGGCCCCTGGGATGCATAATGGTGCATAAGTATTGTTGGACTTCACGCTTTGTCGATCTTAGGCAATAGAGGATTTTGAGAAATGCCAATAGTGTTTAAATTCATTCACACTGGAATAGTTTCTTAAATTTTTTCAAAACTGATCAACACACACACAATAATAAAAAATGTTACCCCAATTATGGATGATAAATTTTTAGATAATCGACATTCCAAGACCATGGAAATTCTTCCCATCCAAGGTTTCAAGTATGTAAGCTCATCCAAATAAAATATCCTTAATTTTGTAAGGACATTCCCAACGTCGATGAAGCTTGCCAAGATTTCTCCGGGCCACTTTGAAGGACCAAGTCTCCTTTCATAAAAGATCGTGGACTTACATTCCTATTATATCATTTTCCACAGTATGTCGATGCCTCAATAGTCGATTATAGATCTCCTCACTCTTTTCCTCAACTAAATCCAAATCAATTCTCCTCAATTCTTCGTTATGCTCTTCTAAGTACATTGCCACTCATTGCATTTTCAAATTGTTCTCTACTGGTACAAAAGCTTCCGATCCATAGACCAATGAAAAAGTAGTCTCACCCGTCGTATGGGTCAGAGTTGTTCGATAGACCCATAATACTTCTTGTAGTTGATCGGGCGAGATGCCACCCATGTCCTCCAACTTCTTCTTTATTCATTTGAAGATCGCACCATTGAATAGTTCAGTTAAACAGTTCTCCTTAGGGTGTGAAATCGAATAAAACATTTTTTTGATTACAAGCTCAACACACATATCATGAACCTTCCTTCTCGTGAACTGTGTGCAGTTATCTGACACTAACACCTGTGTTATTCCAAGTCTTGAAATAATATTTTTCCAAATGAACTTCTTAATTGCATCCTTAATAATTGACGAGACAGGCTCTGTTTCAACCTATTTAGAAAAATATTCTACATCAACAATACAAAATTTGCACTTATTTATCGATCGAGGAAATGAGCCCAAAATATCAATCCCCCACCTATCAAAAGGACAAGGTTGTGGGGTGGTTTTAATTCCGAACATGGTTGTCGATGGTAATTAGCATGATATTGACATGGTTGACAATTCTTAACAAAGTCTTTCGCATTACACATCATGGTGGGCCAAAAGAAATCCAATCGACGAAGTTTGAGAACTAGTGATCTTGCTCCCAAATGGTTTCCGCATATCCCTTCATGTATCTCACTAAGTGCCGATCGTGCTTCCAAAGGGCTAAGGCATCTTAACAACGGGCCGTCAAAATACTTCTTGTACAATACCTGATCCCGAAGAAAAAATCTAAGTGCTCTTGATTCCAAACGTTGCCGTTCACCTCTTTCCTTGGGAAGTTTGTCGTTCTTCAAGAAATTTATAAGTGATTGCATCCATGCCGGTGTAGGTTCATCATTGACGTTCCCAACTATTTGCCCTTTGACACTCTCTGGATATGCCGATCGTGGTGAAGGTTGTAAGTCGATCTCTAGTTTAGTATGCATAAAAACTTGGATGGTTTCTTCTTGCAAACCAGGAAAACTCACGGGAAAGCGTGCCAACGCATCAGCTTCCCGATTTTCCTCCCTGAGCACATTTGACAACACAAAAGACTTTAAAGATTTCACAATCTTAACATCTTCTTCCCTATAGTGTTGCATTGCAGGCTCATGGGTCTCGAAAGTTGTGGCAACCTGCTCAACAACCAACTTAGAATCCGTAAATCCACGGATATGTATTATTCCAATGTCCAGAACAATGTGTATTCCTGCAAGTAATGCTTCATATTCTGCAACATTGTTAGAATAGGGGGAAAGAAAGTTTCAACGCTGCATTTATGTGTTCTCCTCGAGAAGTAACAAAATGAATTCGAACACTGGCCCCTCCTTGTGTGGACGCATCAAACATGTCCCATAGGTCATTTTCTTGCTGAGTGACCACAACATCCCTTGTCATTTCTACAACAAAATCTACAAAGACTTGAGCTTTAATTGCTATTCGAGTCACAAACTCCAAATTCATCGCACTAAGCTGAATAGCTCATTTAGACAATCTCGTGTTTGTATCCGATTTAGATAAAACAGCTTCCCAAAGTTGGTCGGTAAAAAATTGAATAAGACAGCCCTCAAAATAGTGCTTCAGCTTAACTGAAGCATTTTTAAAGCCGAGACAAATGTTTCAATGTTCGTGTACCTGGTTTCTGTAGGAAGTAGAGTGTGATTCACATAATATACCGGTTGGTGCGCCTCATCACCGATCGTCATCAAAGCAGCGCTGACTACGACGCTCGAGATTGCCAAATAAAGGCCAAGAGGCTCGTCGTTCGTCTGACTCACTAGCATATGTGGGTTTGATAGATACTTCTTCAAATCGTCGAACGCATGCTCACACTCTTCGTCCCATTTCAGCTTGTTACCCTGCCGAAGGACTTTAAAGAACGGTAAAGGTCGATTGGCAGACCTAGAAATAAATCGGTTTAAAGTGGCAAGCCGACCGGTTAGGCTTTGAAATTCCTTTTTGTTTCTGGGAGGGGTCATGTCGTTGATGACCTTCCTCTTTTCAGGGTTGGCTTCTATCCCTCTTTTAGACACATAATGTCCCAAAAACTTCCCACTACGAATGCCAAAACAACATTTGGAGGGATTTAGCTTTAGATGCTATTTTCGACACACTTCAAAACACATCGACAAATAAGAAATATGGTCCTCGTCATTCATCGACTTAACAATCATATGGCCACATACACTTCCATTTACTTTCCTATTAAATCTTTGACTATTAAATTAACTAAACGCTGGTAAGTAGCCCCACCGTTCTTCAATCAGAATGACATTGCAGTGTAGGAAAATTCGCCACTTGGCGTCATGAACAAAGATTTTTTCTGATCATCATTAGCAAGAAAAATTTGGTGATATACGAAGTAAGCGTCCATGGTACTCATCAATGTGCTCCTAGCAATAGCGTCGACCAGCCTATCAATGTGTGGAAGGGGGTATGGGTCTGACTCATAGAATTTATTGATTCCCTTGTAGTCAACACACATTCGCCATTTCCCTCCAGCTTTCGGCACCACCATAGGATTGACCACCCATTGAGAATATTTAATTTCCTTCACGTATCCAGCGGCCACCAATTTTGCAGTTTCCAACATGCGCTGAAAAATGATCCAATTTTTGTCTTACCGGTGGAGCGTCGGGATGAGTATTAATGTGATGCTCCATCACTGCTCTATCTATCCCATGCAGATCCTTTGGACTCCAAGAGAAGACTTCCACATTATCTTGTAACATTTTAACCAAATCATTCTCAAATGCTAGAGCATGGTTCAAACCGATTCGAGTGGTCTTGTCCAGAATTCCAAGAACAAGTCCCACAACTTTAAAACAAGTCGGCTCCATAGCCCTTCTTGGCTCTCTCAAGTCCTCAATAGCATGAACCCTGGATCGGAAATCGGAACATAGCATGAATGAGTAGTAGCTTGATCGACACTTACAATTACTATCCCATCAACGGTAGAAAATTTGAGCTTCAAATGAACTATTGAAGGTATGGATTCAAATGTATTGAGCCCTGGTAGTCCTAGAATCTCATTGTATGCCAAGTCAATGTCCATTGCCACATAATCCAACATTTTCGGTTGGGATTTCTCTCCACTTCCAAGCATGGTCGGTAAGACTAATTTTCCCATGGGATGACCGTCCGCAGGTCAAAGGACCACAGTGTCATTGCCACGGATTGCAGAACGACTGCACTTAAACCCATTGAGTCGATCATTCCCTTAGAAATGATATTGCAAGAACTCCCATGATCCGCTAAAATCTAATGTACCATACGATTGACAATGACAGTAGTTATGATGATATGATCACTCTAGGGTTCAGAAATTCCTTCCTTGTCATTGTTATCAAATGTAATGTCTGTCTTCGACAGTTTCCGAGCCCCATTGATCGAAATGACTTGTGATGAGTTCAATACTTCCCTGGCATGGCGCTTCTTCTCCTTCTGAGAAACATCCCAACGATTGCCACCAGAAATCACAAAGATTTCTTGTACATCAAACTGTTATCCACAGAGCTGACATTTTCTGGATTAGCAATTACAGGAGGTGGGTTTGCTAGAGGTGGTGGTAGAACTTCTAGAGCAGGGAATCGGCGGTTATCTCACCGATTGTTCTCATATTGGTTGTTTCGGCGATCATTCCATCGTCGTGGACCACGACGGCTGTTACTCCGATGACCTTGGTAGTTCTTCCGAGGTCGATCATTCCGTTCGTCATTCCTCTAGCGAGGAGCATAGTGTAATAGCCAGGAAAAAAGTATGATGGAAAAAATAGTAGGGAATGTAGCGGTAAAGTCTAGACAAGAAATAAAGAGAGATACGGGAATGAAAGAACGAAAAAGGAAACGAAAAATAGAAAAGTAAAGCAAAAGATAAAGGAAGGGTCAAAATGAAAAGAATGAGGGGTCAAAATGTGAATTAGGGAAGTTAAGATGTCTATAAATAGGGGTGGGGAGGCCCACAAATGAGTTAATTATCATTAAGCCATGGAAATCCACAAAAAACCCGAAAAACACGAAAATTGTCACGAAAGAGAAATATATCGCGAATTTTTAGGCATGTAAAATTATCGCGAAAAAATGGTGCAAGAGAATTATCGTGGATTTTGAAACAAAGGCAAAATTGTCGCGGATTTGTAACGAAGAACAAAATTATCGCGGATTTGTAATGAAGAACAAAATTATCGCGGAAAATATCGAAGAAGGAAATTATCGCAGATTTGTAACGAAGAACAAAATTATCGTGGAAAATATCGAAGAAGAAAATTATCGCGGATTTGGCCATAAGAAGGAAATTATCGCGAAATTTTGTTCTGAATGGAATTATCGCGGAAATTCTAAGAACCGGGTGTTTTCGTCGTGTTCCAACGCTGGATCGTAAGGGAAAAGGGATACGTAAGGTCTACGGTAATCACATAGTTAACAATAAGATAATAACGTAGGGAATTGAGTACTAAGACCTGTTACGAAATGCAGGGAAGCACGAAGGGACTATAAAGGGCGAAAGAAAACGGTAAACGGAGTGAACACAATAGTAAGGGAAGGTTCAGACTTAGGGAAACCGGATTGGGTCATTAAGGAAGAAAGAAAATGTGACGCCCTCAACATGGGCCTAGTTATTTTGTAAAAATACGATAATTAAAACGGAAATATTCGAATGCAAATTCAAAACATAGTTCGAAACATGAAAATACGACAACATAATTTAGAGTGTTCTCCAAAGGACCGAACTCTATCACCGGAACCCCGACGACCTTCTTCCCATTCCCCTCTCATACCTCGTCCGCGTCATCTACAAAATCTGTAAAGCGATCACAATTTATTAAAGGATACTTCACACACGCTACACGTTATCTTTTCGTTTCTTAATTAAACCGTACACGCACACGTGAATCATTCCACTTAACCGTTTTCCTTATTTCTCTCTTCTTTTACCCTTATCATTCCCATCATTCATTAACTTTACTGTTGCCGAGATTACATGCTCGGTGCATGTCCCGCCCAAGCCAACCGTTAGTTGTTGGATGACTCGACGGGCCATATGCTTCCCTTCCCCGGGTGGGTACTTAGGCGCTACCCCTTTTCCCACCCGGATCCGTTCTACCCTCTTCGTACGTATCTTTTCCTTTTTGGAACTTACCGTTCCCTTCATCAGGCATGCCCTTCCTTTGGCGAATCGTGTACTAGGCACGATGTCGGGTTCGGTCGGGCGGTCCATCCTTCCTCACCCCGAGTCTTATTATCATTTACCTCATTCATTTGTATATTTTCTTCCTTCTTTACTAACCCAATCCCATTTCCTAAGTCTGAACCTTCCCTTACTATATCGTGTTCACTCCGCTTACCGTTTGCTTTAGCCTGTTATAATCTTCCCGTGCTTTCCCTGCATTTCGTAACAAGTCTTAGTTATTCGAATTCTGACGTTATTATCTTATTGTTAACTATGTGATTACCGTAGACCTTACGTGTCCTTTTCCTCCCACAATTCGACTTCGGGACGTAACGAAAATACTCGAACTTAGTATTTCCGCGACAATTCTACTTCTGCCCTGAAATCCGCGATAAAATACCCTAGGATTAAAATCCGCGATAATATTGCACTGGGATGAAATTCGCGATAATTTATGCCTTACTGGAAATCCGCGACAATTTTACTCTTCGTAAATTCTCGCGACAATTTTTGCCTTCGTAAATTTTCGCGACAATTTTACCCTTCAAAATTTTCACGACAATTCTTGCCTTCAAATTTTTCGCGATAATTTTTGCCCTTGGAAATTTTCGCGACAATTTCCTTCTTCGTCCCAATAATCGAATTTTCGTGTCTTAATGATGATTAACTCGTTTTTGGGCCTCCTCACCCCCTATTTATAGACATCCTAACTTTTCTAATTCACACTTTAACCCCTCATTCCTTTGCCTTTTGACCCCCTTTTAATCTTTTTCTTTACTTTTCTAATTTTCATTTCCTTTTACGTTCTTTCGTTCCCGTATCCGTTATTATCTCTCGTCTAGACTTTTACCGCTACGTTCCCTACTATTTGTTTCATTGTACCTTTTTCTCGGCTATTACATCCTTCCCCACTCATTTTGAGTTTTGTCGTGAAACTCGTGCGTACCAATCTTCCATTAACTCCGGCGCTCGCTGTCTAATTTCCCGTTCTGTTTCCCATGTGGCTTCCCTCTCTCCTTGATTTGACCATTGTACTTTTACCATGGAGATTTGTTTGTTTCTGAGCCTTCTTTCCTCTCTGCCTAGGATCTTTACTGGGACTTCCTAGTACGTTAGTTCCGGGGTTATCTCTATGGGTTCCCCCACACATTCTTGGATCCCTTCAGTCACCCTCCTCCTCATTTCGGATACATGGAACACGTTGTGTATCCCCCTTATTTCCTTCGGAAGCTTCAGCTGATATGCTAGGTTTCCGATTCTTCGTTCCACCTCATATGGTCCGATATACCGGGGGCTCAGCTTCCCTGTCCTTGTGGTCCTTAGCACTCCCTTCATAGGTGATACCTTTAGGTATGCGTGATCTCCAACTTTTAACTCTAAGGGTCTCCTTTTTGTGTCTGCCCAACTTTTGTATCGGTCCTGTGCTGCCTTAATGTTCTTTCGTACTACGGCTACCTTTTCAATGGTGACTTCCACTAATTCTGTCCCCGTGGTCGTTCTCTCTCCCACCTCATCCCAACATAGCGGTGTACGACACTTCCTCCCGTACAATGCCTCATATGGCGCCATACCAATGCTGCTCTGAAAGCTGTTATTGTACGCAAATTCCACTAGCGGTAGGAAATCCTCCCA
>RWGZ01001074.1:14441-265105 GCA_009725065.1 Utricularia reniformis
GGAGAGACGGCCTCGGAGCCATATACCAAAGAGAAAGGGCTGAATCCGGTAGTGGACCTCGGTGATGTCCGATATGCCCACATCACATTATGCAATTTATCCACCCAAGAGCCTTTGGATTCATCTATCCGTGTTTTCAGCTGTTGTAAGATAATACGATTGATAACCTCTGTAAGCCCGTTTGTTTCTGGGTGTGCCACGGAGGTAAACCGCTGTTCAATTCCATAACTCTCACACCATTCATTAACCCTCTTTCCTTCAAATTGCGTTCCGTTATCTGATACCAAAATCCTAGGAATTCCGAATCGACACACGATATGCATTAACCTTCACTAGACTCTGAGTATCGAAACTTAAACCACCGAAGCCATAGATAACATGTCTAATAAATGCCCTCCCGAATGAATTCCTGCTCCGAGAAGGCTGAGTAATGATTTCGGCGACCGGGGGTTCTTCCGAAAGTATTGATTGAGTCCCCGGTAATACATCACCCTCGTGTCATCCATACGGAAATTTTCTGACTATTCTGATTATAAATAAGAACGTCAATTTAGACACTTGCGTGTCTCGGGGGAGACAGACAACTTTACTTCATATATCGCTTTGTAATCTTTCCTATGAGTTTCCGGTTATCTATAAGATTCTATATAGATTAAATAACTCGTTGTTAAGGTGGCGATAACCGACAGTCAAAAATTATGAAAATCATATATCCCTGGTAATTTAGAATCTCAAATTTTTTTCCTCACATGATGAAGAAAAATATCATAATAAGGCATAAAAATCCCTTCGTCAATCATTATGAAGATACCGGAGATAATACCAAAACGATAAGATTTTCAGAATATAACCATATCTTGATAAAAATATAATTGAAGTACTATTATAATCAATCATATGATTGATTCCGTTCAAAAATAAAAATGTAATCTTGATACTATATCATAACAATTTACCAACTTAGGATGATAATACATACGAGTCACCTAGTCAATCATTCAGGAGATACCATAAAGAATACCAACACGAAGAGATTATTATAAAATCAACATCATCTCAATCCAAAAAATATAGAAATCCATCTTCTTTGGATTACATAATTTAAAATCTGAAATAAATAAGATCAATCGATCTGCATTTTTCACAACGAAGACCGTTCAGAACATTGAATAATCTGTCTTGATCAATATATATAAGTCTCACAACGATCCAAAGATGAAATAATCATATCTATATTAGAAATCCAAAAATAACGAATTCTGGATAATAAGAAATATTGTTTGTCCGTCGATAATTTGAACAGCGAAATAATTATCGAAACTGATCTCCACCGTTGGGAACATAGCACAATGTGTCGTGAATAATATATGCATATTTCAGAATAATCCAAAGGTGAAATAAAGCACTACATATAGAATATCACAACTCAATATATCAGAAAACGCAGATTGAAACTTTGAAAGTTCGTCGTGAATTTAAAACCGAAAGAGAATTCAAATCAATCTCCACTGTCTCGAACATTAATCAATACGTCTAGACTAATATAAATAAATTTCAGAAACATCCAACGGTCCAATTATGCAAACTAAATAGAATACCCGAAAATCGCATTAATATAGGATTAGAAATAACAACAATATATTCGGATAGTAAACCGAAATATGAAAGTACCATAAAAACTGCTTTTCACCAATTAGAAGACCGAAAGATATGTATCAAACCATGCTAAAAATTTCAGAACAATCCGATGTTGCAACTATGAGATTCGAATCGAAAAACCAACTTTTGTATACTTGAAAAATCAGAAACAGTCACATGTAAACCAACGTTAATTCGAAAATCTAAACGACCATAAAATTAGATCTTTACCGTTCAGAACCGAGATAAATATGTTTATAACTATATACCAAAATTTCAGACCGATCCAATGGTTCAATAATAAGAAACAAACTTAATACCGAAGCTGCGCTGAATCAAAATATATTCGCGTTTTCCATCCTAAACTCCGGATAAAAACTCAATGGGATTAAAAACGTCACCACGGACGGCGCCAATGTTATCGCTGCTAAAAATCCGCAATAACAAAATTTAGACCCCTTTTACGAATAGGGGTCGAACGAAAAAGTAATACGAAAGCAAGAAATAAAAAGACACGCTTTTTGTAGGTGGAAAACCTTTCTGTAAAAGAAAGGATAAAAAACCACCCCGGCCGTAGCCTTTAAATCCACTATAAACGTTAAGTTCGTAGATTTACAATAGGAGAACATGATGTAGAAAACCAAAGAAAAAAGATCATGTTTTGATGACCGTAGTCGTAGGTTTCCCGGGCGAAAAAGAAAAGTATAGCGGTCTCCACCTTAGGTCAAGAATCCAAGCTCCCCTCCTTAACACTTTAGCCATATTTATATAAGTGATATGTCCAGCCCAATTCTAACTCACTAGGCCCACCAATAATTGAGTGCAATATATAATGACCCATTAATATCAAAATTAGGCACATGAGTCTAGTAAATAAGTAATCCGATCAAAATACCACGATAAACTATAAACAATGTCAATCATCAAAATATCCCGATCTGCTTCATTTCTCTACTTGGGAATGACTATATAGAAATATATGTGTCCTCGAATAATAAATATCTCAGGGTGATGTCATATACACAACAAGTATTCGTTATGTTAGCATTATTTAGTTTGAATACACTTGGTTTTACCAAATTTACAATGTGATTTATATGAATATCATTTGACTCATTTTTCACATAGTTCCACATATTCTTGGTGTGATGATTTTTATTCAATTAAACTTGAATTGATGTTGTTAAAACATGAATACATGTTGTTAGAACCAAGAATAACTTGTTTATACCATGATTTATGTGATTAAGCTATACTTTAAATGCTATGACATGAAGTCGTGTTGTTATGACTTGCACTATCATTCAGTTTTCGAACTTACTTTTTTTGTACACACAACAACTATTCGTGATGTTCGGCTTTATTTAGTTTTAATTCACTTAGGTTTACCAAAATTACAGTGTGATTTGTATGAATATCATTTGGCTCATTTCTCACATAGTTCCACATGTTCTAGGTGTGATGATTTTGATTTCAATTAAACTTGAATTGATGTTATTAAAACATGAATACATGTTGTTAAAACCTGAATAACTTGGTTATACCATTATTTATGTGATTCAACTATAGTTTAAATGCTATGACATGAAGTCGTGTTGTTATGACTTACATGATCATTCCATTTTCGAACTTACTGTTTTTGTAGACACATCAAGTATTCGTTATGTTAGATTTTATTTAGTGTGAATACACTTGTTTTTACCGATTTTGCAATGTGATTTGTATGAATAACATTTGACTCATTTATCACATAGTTCCACATTTTCTTGGTGTGATGATTTTGATTTCAATTAAACTTGAATTGATGTTGTTAAATCAAGAATACATGTTCTTAGAACCATGAATAACATGGTTATACCATGATATATGTGGTTAAACTATAGTTTAAATGCTATGACATGAAGTCGTGTTGTTATGACTTAGATGATCATTATGTTTTCCAACTTACTTATTTTGTATGCACAGCAAGTATTCGTGATGTTTGGGTTTATTTAGTTTGAATACACATGTTTTTAATAATTTTACAATGTGATTTGTATGAATACCATTTGGCTCATTTATCACATAGTTCCACATGTTCTTGGTGTGATGATTTTGATTTCAATTAAACTTGAATTGATGTTGTTAAAACAAGAATACATGTTGTTAGATCCACGAATAACTTGGTTATACCTTGATTTAAGTAATTAAACTATAGTTAAAATGCTATGACATGAAGTCGTGTTGCTATGATTTGCACGATCATTCTGCTTTGGAACATATTTTTTTTGTATAAACAACAAGTATTCGTTATGTTAGACATTATATAGTTTGAATACACTTGGTTTTACCAAATTTACAATGTGATTTGTATGAATATCATTTGACTCATTTATCACATAGTTCCACATTTTCTTGGTGTGATGATTTTGATTTCAATTAAACTTGAATTGATGTTGTTAAAACAAGAATACATGTTGTTAGAACCATGAATAACTTGGTTATACCATGACTTATGTTNTACATTCGTCGTCCCAGTACAAAAGATTTGTTTTACGCAAAACTTTGAAAAACGACAAACTTCTTTCTGCAGATCGCGAGATGAAGCGATTTAATGAAGCTAACCTCCCAGTTAGCCTTTGAACTTCCATAACAGTCGTCGGAGGAGTCATTTCTTGGATAGACGTTATCTTATCCTGATTCATCTCAATTCCTCTTTCAGATACCATAAAGCCGAGAAATTTACCTCCTTTCACACAAAAAGCACACTTGAGCGGATTCAATTTCATTCTATACTTTCTCAGCACCCCAAAACAGTCATTCAAATACTGGATGTGGTTATCTCCATGTTTACTCTTTATTAATATATCGTCGATATAAACCTCCAAAGATTTTCCGATCATATCTTTGAACATCGAATTCATTAAACGTTGATAGGTGGCCCCAGCATTTTTCAACCCAAATGGCATAACTCTATAGCAAAAAATGCATTTGTTTGTCATAAATGAAGTAAACGACTTGTCTTCACAATGCATGAAAATTTGGTTATAACCCTTAAAGGCATCTAACATACTAAGCAGTTCAAAGCCACAGGCCGCATCCACCATCATTTAAATGGCCGGCAGCAGATACGGATCCTTCGGGCATGCTTTATTTAAATCCGTAAAATCGATGCAAACTCTCCAGCCACCATTCGTGTTTGGGACCACCACTGGATTCGCGACCCAATCTGTGTATCTAACACGCTCTATGAATCCTGCCTGCAGCAAACTTTCCACCTCCTCATCAATTGCCCTCTCTTTCTCAGGGGAAAACTTCCTCTTCTTCTGATGAACTCCTTCTCAACCTCAGGTGACAACTCGGAAACGATTGTCACTGTCTTTTCGAGATTGTCGGGAAATAAGGGCACTGTCTTGATCCCCAAAGGCTCGATCTTCATGTCGTTCTCTTTAAATTTCCTAAGAGAGGGTCCGTCATTTGTTTCAATAACTTCATCAGACAGAATTCCACCATATAAACATTCGACTTTGCTTTCGATCCATCCATACCACTCCTGCACATCACATTATAACATGATTGCGCCAGCTCCTGATCTCCCTTCATCTTCCCAACCCCTAATTGCGTTGGGAATTTCATCATCAAGTGCGGTTGAGACACCACAGCTCCGAATAAGTTTAAGCAACTTCTCCCCAGAATTGCATTATATGGGAGTATAGGGAGATCCAACACTACAAACTCCACCATCAAAGTTCTTGATATCTCGGGATCGCCTAAAGTCACCGGCAGAAAAGCAGATCCCTCAACAGCAACAACACTATTATTAAAACCAACTAATTTTGTGTGCACAGGTTGTAGTTGGGTAGTTCCTTTCAATGCCATTTGCTCAAAAGCCGCAAGAGTTAATATGTTGGTAGCAGCCCTGGTGTCGACTAACACTCTAGAAACAGGATGATTAGCAATAATAGGGGAGACAACCAATGCATCATCTTGTGGGGAGAAAACCCCAGATAAATCCTCAGGTCCGAAAGATATCGTCATCTTGTCCAAATCTGTCAACTGGACCATATTCACTTCCATAAAGCGCCCCTTCTGATGTAATGCCTGATAAGAGCGTTTGCGGGCGCGGTTCGAATCGCCGACACTCTTTCCCCCGGCGATAGTCATAATATTGGGGCCTAAGTTTCCCCATCTTGGTTGGGCATTTTCAACATTCAAAATAGGTTGACCCTGGTTAGGGACAACCGGAGGAGGAGGCAATGCTTGCTGATTCGCGGGGGCTGGTGGATAAGCTTCATATCCGTACCCCTGCTGATTTCTTTGCGGCTGATGCCTGCCGCGGCCACGATAGTTGTTTCCTCTCCTTCCTCCTCTCTGATTCTGTCTGCCTCCATTAAAGAATCCCCTCTGGCCACCTCCTTGACGCTGGCCACGCTGTCCTCCGTATCCACGTCCTCTTTCATTTGGCCGTGGTGCGTCGGCCCTTGGGGGTTTGGGTGCCGTCCCCTCCGGAATACTTATATCGATTTTTCCCAGTTTAGACTCGGGTAGAGCCTCCACAGTGCTGATCAGTTCATCAAGCTGACCCAATTCTAACAACCTTTCTACCTCGGACATTAACTCCCGGCAATCATTGGTTGCGTGCCCAAAACTCCGATGGAAGCGACAAAATACTTGGGACTCGTAAGTCCCCGGTGTTGGTTCATGCAAAGGAGGAGGATAACGAAGTGAACCTGCCTTCTTTTGCTCGATAATCGCAAAAATCTGCTCATAATTGTATGTGGGAAATGCTCTCAACTTCGGTTTTGCATGTGGGACAATCTTGTCCGGCCCGCGACTTGCAACAATATTGTGGGAACCATATGCCCGCACTTCGATCACTCCATGATCTCGCAAACCTTCATCTTCTCGGATATACTGTGTGCATCTCAAAGCCAAATCCTCCATACTTTCGGGGGGATCCCTATTCAAAGAATTACATAACGGATGCCCAGCTAGAATAAGCTGCAGCACCCCAACCTTCTCACTAACAGTGATCCGAGGTATTTTCCTACACTCGGCCTCGAAACGGGTAATAAAACCCAACAATCTTTCCGAAGAATCATACCGCAACGCGGTCAAAGAAGTAATAGACTTTATCGGCGTGTTAAAAGGCGCGAAAGCCGAATAGAATTGATCCTTAAAATCCTGATAAGAAACGATCGAACGTTTCGGCAACCGGTTAAACCATCGGAGGGCTGATTCTTTAAGAGAGGCGGCGAAGACGAAACACATGGCCGCATCACTGAAATTCATCAAACTTACATGGATTTCCAAATTCGACGTATGAGCATGCGGGTCAGTCGACCCGCGATACTGTGGAAGATCCTTAGGCATTTCAATAAATTCGGAGCGAGTGGCTCCGATAATTGCCATGGAAAAAGGAGATAGGGCATTCGAAGTATTCCATGGACTTTGCAAAACTTCCAAAGATGGTGACGCCTTTCCTCGATTACCGATGGGCTCATTAACCCTCTCATTCTCAAAGTAGTCTCCCTCGTAAGCTGAGGTCTGATGAGTATCCCGGGTGTGCTCCCCGTACACTCGCCTCCTTTCCTGGCCAAGAGTCAGATTGGCCTCCAACTGGTTCATCCTAGCCTCGCTTTGCTCCAACTTCCCGCTCATCTCCTTAAATTTTGATTCTATCAACTCTCCAATCTTTTGTAAAGTGTTGCTTTGCTCTTCGATTGCTGCGGCATTTGCCCGTGGTTCCGGAACACGATCAATATCATCCTCTGAAGCCACATTAATAACAGGTTCCGGGGTGGCATTGTTCCTTCGGGCTCTCCTTTGAGCCTCCACTTGCTCTAATTGGGCGATTAAAGTACGCCTTCGCTCTTCCAAATCCTCATCGGGTTCTGTCTGATCAGCAGATCTAGAGCGTGCAGGTGGCGGCAGGTGGGCGGTGTTACGGACCGCAACTCGGCCAACTCGTGCGAATTCATAACATTTGGACAGACATTCGCGTGATCGAGGATAAAAACTTGGTTCCCCCCGGATGAAAACCCGCTCCGGGAGGGCCGAATAGTCACATTTTGAGCAGGGGGCTCCTCCAGAACTGACGACCGAGCCCCCGGTAATACAGCAAAATCATCATTAATTTGAGGAATAGGATCCGCCTCAAATTCTTCGTCAAAAGTATATTCATTAGAATTCCGAGTAGTCATGATAATAGAAATCCGAACTCAGCAATAAAGCTCTCAATGGGATAAAAATCTCGAGTTCCCACGGACGGCGCCAAACTGATCTTGTCTAAAAATATGTTGGGTATTTATTATTAGATCAGTCAATTTATAATTAATTCGAAATTAGATTGTTGTGAGGACACGAGCGATATACGAGGTTGGGCCCACAATGTGCGGGCTTACGTCCTCGGGAGAGCGAAGCTCTACCTTGGTTTCCACTATAATAATCAAGCGGTACAGATACAATGAGATGATAACGATAATACGGACGAAAACGGCTCGAAAAACGATCAAATCTGCAGTCGCGTTCCACTGGACGCGAGTGAACAGTGCAGGCAGGAAGGCTGGTCGCGACCAACGCGATTGGGCGCGAGTAGGTCACTGTTCGCGGGGAGTGATGACTGGTCGCGACTGGTTGAGCTAGCCACTGGTCGCGACTGGAAGGCTGGTTTGTCGCTGCTGGAAGGCTGGTCGCGACTTAGTGGGTTTGGTCGCGACTAAGTGGGTTTGGTTGCGAGTCGAGGGTCAGGTTCTGCCTTGGGAAGCGTGAAAAAGTCCGAACCCCTTCTCAATGCCTTGAGGCTCCTATTTATAGAGAAATCCAGCCCAAAACCCACTTACTTGGGCCCATAAAGCCTAATTCACTTCGCTTAGCCCAAAACAATTAAAAATTCCAAACCATAATATAATAAATACCATGTTGGCCCCGAAGCTTCGGGAACCACTCCGGAAAAGATATTAGTCGGGAATACGATCAGAAATATCCCGAGAACTTCGTATATTGGTCCTTTGGCTTTAGATAGCGAATACGCAGCCATATAACATCATTGCACCTGATTGGTGCACTCCCGGGTGGCAAATGACGAAAATACCCCTTGCCCGGTACGGGGCCGAAATGACCCGAAACATCTCAAAATGCTTACAGAGACTTTATATGGGCCCAGCAAGCCAGAATTGCGAGAATACCACTTGAGAATGCCATCCGATAAGAATATGAAAATACCGAAGATGCCAATAACCACGTTGGACGAGCCCCCGGGTAAGGATAAATACAAGAGAATATACCCGGGTAATATCAACATCGAATCCCATATCCCCTAACTCAATCAAATCTGCCTCTGTTCGCACTGTGTCCTCTTCTACCGTGCACCCTTTGTAGATTCTATTTGCCTCCATGGCTTCGGATCCCGGTGTTTTTACTTTGATTTTAGCGTTACTTCCCGTTATCCCAAACCGTTTTGCTAACTTCTCCGACACAAAGTAGTGTGTCGCCCCACAGTCAAATAATACGAAAGCTGTAAAGCCGTTAATAAGTAGTGTACCTGCGACGACGTCCTCAGCCTCTGAGGCCTGTTCCTTGTTCACAGCAAACACTCGAGCATTTCCAGTAATTCTTTCCCTCACTCTGTTTTCGGTTACCCCGATTTCGATGCTCCTTCTCTTTGGGCAGTCCTTGGCAAAATGTCCTTCCTGGCCACACTTGAAACAATTGTTAGTTCCTGCGCGACATTCTCCAAAATGGTTCTTTCCGCATTTGGTGCACGCAGGCCTGATAAGTAGTCTTGGTGCCGCTCCGAAACCCTCTGCAGTGGTCTTTCCTTTCCATTCTCCCCGTCCTTGAACTTTGTTCTTTGTAGAGTTCCTAGTGCGTTCCTTATCCATTCTCCGTCAACTCGGACTGCCGCCGCCACCAAACTAGAAAATTCTTCATCGTCGCGGCCATACATAGTCAATTTCACTTTCTCATTCAGTCCTTCCGTGAAGCGGTGCATCTTTTCCTGTTCACTCACCATGATCTCAGGGGCGTACCTGCCTAGCTCAATGAATTCTTGCATGTATTCCATAACGGGGCGGTTTCCCTGAGTCAATCTGTCAAATTCGGCCCTCTTATCTTTCTTAAGTCCTTTCGGCACGTAGTAGTCAAGAACGCATTCTTAAACTTTGCCCAAGAGATAGGCCCATCCTTCAGTAATGCGGCCGACACACTCCCCCACCATCGGGCGGTACTACCATCGAACCATAGTGGGGCCAATCCTGCCCTAAGCTCCTCTGGGGCTTCGTTCAGTTCGAACTTCTCCTCAAGGCGGATAATCCACGCTTCCGCATCTCCCATCTTATCCCCCGTGAAGCTGTTCATCCCAGCCTTCTTTAATGCCTCGTTGTAATACATCCTACCCTTTTCGGGCCTCGCCCCTAGTTCCATTTGCACGGAGTTTCCCCTCTCCACCTGTCCCTGTCTTATTGCGCTAACTAGGGAACTTGCCATGGTCTGAAACAGGTCCCTGAGGCTTTCCTGACTAAACGTGAGAGGCGTCTCTGAATCCGCAACCGGAGTCTCTGTCGCCGATCCCTGTTCTGATGCGTTGCTATCCTCTTCTCGGTTTCTATGTGCTCTCGTTCTAGGCGCCATTCCTACATTAAACTTTTTTATATCTTACTCCTATTCATGTCATCCGTTACATTCTATGCCCATCCATTCCTATGGTCGGTTGTTCTCCTACAAGTTTTCCTAGACTCTTCCACGTAGGATCGCACCGTTACCGGTTTAGTAACGATGTTATGCTCTGATACCATTTGTAACGCCCTCAATATGGGCCTAGTTGTTTAGTAAAAATACGATAATTAAAACGGAAATATTCGAATGCAAATTTAACGCACTCGGATCCGTTCTGCCCTCTTCGTACGTATCTTTTCCCTTTTTGGAACTTACCGTTCCCTTCATCAGGCATGCCCTTCCTTTGGCAAATCGTGTACTAGGCACGATGCCGGGTTCGGTCGGACGGTCCATCCTTCCTCACCCCGAGTCTTATTATCATTTACCTCATTCATTCGTATTTTTTCTTCCTTCTTTACTAACCCAATCCCATTTCCTAAGTCTGAACCTTCCCTTACTATATCGTGTTCACTCCGCTTACCGTTTGCTTTAGCCTGTTATAATCTTCCCGTGCTTTCCCTGCATTTCGTAACAGGTCTTAGTTATTCGAATTCTGACGTTATTATCTTATTGTTAACTATGTGATTACCGTAGACCTTACGTGTCCTTTTCCTCCCACGATCCGACTTCGGGACGTAACGAAAATACTCGAACTTAGTATTTCCACGACAATTCTACTTCTGCCCTGAAATCCGCGATAAAAATACCCTAGGATTAAAATCCGCGATAATATTGCAATGGGATGAAATTCCCGATAATTTATACCTTACTGGAAATCCGCGACAATTTTACTCTTCGTAAATTTTCGCGACAATTTTGCCTTCATAATTTTTCGCGACAATTTTACCCTTCAAAATTTTCCCGACAATTCTTGCCTTCAAATTTTTCGCGATAATTTTTGCCCTTGGAAATTTTCGCGACAATTTCCTTCTTCATCCCAATTTTCGAATTTTCGTGTCTTAATGATGATTAAATCGTTTTTGGGCCTCCTCACCCTTATTTATAGACATCCTAACTTTTCTAATTCACACTTTAACCTCTCATTCCTTTGCCTTTTGACCCCCTTTTAATCTTTTTCTTTACTTTTCTACTTTTCATTTCTTTTTACGTTCTTTCGTTCCCGTATCCCTCATTATCTCTCGTCCAGACTTTTACCGCTACGTTCCCTACTATTTGTTTCATTGTACATTTTTCTCGGCTATTACAAACTTAGTATGTACTAACTGCAGCTTAATAGTCCCTTGCAAATATATTTGCTAAAAAGCATATAGGGTTAAGGTATTCGCCAAGTCAATATCGTCGTTGATGACTTAAGAAGGTGGATTCCCTAAAAATATATTTCCGAACGAATACTATTCATACGGATCAATAAAATAACATAAATTTGATGTACACTTCACGACATTAGTTATCAATAATTTAACTCCGATATATATGGTTTGATAGCGTTTGCTACTTCCAAATCTCAAACAACCATAATTCTCGGGTTCTTGTTAAATGACTCAAGCAAGAAATGTTGATTGATAGCTCCATAGATTTATTTGAAAAGATAAATTATTAACCACTTGCAACTACAGTGATCCTACTACTAATAATCAATTGTTGGAAGTCCTGATGAGTACCATTACGGATGGTAAGAAAATGAATTAGATGCCCCCTTCACGACATACTCATTGTTATCAATAATTTGGTCATCGAGTAGAGAATCAATTCCAATTACTCTAGTCTAATAATATTCTTTGATTCCAAGTCCTCAACCCTAATTCCATGGGTTGCGAAACCTTCAAAGTTTTGTTAGGTGTATGATATCTCAATAATGCAGACCCACATGATCCAAACATGAAATGCAAATCGATGAAGATCAGTACAATATATGGAATAACAATTAATCACCAATGAAAACCGGGGTGATCTGAATACTTCATGAGACCATATAACCATTAAGGAAGCTCCTGAATGATAATTAAGAGACTCGAATAGTACATATAACCATTGAGGAGGCCTCAATTATTGAATACGAATGTCGACACACAAATGTATGCTTCAAACGATGAGAAGGATGATCTTGGATGTGATTGCTTCTATTGCTGGAACTACTTCATGTGATTGCTCTGTTGTCGGGATTTCGACCGATGGATGATATTGGACGTGAACTGATATTGTACCTGCTCCCATGTAGGGTATGCTTGCTGCCAATATGGCAAAACCATCTGCAAGTTTATTTTTCTCTTAGGGCACATGACCAAGCAAGAATTCATAGAACTTCTTGGATTACTCTAGGATCTTAGCATGGTACAATTTCATCATAGACCATCATCCAAGAACAATAGTCTACACCGAAATTTCATATTTGTATTCTACGGCACTTCACATGTTTCACGGTTATTCAGTGACAACTCCTAGTGTACCATTTCGACCATTTCTCTAATGCCTCTATTTGTAGTTTTCTCCTTTTAGCACGATAATTATCTCCTTTTAGCCCAACTACTTTCTCTTTGGGAACACGAATTTTTTGATGTGAGATGTTCCCAAAATGAGTGATTTTGTACATCTAATTTTGAATATTTAGATTTTCTTTTCCATATTCTCAAATTGCATCTATAACAATATATATTTCATGAAATTGCCTTAAAAACTCCGTTAGCCTCTGAGTTTCGAACCCTAAACCAATAAAGTCACCAATATAACGTATGAAACATATACGAAAGCTACATGACTTCTTGATGGGTGTCCATAGAGAAGATTAATATTTCACGATCTCGTATTCTTATAATCGATAGCCAGAAAAATCTGCAAATGACTCAAAACTTGAAAATCCAGCATCATTACTTTCGCTCTTTCACACGCTCTATGATCTCGAACAAACTGAGTACATAAAAAAGTGAGCTCCTCCATATTCGTGACATGTTGCCTTAGGGTTGAATATTCAAACCTACTTTCCCCCAAGATCGATTTACCACGACCTAAGGCAACATGTTTGAATAGTCTCTCAACATCAGGGTTTGAATAGTCTCTCAACAGGTTTGAATGCCCTCGGCCTCGGGCATTCCTTCCACCGTACTAATCAACTTATTCAGCTAACCAAGCTTTTATAGTCTCTCAACATCGGAGATAAATTCTCTAAAATCATTAGTATCATGTTCGAAACTCATAAAAAAATGACAAAATACTTGGGACTCATGAGTCCCCGTTGTCGATACCTGTAATAGAGGGGGATAGCTAAGGGATCTTTCTTTCTTCTTTTCAATCACGACGAGAATCTTGTCGTAACTGAATGACGGAATAGTCGGCATCTTGGAATTCGACATCGATACATTCTGATCGATCACAAGATTTGCAATAATGTTGTGTGACCCATAAGTACAAATCTCCTTGACTCAATGATCACACAATCCTACATCATACCGAATATACTGTGTACACCTTAGGGCAAGCTCCTCTATATTCTCCGATGGATCCCTGTTCAAATAATTGCATAGAGGGTGACCGGCCAAAATAAACTGAAGTATTCTCACAGTAATACGAGGAATTTTCTTGCACTATGCCTCGAAATGGGTTACAAAATCCAACACTCTCTCCGAAGAATCATAACACAATGGGGTAAAGATGTAATAAACTTCATCGGTGCACTAAAAGGCGCAAATGTCGAATAGAGTTGCACCCTAAAATCTTGATAAGAAAGAATGGAAAACCTCAGCAACCGACTAAACCATCGAAGTGTAGATTCTTCAAAAAGGCGTTGAAAATAAAAAGCACATAGTTGCATCATTAAAGTTCCCCAGGCACATACGAGTCTTCACATTTGATGTGTGAGCATGGGTCTATAGAGCCATAGTATTGTTTCAGGACCTTGGGCATCTCCGTACATTTGGGCCTTGTCACGTTAATGAATGACATGGAAACGATGATAATGCATTAGAAACGTTCGATGGACTTTGTGAGGACTCGATAGAAAGTAAAGCCTTTTCTTTTCCGTCAAAGGGCTTAATTACCCCATCTCGACTAGCAGCACCAATGTTATCCTCATAGCGAAAGTGTAAAGCGTCTCAAGTATGCTCACCATATACACGTTGACTTTCATAACCAAGGGATAGGTTGGCCTCCAACCAATCTATTCGAGCATCATTCTGCTCCATGTTATCATTCATCTTTCGAAACTTCGACTCTATCAATTCCTAATATGCTGTAAACTGAAAGTTTGTTTTCTCCCTAATGTGACAAATTGGGCTTGGGAGATTTGGGTTGAGTACACCTAGTTTTCAGCATGAGATTCTAAGGCAATATTTCCCCTCAGACATCTTTCGCGTCCCAACTTTTCTTTAGTTCATAAGGCATTTATCTAATTCTCTCTTATACTTCATCGTGTTATCCTATGGCAACTCGCTTTACTTAGGATTCCTTATATACTCTAGATATCAGCTATGATTAACTCTTCTCATGTTCTCCCTAATCTCTTTCTTTCATACAAAACTTTACTTCGAACATTGTCCACCATTCAATTGCACAATCCTTGTAATTTCATCGCTACCGAAACGAAGTCCAAAACTTGCCTTAATCTATCAATCATTTCTAAATATGGCTTCTTTTCAATAAATGAATCGAACGGGTGAAATCTAATCAAAATACTATCCTGAACAAATGACATTATCACATCGCCATGCAATTAGCCATCCCTTTCTTTTTTTCTTAAAATTCCACGCGGCAACTTATTCTCTCTATACAAATCATGCAACAAATTTTCCATGCATCACTCAAAAAGCCTCTCAGTGGCATGCAATTTACGTAGCGAATCTCTCATTTTCCCATTATGGCCGTGTGAACTTGGCTTCATCAACTCCACAAGACTTCTTTAAGTTGCTCACTTACTTCATAAGTGAAATCTATTGCTTCATCTCTCGACTTATCATAACACACACCGAAGAAATATTTTTATAATAGGTCCCCTCGGGACAAAATCCCGCCCCGCAGGGGGCTGATTAGATGTTTCCACTGCAAAGTGCTCTCCCGGTAGCACTAATTGAGTCCCCGACAAAATATCATTCATCTCGTCTTCCATCGCATTAGGCTTACACTCCATTACAATCTCTTCATCTACATCATTCTCATCTTCAGAATTCCGGATCATCATGATATTATAGAATCCAAGCTCAGCACAAGAGCTCTCACTGGGACTAAGTCTCGTCCTCACATACGACGTCAAACTGATCTTGTCTAAAAATTTTCTTAGTATGGCTCTGGATTAGTCGCTGTATTAGTATACTTTTTACAATGAATTAATGCATCAGCTGTATGTGACATAGGTGAAATACGAGGGTGTGCTACAATATATGAGCTTACGTTATTGGGATAGCATAGATCTACCTTGATTTCCACTATAATCAATCAATATACACAATACAATAAGGGATATCACAAATCTAGTGGGAAATGACTCATAAAACGTTCGAAATCGCGTAGTCACCGCAATTTGGAAAATCCACGCAAATTAGCATGCAAATCCATGCGAGTTGGCAAGCAATCCACACGTATGTGCCGGAGTAATTCCACTCGACCTGGTGATGCAAATCCACGCAAATGGAGGAACAAAATGACGTAACGGAGTACAAAACACATCCACGCGAATGGAATTACAAATCCACACGTCTTGACACACAAATACTCGCGAATAATTGCAAACAAACAAATTGCCGCGACTTGAAACACAAATTCACGCAAATAGGAGCCAAATAGCAAGTTCACACGAGTTTAGACCCAAAAACATGTGAGTTGGAGGGCAAAGAGCAAGTTCATGCGAGTTTAGACAAAAAAACATGCGAGATGGAGGTAAATAGCAAGTTCACGCAAGTTTAGAGGCAAAAACACGCGAGTTGGAGCCAAAAAACAAGTTCACGCGACTTCCGTTACAAATCCAAGCGAATTCTAGTCTTGGGAGGTGTGCCAAAAGTTCCAACCCTCCAAATGACTTAGGATATCATATTTATAACCAAGGGGGCCATATTTTCACTTTCTAGACCTGTTACTTTATTTCCTAGGGCCCGACCTTGCAAAGATGCCCAAAAAGCCCAAATTCACTCATAATGCATGCCGAAGACTTGCTCACTTATCGCCTCAATAAATCAAGTCGGTCATTATCAATACCGATCGGTGGACTTGGTACAGTGACAGTCAAAGTGCTATTATCTTGGCAAAGAATCAAGTATTCTATTTGAGGACGAAGCATATTGAGTTTTAGTATCATTATATTCGGAGACGAAGTGAATGCCTGCCCCCGTGCCTCCTTGTTTAGACCCATTGACATACATTTCTTACACGTCGTCCTCCTGCTCAATAATTATTGTGGCTCTTTTCGTTTCAACCACATATAAGAATACAATATTAAGGTTGTTAAGACGTGTGGACAGTTCATGAACATTCACTATTCTAATTTATATTTATTCGTTCAAATTAGAATATTGACATCTTTTGAATGAACACGAACATGTTCACAAACTCAAACATAAAGCAAATACATCCAAATACAAATGAACATGATAAAATACGAAAATAAACAATTAAACTCGACTCATTGGAATCAACTAATATCCACATACACGAAAATTTAAAGTTTAATATAATTTTGTTTTTATTCAAGAAACACTACAACATTGGTAAATTTAACTATATAAGTGGTCCTGTATGTATGTACAAAGCCAGAATTTGACAAATATGTCTTAGCGTACCAAGAAACACTAGCTGCATTAATTTCATAAGTAAAAAAGAAGACAATTAATATATTTATTTGTTTTTTTCTTCAATAATTGTGTTTTCTATATGTAGTTAACACGCCAACTGACCAACTACACGTGAAATACAATTAGAAAAAAATATCAATATTTACTATAAATAGATAATATTTATCATATAAAGTATGGAAAATTCTTCTACAAGTCACATTTAAATTTCAAATTTTTTATTTTCATCATAGTTGTTTTGAAGTTCTATTTTAGTCACAAATATTATACCACTTGAGATATTTTAGTCAATTATCGTTAATATGCTGTTAACTTACCGTTAAATCACAAACGGTGAAAATCGATTATGAAAATTATTCGAAAAACTCATATTTAAGGTTCCAATTTGCTTTCTTCTCAATGCAATGTACGGTTTCTATATTGCGAAAAAAATCATTTTTTTTCTTCTAAGTCTTTTAAAAAACCCTAGACTTTTAAACGTTTTAAAAAGTAAAGGCGTAGCGGCAATGAATATATCAATGTTTTCATATCATTGATATACCGCCGGTATATCGTCCGGTACGTCAAATATCAGGTAGTATCGGGATCTTTTTGTTACCGCCCGCTACCGCGTATTAACGTCGATTTACGGATTTTTTGGGTCAGATCCTACAAAATTAATTACATATTATTTTTTTAAAAATAATATAAAATTCGATACCGACCGGTATACCATCACAAACCGCCATTATTTAATTGTTTTATAGAATCTTAACGAATTATTTAACGACAATGACTAAAATTCAACAAAAAATATAACAAGTGTGTCATTTTTCATTCATCTAAACATATATGATGAAAATCAAATTATTCAAAAACAATTAGGATGAACAATAAATGTCACCCTATAAAGTATATTTGTATCTACTACACGCATGTACAATATTACCAAATATCTATTTCATTTCATACGTTAAAAATTTCATGAATTAATTATATTATACATAATACATAGACTCTTAAAGTCTTGTGGTGTCGAAAAATATCCCTAAATTGAAATGGGTGTAATTTATTAGTTTTATAAATGTATTAAAATTAAGGCGTTCATTATTGAAATCAAGAGCTTAAAAAAGATATTAACGTGTGTGATAATATAGTGACCGAGTGAGTCTATGACACTTGCTCATATGAGAAAGAAAGATTATGTAAAAATGAAAAGGAAATAGATCAACAACCGATGGAAACTTCGATATCTGTGAAAAATATCTTACGCTAAGCAAATGAACTTTTACCAATCTATTCAAATAAATAAAGGCATTAATGTACAAGAATATATAATGAATACGAGAAAGCATCCATTTCAAATGAACAATGGGCTGAGAAAGTAAGGAAATATAAAATACAAACCCTTTTTCTTGTTTTAGGTTCGAATTGAATAGATGGATTCTCCTTCATAGTGTTGCGTGTGGAACCTCCATTTGAGGGTATGGTCAACGGATGTTGATCATCTAGGATGTGGTCGGCAGATGCTGATCATCTAGGATATGATCGACAGTCTTGTCATCGATAGATATGGTTGACATCGGAACGGTAGACAGATTAGCATGGTCGGTCAATAGATTTGCATGGTCGACACAAGACATCCAATATGGAGGGTCGACATAGGATGGAGAAAATCTACATACCGTGGTACCATTCACCAAGGCGTGCCGATCGACAAAGCAGGTGGAAGTCGAGTTGGCGTTCGCCACAAGTTCAAGCCTTAGTGCATATGAAGACTTCGGTGGCAGCTACCCCATCGCGAGCCGAAGGCATGAAACCGAGCTCCTGGCTCAGAAGGAAGGAAGATACGGAACGCGATTGGATGTCCTAGATACCAAGAGAGGTCAAATAGTCTAATACCGACCGATAGCCTTAACCTAAGCCTATTTCCAGGAGTGTCTTTATACACTTCCAGCCTCACTTAATATGATACCTTTAACCAAACCAGACATCACTTGTGAGAGCACGGGAGGAGTAGCAGTAGTAGAAGAAAAGTTGCAGAGGTTTCTACAGAGATAACTTATATGTTCATTTTGAATAGTATTGGCTCCTCAAGAACTTGATAGTTCTTGAGGCTTGTAACTTGGTGTTCTTATGTGATAGTAAATTGATCCCTAATGGTAGTGGATTTCTCACAGTACCAGGTTCCACGTAAAAAAATTTTGGTGTCTATTTCATTGCGTCTTGTGTATGAGCAAGTTAATAATTTAATCGGTAAAAGAATAGATAAACTTCATTTTCTGCTATCACATTGGCCAACTTAAATAAGGAGAACTCAAATGAAATATTGAGAAAATATTTGTGGCAACATAAAAATCTTGAATACTTAAGCAACCTTATGTTAAGATTGAATGCATATTATGTTAAGTTTTTTAACTCCTATTCTTCAATGTCATTCTAAATGACCGACACAAAAAGTCCAATTATAGTTTATATAAATAGATAATAAAAGGGAATGTTAGAAAAATGAAAAGCAAACCTTAAAACCAAAAACACATTCTTGTGTTGAAATAAGTGGGTGTTGTCCCACATCGGAAAATTAAAGTTGAAAGGATTGATTTATAAGATGGAAAGTGAACCATTGTAATTGACTTGTTGTCTTTTACAATATGGTCTCATCTATCTTATACGTTGTATCCGAGCACATTCCCCACGTAATTGACTCAACTCTAGAAATTTAACTATTCTAAGAGATCAAACATGTCCAAAATTCGTTGCCTATTAATCTCATAATCAGCTGGAAGTTGAGGGAAGTGATTTGTGTATCGAATTTATGATGCAACACCCTTGATCTGAAGACATCGCAAAAAAAATTATCAAATAGAAACATAAAGTAAAATTTGAACAATATCACATTCTTATCAATTCATAATAAGTATGTGATGCATATAAAATAATGATTAATCAATGTTGAGAACTCTTTAGAGGAATTATCAAGACAACAAACAAATGAAAAGCACCAAAAATTTTCAAAAACTTACTTACCGAAGATAACCAATAGCATTTGTTAAAGATTGTGCATCAAGAGAGACAATGTTATATGGAACAATGTCACTTGATATAGTAGCATTAGACTCTTTTATCTCTCTCAACTGGACGAACAGGGAGACATCAAAATTATACCAATTTGAATAGCAATAACAACATAACAAAAAATATAATAAGATTGTTCAATAATATACAAGTGAGATACTATTACGGTAAATTCCACAATTCAAATTAATACAAACTTAGAAGGGGGAATATACCTCTTCTATAATGAGCCCTTAGCTTGGGCTTGTTCACCCAATATGAACTATCCATTTATGTCCTTTATCGCGTTTCTAAGGAGCAATTACAAAAACGTGGTAGAACCCATGAATCAATTCTATCTATTTCTATACCTTGTAAGTGGTCATAAAACCTACAACTTGTGTTACTCACATTTTGAAATATATACTTCCATAACTAAGTCTGGAGAAACTGGTAATTTATTCTTTTATTTCACTAAGGCATGAACATAAACCAAGGAACAACATGAACATAAATGGGAAAGGGATGAATATAAAGTCGAACCCAACAAATGTATGAAGATAATAGACAAAATGAAGACCATTCATGAAAGCACAAAGATCACTAAGTCTCTAACCAATTAAGAAAATAAAGTCAATGATTATTACCCGTTACATTTTGAACTACTATATGTTAGACTTACTTTTGTTACCATTAGTCATAAAGCCTAGCTGGAAAAACTAACTGTCACACCCAAATTTTCACTTTATGATTGAAGTATGACACGTCATGCCTTTTCTAAGAAAGACATAACATTACATCCATTTCATTTTAACTTTCTTACACTTTACTATATGAAATTGCAATTAAAACCTTTCTTATAAAACACATATAGGTCAAAATATGTTTATTTACATAACATAAGTCACCAACACACAAAACATTCAAAAAACATCATTTTTAGACATCTACATACTTTACATATCTAAACTAAAAACCATAACATAGTGTTTTTCTTCAAAATTCATCTCTACGGTGTTTCTCTTTCCTAATGACAGCCGATCAACCAAACTAATGCTACGAAGATGTACCTGAGGGAATAACGGTCATGAGTCTGAAACAAGTAAGAAAACAAATGCACATGATGCCATATAGCAATAAAACAGGTAATCATCACAAGCCATAATTCACACTTAATTAACTGCACTTTCTTTCATTTCGTTGCCAGAAAAGGTCTGGTAACCCCTCCAAGACCTGTGGCTTAAGCATCACCACAGTCTCGGAGATCAATCTTTCCTCCTGCTTCACCTCAAGAGAAATAAGAAGCGCTACATATTTATTTCCCTATTGGATCAACTTTTTCTCATATAGTGAGCACTCACAAGTGTGGACTATGTAACCTCACACTTTTCTTTCTCTTTTCTCTACAAGCATGCTTGTTCTTTGGCCATATCCATGATAAAACCATGTTGCCAGAAGTGTGCGTCCACAGCCTCTCGAATTTTCACATATCAAGTAATTTCAGCAAGTAAAACACTGAAAGTACAGCATGACTTTTCTTCCCACTAGATCAAATTTGAGAGCTGAAATGATATCTTAAAAACATACCAAAATTCTCAATGAAAGTCAACACATAAGGATACTATATACAAAAATAATCATATCATTTAGAGCTCTCAATCGTTCCAGAGAATTCGCCAAATACAACACAAGTACTGCTGTCGCAGGTAGGAAACAATTTTTGCGACACTTCAAAACATATAGTATAACTTTTTCTATGTTTCCTTCCTTACATTGCACTAAATTGTTCCAGAAAATAGACTAAAAGGGGAACAAATCCATGTAATATTTGTAGCAAAAATCGTTTCCATAAAGTACTAGAAAATTCAACAACACAAGTAAGCACATATATGCTAAAACAGTTTCTATTACTTATCTCATATTCAATCATGCCGTTTACCTCTAATTTTCCTTCTGATTTCCCTCACGAAACTGGTCCTTAAACGTTAGATACTTCTTTCCCTGATGTATGACACTTAGTTAGCTAAGAATTTCAAAGATTAAGCTTAAAACATCACAAAAACCTAGATGCCGCTTTTCTTTCCTTCCTTGTTGCGTTTTTGCTGTTTTCTCGTCACTTGTGATTATCTCTTACGACCAAATACATGATAAACCGACTTAGGATCATATTTATACCCCTATGCCACGTATTTTACCATTTTATAATATTTATATTATTAACCATTCATAATTTGTAACTAAAACATTATACTTAAGTATTAAGTTACATTGTTTCTTGTCTTTTGTTTTCCATGCTTTAGTCACATTTATCTTGACAAAACTCACTCATTTATGGTTATAATCATGTATCCTAATAAGATTAATTTAATCCACATCATTTCTAATCATCAATCCATATTTTGGAAATTTCGGGAATCACATTAACACTTTTTTGTATTTAATGCACCGACCGATAACAATTGGGGCAAGAATGAAAAACTCTAAACATCTTCTTATCTTCTTCTCTTGAGCTCGTTCTGGGTACTTGCAAATACACATGCATGAACCAGACATTTTTAAAACAAATTTTTCCACCCAATTAGATAATTATTAATTTCATGTCATGCCATTTGAAGTATGTAATGCGCCTTCGATATTTCAATCACTCATGAATAATATTGTTGGCATTTTATTTGATAATTCTTTCTGTTTTTTATGACATTTTGTTGTATAGAAATACTTGGGAAGAACATGTACTAATTTAGAGCAAATGTTATGCATTATGCGGACTAACAATTTATTTGACATGTGTTTCTAAGTGTTCATTTGGCAAAGAACAAATAGATTATCTTGGCCATATTATTTCACCTAAAGTAGTAGGGACATACTCTAAAAAGATTATGAATTGCTTTCTTGGCAAATCCCACAAAATATCAAGCAATTACGTGGATTCTTGGGTTTGACAGGATGCTACCGTAGCTTCATCAAACATAATGGAGTTCTTAGTCGCCCTTTAACCCAACACCTAAAGAATGATGCTTTTAATTGGACTGCTAAGACAACATAGGCTTTTCAATCTCTTAAAATTGCACTCATTTCTACACCGGTGTTAGCTCTACCAAACTTTAATGAGAAATTCATATTGGAAACTGATGCATGTAGCTTAGGAGTTGGATCAGTTCTCTCCCAGAAAAGCCACCTGATCGCATTCTTTTCTAAGGCAGTGGGTACAAAATTCAAAAGATTATCAGTCTATGAAAAGGAACTTATTACAGTAGTTCAAGCAACACACAAATCGAAACATTATTTGTTGGGCACAAGCTTTACCATTAAAACAGATCATCAGAGTTTTCCATTCCTGAAGGAAGTGAAATTGGGTACTTTATTCCAACAAAAGTGGATTTCTAAACTACTTGGATTTGATTTTGATATTCAATAACGAGCGGGCAAGACCAACCCCGCTTCTGATGCCCTGTCAAAAGCTACCGAGTTATTTGCCAATCCAGCTACTCTTAGGATTTGGTTTTTGGTTCTATTTACAGGAGCAAAATAGTGAATGCTAATGGTTTCCCTATTACTCATTATTACAGGGTCTGTCAATGTTCAAAAATAGAATTATTAACGGCAATGATCAAGATTTACATGGAAATTTCTTCTTAAATTTGCATACACCACCAATTGGTGGGTACAATGGGATTACAACCATCTATCAGTTGATGAAAAGCCTATTCTATTGGCTGAAGATGAAGTGTTATATTGAGAATTGGGTTTCTTGTTGTGATACTTGCAACAAAATACATTTTGATCGTAGTGAATCCCTAGACTTACTTCAACCACTTGATATCCCCAATCGACAATGGTAAAGTGTTAGTATTAGGGATGTGCATGAAAATCCGGTGATCCGAAAAATTGAGGTAACCGAACCAATTTTTCGGTTATTCGAACTGTAAATACTTAATCGGATCGGATGCAGTTTCGGGTCGGATACGATTTTTCAAAATTCATATCCTATCCGATATTTTTATTATATTATATTCTTTTTTTCTAATTTTGTAAAGTTAAAACGTTATATATATAGTAATACATTTTTTCCTTTAATATTAATGTTTTTATATTTTAATCTTATTTTGCAAAAATAACTTATATGGAAGAATATCAAGTAATCAATATCGGATATTGATTTTTGAAATTCACATGTTCTAGTAAGTTAGATAATTTTTCGGGTATTTATATTATCATTTAAAATGTAATTAATTTTACAATTGATTTTATTTGTATAGATTGTGATTACAAATATCTAAGTGAATTGTGTTTATTTTTTACAGATTCATGCACTTAGAAGAAAAAAATAATTCATTGTTTACATGTATTTGTTTTAATTAAATTTTTGTATTGAATTCAAATTTTACTTTATGGATGTTTGAAAATTCCGAATATACGTTTTTTGGTTGTTTTATAATTTGTATATTTATCAAATAAGTAACATTTTTTTGATGATTAGTGGTAATTTTTTATAATCAATTAAAATTATAAAATAAATATTATGGTATCCGCAAATCGATAAGCAAACCGATCCACTATTACTGATCGGTTTCAGATCATCATTTTTCTGATCCGTATCAATTGGATCGGATCAAGAAAATGATGATCGGATTGGTTACCCGATCCACACACACCCCTAGTTAGTTAGTACGGACTTTATTGAATGGCTCCAACCCTATGCATCCAATAATTCTATATTTGTTATTGTGGATCGACTCAAAAAATACACACACTTCACTGCATTGACGCGCCCTTACTCTGTTGTAAGCATTGCCCCAACTTTTCAGGATAGTGTCTATAAGTTACATGGGAAACCTACATCCATTATATCCGACGTGATAGCATATTTACAAGCCTATTTTGGACAGAATTATGCAAGAGCAATTTTCATCACAAATAGAAAGACAAACGGAGAGTGTCAATCAATGTTTAGATCTCTATGTCATGTGTCATGATCATCCACACAATGGAGCAAGTGGTTACCGAATGGGGAATTATGGTACAACAACTTCTTCACACTAATATGAAGATGACACAGTTTGAAGCCTTATAGATATCACTTACACTTATCCCTCATAAGACCCAAAGTAACTCAACTGTATCAACCCCTTCATTGTTAACTAAGGAGAGGATCGCCACTATTGAATCATTAAAGAAGACCTTGAAAATGCTCAACAAAGGATGCATTATTATGTGGATATGAAACGCAATGAACGACACTTTGAGGTTGGAGATCTTGTTTATTAGAAGCTTCAAGACTCATGGGCTCATCCCCGGTTATCTCTCCATCTTCTTCATCTCCGCTTATATCAATCAGCCCCTTTGCAAAGTCAATAACCCATTTCTGGTGTGGGGCTCTTGGGCTTGAGATCCAACTATCGAGCCACCCCGATCAAATCACTATCTATAGGAGCCGACACTGTCTCTTCTCCTTCGGGAGGTGACTCTGGCAATGAAGGGCTCTGAGGGTATCTCCACTATGAAATCGTCATGTTATGATACTAAGGCGCGAAGTGCTCTTAACTGGTCAGCTAGGCATGAAATCATCCACATGAGCCATGATCGTCCGTAAAGACAAACTTCACTCGCCATCCAATGGAATATTACATTGGCAACGACATACTATGGTCTCTTCCCAATCTTGGAGAAAATTTGCAAGGATACAAACTAGACCATTCAGCAACTTCCAAACTTCATCTTTCACGTTTGTCTTCTCAAAAAATGCATAACGCTAAATACTCTCCATTGATAGAATTGCCAGCAATATCTGCAACATGAAACATAAAGATCTATCCTCTACAGGTGTTAGATAGAGTTCTCGTGCTCCGACACAACATACCCACAACTCAAGTCTTCATATATTGAGATGGATCTCTGCCAAGATTAGTTATTTGGTAAGATTTATCATTGCTACATCGCGCTTCTCCTTTATTCGATCCTTGGGGACAAAACAATAAATTTCATATGTATGTAATGTCATGATCGGAGAAATTAATAATTTACTCTTTTATTTCACTAATACAGGAACCAAGGAACAACAAGAATATAAATAGGAAGAAGAATAAAATAAAGCCCAGCCCAATAAATATTTGAAGATGATGCTCGACACAATGAAGACCATTGAAGGAAGCCCAACGATCACTAGCCCTAACAAAATAATAAAATTAAGATAACGATTAATAGTGATTACATTTTGAACTACTATTAATTAGACTTACTTTTGTAACTGTTAGTTATAGAGCCTAGCGAAAAAACTAATGTTTTTGTATTTAATGCACCCACTAATAACAAATATGGCAAGAATAAAAAACTCTCAACTTCTTCTTATCTTCTGCTATTTCTCATACTCTTTTCTTTCATTTAAACCTTTTTCCCTCAAATCAAGTAGGTCACACCTCCGGTTGTGACATTAACATCAGTCCACATCCAAGGTAGAGTAATAACCAAATGGTGCGCTCGCATACTTCCAAGAAAATCCATGTAATAGCCGAGAAAAAGGTACAATGAAACAAATAGTAGGGAACGTAGTGGTAAAAGTCTAGACGAGAGATAATGAGGGATACGGGAACGAAAGAACGTAAAAAGAAATGAAAAGTAGAAANTAAGAAGTGAACAAAGCGCTGAAATATTATGTAATTGCTTACCATTCTTCAAAATATCATATCCTTCTTCGACTTTCCCCGTTCTCCCCAACAAATCCACAATACAACAGTAATGTTCATCTAATGGGATCACTCCGTATTTCTCGTACATTTCATTGAAAACTCGTAGTCCTTCTTCTACTAGCCCCGCATGGCTACAAGCTGATAATATCGACTTGAATGTAACATTATCGGGTTCAAAACTCTCATGCTTCATTACCTCAACCAGATTCAATGCCTCGTTTATTTTACCGTGCATCCCGTACGCAGATATCATAGTGTTGAATGAACATATGTGCTTTTTCGGCATGGTTTTGAAGAGAGTTACGGCATTATGAAGCTCCCCTGATTTGCTGTAGATAGTTATCATGGTGTTAATCAGTGTCGTATCTTTCTTGAGAAGTATACGAATGATACGTCCGTGTAATGCTTTAATTGATCCGAGATTGTTCAGTGCTTGAACTAAACATGTGAATAGAATAACATCAGAGCCTCTGTTTTCTCTTTGCATCATTGAATACAAAGCTATTGCTTCATCAATAAGGCTGTGTTTCATCATCGAAGTCCATGATACCGTATCTTTGAACTTTATGCTATAAAAGACTCTTCTTGCGTATTCTATGAATCCGCACTTCGCGTAAGTATCGATAAACTGATTCGAAATATCGACATTATTCGCCATACCGTGTCTGAATATATATCCATGAATGCACTTGCTTGTTCTGATTTTGGAAAGGGCTGAGAGTATACTGATAAGGGTACCTGCGTTTGGATTTATACGGACCGATACCATTTCTCGGAACGTCTCGATAGCTTTAGAAAAAGACCCGTTACAGAGATAACCGGATATCATCACATTATACAAACCATCGTCTTTTTCGTCTTCTCTGAGGAAGATGTTTTCTGCAGAAGATAAGTCATTACACTTTGAATACATATCAATTAAAGCAGTGGTACCGATGAGATCAAAGCGATATCCTCGTCGAAGAATTTGAGCTTGAACCATTTTCCCTGCAAGTAAATCGCATAATTCTGCACAAGCCCATAGTCCATTTGACAATGCAATCAAATCAAGCTCACATTTATTTACAACCATTTCGAAGAAAAGGTTAAAAGCTTCAAAAGGCTGTGCATTTTCAAGATAACTAGTGATCATTACATTCCAGGGACCAACACCAGAAGCTTTTTTTCTTAAATCCATGAAAACTAGTTTCCCATGAACTGGATCACAACATTTTATATACATATGCATTAAGCTAGTTTGAAAAACTTCATCATTACAACCAATTTCTCTTCTTACTGCATAGCCATGAATCGATTTTCCGTTATTTAGTACCCCGAGGCGTGACGAACATTGTAGTAAACTCACTAGTGTGACTCGATTCGGGTCGAATCCTTCCAGTTGCATATCATATGCAACTCTGAAAGCATAACTGATGCAATGATCAGTACTAGCTTTGCCATATGCTGATATAATTGAAGTATAAGTTACAATATCTCTATTGGGAATTTCATCGAACACTTTAGCTGCATTCACAATTTGGTCATATGTAGAATAAAATCCAATCAGGGATGAACCTACATATCTATCGCAATTTAATCCAGATTTCAAAGCATCGACGTGAAGATTAACTCCGAATTCATACGCTCCCAATACAACAGAGCTTTTGAACGCAAAAGTAATGGCGAAACCATGAATACCTGCATGTTCCCGTCTCAAATTCAAATAAATTCGCAGCACTTCCTTGTGATTCCCAGCTCTAAAATATTCAGCAATTGTTGAATCCCAAGCAGAAAGAAGGCCGTTGTCGAGCTTTTTAAAAGAATTTGCCTCTTTCAATGATCTTACAAACATTCAGATTTTTCTCAAATACAGCTCCTGAAACAACAAAGAAAGTTTGAGAAATTAGGCAAAGCAACTATCTCAACTTAAATTAATTTAAAGTGATGACAAATTTTAAAAATCATCTATTCAACATTTTGAAATTTCAAAATATAAATAATAATTCTCAAGAAATAATAGTAGTTTTCTATTAATATATTTTGACAATTTTTTATTATCAATTATAATTCAAAAATAAATATTATGATACCCGTAAATCATCTGTAAACCAATTCACTATTACGGATCGGTTCAGATCATCATTTTCCGTTCCGTACCAATCAAATCGGGTCTAAAAATTGATGATCAAATCGGTTACTCGATCCATATATACCCATAGTCTTGGCAATCTTCTAGTTCTCTTTCCCATCCTTTTTAACTTATTTCCTTTAGTTGCCAAACATTTTGATGAGATAAAGCATTCAAATGAGTTTCGTTTTTGGTTCTTTAGCTGTGGTGATTATCTAGGGATAGTAGAATAACAGTACAGTATAGAAAGGAAAAGAAAAACAACAAAAATAGATAGTGTTATGGTCCCTTTTTAGGGGTACCAACAGTCGTCCGATTCGTTTAACAAACGAACTCGGTTCTGATTTGTTTTTGTGGTGGAAGACGATTAAAAACTGAAAATAAACGATGGCACAACGATGTATAGTGGAAGCCCCAGGAATTGGGGTGAAAACCATTTGACTAAGAGTAGATTATACTCTTAGCATGTTCACTAATTAAATAATCCGTAATGAATACAACAGAGGCTTAATGAAAATGACAAGAAAAAGAAAGCAGTAAGAACTTCGGCAGGGTAACGGCCTGTTCTTATGCGTCCAAAAGGTCCTGCTATTTCCGTCGTCGCCCCTTGTATTTATAGAGTTTACGGCGTGTGTGGATCACGCTCTGTAACCGCCTCTGATAAGTTTGTTAGAAGTTGTTATCGGGGGATGTAAAACGAGGTTGGGACCGAGGCGCGGTCTGCATGATCGGGCCCGAAGCGTGGTAAACGTGTGGAGGCCCGAAGCGTGTAAAACGTGAGCCTGTAACCGTTCGGACCGAACCAAGGAGCCAGTTACCAGAAAGCGCTTTATTTCGCCTAAGGTCATCTTCGGTCCTCTCGTTAAACATCGGGCCGCTTTTTCTCAAGTGTGCAAATGGGCTGCGAGGATTCGTTTCCACCATTTGAATTAGCCCAATAATTACTAGCCTTGCCCATCACAAGGTACCCGGTCCTAAAGTTCACATCACTAGCCCATCGGGCTTGATTGCCATCGTAGAGGTGATACAAGGCCGATCACATGATGTCTGCATATTCATGAGAACCTGGGACCGTACATGTAGGTAGTGAGCGTCCATGAGACCGATCTTTTCTTAGTGTGTGGGAGTTAATTGCATTTTAAACTAAGTAACGTATATTTAAGTTATAGTTTTATCTTAGTTATTCTTTAAATATTAATATCCCGATCTGCGCCTCTTCATATTCGACAGTTCAAGAGGCGTGATGAGTGCGTTTTGTACTGTCACTGTCTTGGGCAGTATTATGTGGCGGCTCACCATTGGCTGGGGGATTAATATTTAAATCGGGATTTCGAGCACTGTTTCTCCTCATCGTCATTATCGCGAAGGAGAAACTGCAGAATCGATTCTTTGTGCCCTCAATCCATTCCACGCTCAACCCCTTTCAATCGAGTTTCTCTAAGGTATACACTTATGGCTCCTCATAAAATGCGATACCCTTCAATGTCTGAGTTGGATATTGAGGAGTTTAGGTCTAGGTTTTCGATTCCAGCACATTATTCTATCTGGAAGGGACGGGAAGATATTCCCTGTTTCCTTCCGGCGGAAATGAATGTGCCGGCATCGGCCATTCCGGTCAGTTACGCCTCTCTAAAGTGCATGCTTCGTTTTCCGCTACATCCCTTTGTAGCGGCCGTGCTTAAGGAGATTCACTGCCCCACTTTTGCGTTGTTCCTAGGCAATTATGTGTATATAATAGGTTTTATTTTTTATTGTTACCAACAGAATCAGGCCCCGACCCTAGAACACTTCTTTAATATGTTCTTGGTAGGATCCCGAAAGGGGAAGGGTCTGTTAGGTTGCCGCAAGTTGTATTATATAGCGGTGCGCACCAAAGAGTGCACAATTGGAGATAAAGAGGAATCTCTCCATGCGTGGGAGTCCTGCTATGTGTGGATAACAGTCCCCAAAGAGGATCTGTTGAAAGTATGACCGCGCCTAACCCACCCACGCATAGGTCAGTTGGACCGAAGTAGGTTCAACCCCTCCCGCACGGACACCGCAAATACGCTTGCGATGTTCCCCCCTCCCGAAGCACGCCTTAGGCGAATAGATATGCTTCGGGAGAAAAGATTAATAGAGATAGGTGTTGCGGGTAGGGCCAGAGCCCCAGCCCCGAAGGGGGTGTTCTCTAGTTTGGATCCATTAGAAGGATCGTGTAATAGCCGAGAAAAAGGTACAATGAAACAAATAGTAGGGAACGTAGCGGTAAAAGTCTAGACGAGAGATAATGAGGGATACGGGAAGGAAAGAACGTAAAATGAAATGAAAAGTAGAAAAGTAAAGAAAAAGACTAAAAGGGGGTCAAAAGGCAAAGGAAGGAGGGGTTAAAGTGTGAATTAGAAAAGTTAGGATGTCTATAAATAGGGGTGAGGAGGCCCAAAAACGAGTTAATCATCATTAAGACACGAAAATTCGAAAATTGGGACGAAGAAGGAAATTGTCGCGAAAATTTCCAATGGCAAAAATTATCGCGAAAAATTTGAAGGCAAAGAATTGTCGCGAAAATTTTGAAGGGTAAAATTGTCGCGAAAATTTACGAAGGCAAAATTGTCGCGAAAATTTAGGAAGAGTAGAATTGTCGCGGATTTCCAGTAAGGCATAAATTATCGCGAATTTCATCCCAGTGCAATATTATCGCGGATTTTAATCCTAGGGTATTTTTATCGCGGATTTCAGGGCAGAAGTATAATTGTCGCGGAAATACTAAGTTCGAGTATTTTCGTTACGTCCCGAAGTCGGATCGTGGGAGGAAAAGGACACGTAAGGTCTACGGTAATCACATAGTTAACAATAAGATAATAACGTCAGAATTCGAATAACTAAGACCTGTTACGAAATGCAGGGAAAGCACGGGAAGATTATAACAGGCTAAAGCAAACGGTAAGCGGAGTGAACACGATATAGTAAAGGAAGGTTCAGACTTAGGAAATGGGATTGGGCTAGTAAAGAAGGAAGAAAAGATACGAATGAATGAGGTAAATGATAATAAGACTTGGGGTGAGGAAGGATGCACCGTCCGACCGAACCCGGAATCGTGCCTAGTACACGATTCGCCAAAGGAAGGGCATGCCTGATGAAGGGAACGGTAAGTTCCAAAAAGGGAAAAGATACGTACGAAGAGGGCAGAACGGATCCGGGTGGAGAAAGGGGTAGCGCCTAAGTACCCGCTCGGGGATGGGAAGCATATGGCCCGTCGAGTCATCCAACAGCTAACGGTTGGCTTGGGCGGGACATGCACCGAGCATGTAATCTCGGTAACAGTAAAGTTAATGAATGATGGGAATGATAAGGGTAAAAGAAGAGGGAAATAAGGAAAACGGTTAAGTGGAATGATTCACGTGTGCGTGTACGGTTTAATTAAGAAACGAAAAGATAACGTGTAGCGTGTGTGAAGTTTCTTTTAATAAATTGTGACCGCTTTACAGATTTTGTAGGTGACGCGGACGAGGTATGAGAGGGGAATGGGAAGAAGGTCATCGGTTGTCCGGTGATAGAGTCCGGTCATTTGGAGAACACTCTAAATTATGTTGTCGTATTTTCATGTTTCGAACTATGTTTTAAATTTGCATTCGAATATTTCCGTTTTAATTATCGTATTTTTACAAAACAACTAGGCCCATATTGAGGGCGTTACAATCCAACAATGAGCAGAAATACGTAGAAAAAGCTCCCGTCTTTTAGTATCTTCTTTGCCAACCACGAGCAGAACCCACAACGGTGGGCATAGTGTGACGTTCCTAAATCGGTTATTCGAGATATGGGCTTACGAAGTTTAATGGACTTGAAGCCCATTATTAAATTATTTGGTTTTAAACTGTAGGATCTATGTCGACCGACATATTGAATGTCGGTCGGCATCCTTTGCTGGATGCTGATCGACATGCTTTGCTAAGGACTGCTCGTCATAATGTCTACCGATCGACACGTTTGATGTCGATTGGTGTAGTAGTTTATATCGTCGTTTAGGTTAAAATTCTGTTCACTATAAATATGTAAGAATGAACATTCGCCGTCAATGAAAAAGAACTGTTCTATCGAATATTTCTCTGAAATCTCTCGAACTTCAACTTGGTATTGGAGCTCAGGTAATATGAGCGGACTGATTCCGGCGTCAGGGGAAGATTTCCCCCCATTGACAACTGGGCCAGCTGACTCTAGGTGAAACAAGATACAGAGGACGAGATGTTTGTATTCCCCAAACACCTCTGCCTTCTTTAGCGGCAAGTGCACCTCCAGTGGGTAATACGCGAACAGGAATTAATGTCCACTTCGGACAAAACACCGGGCTTTTGCGCCCAAATTTTGGTGGGTTGAATGCACCAGATTTCGTGATGAATACTCCTCGGAATATACTTGGAGGAGAGTTACCTCCTACTCCTTTCGATATTAACGGAAATCTATATAGAGACACATTGGCATGGGGATTAGCTCCCTCGGACCACTCCGGTTTGATTATTCATGCTATTTTGTTGCATGGTAAAAACTATGGAGAATGGGCACATGCCATGAAAATGGCATTAAGGACTAAAAGAAAGTTAGGCTTCGTGGATGAGAGTATTGTCGAACCACATCCAGGGGTTGGTTTGACTGATGACTGGATAGCCATCAACTCACTCTTGGTTCAATGGATTTTGAACACCATAGAACCCCAGATACGTTCGACGGTCTCGTTTATTGATTCCGCAAAAATGATATGGGAAGAACTATGTCAACGTTATTCAATGGGAAATAGGCCTCAAATTCATAAATTAAAAGTAGAGTTGGCCGTTTGTCGCCAACATGGAGATATTGTGGTTAACTATTTTGGAAAATTGCGCAGATTGTGGTGTGAGTTGTCGACTTATGAAGATGGATTCATATGCTGTTGTACACAGACTTCGTACGAGGCTAAGAAAATATTTCTATGTAGACAAGAGGACGAAATAGTGCATCAGTTTATGCTTGGGCTCGATGATGGAGTCAATGGGACTGCTCGATCAAATATTTTGAGTACAGAAAATCTGCCGTCTTTGAATCAAGTTTATTCTAAGATAATTTTGGAGGAACGTCATAAAACTCTTATGAGAGGTAAAGAAGAAAAACAGGAAGAAATTGGGTTCTCTGCTCACACTGATCCAGTGGACAAATCTCCCAAGGTTACATGTACAGCCTGCGAGATGACGGGACACACAATCGAATCTTGTTTCCCAGTTAACCGGTACCCCGATTGGTGGGGAGATCGACCAAGAGTGCCGATCAAAAACTCTGCGGCGGTGTTGGCCTATCTTGGGACGAAGACTCGTGGAATCGGACAGGAGAGAGGAAAAGGTCGAGGGAACGGACGAGGGCGCGGTCGACAGTCGACCACTGGGAAACTGAAGACCGCCGACGTTGTGGCTACTTCCAGTCCAACAAACCTTCCCCTCGGCTTGTTTGACGATCAATGGACATTCTTGAAAAATATCGTCGCATGTGCACCCAACCCAACTCATAAACAACATCTATCATCCGGTAATGGATATTGGATTGTAAATTCTGGTGCCAATCGACATATGAGAGGTGACCTAACTTTGTTGACTGACGTTCGGCAGATCGCCCCTCAATATGTCACATTACCTGACAATCGACGATCTGTGGCTTCTAAGTGTGGGAAAGCCCAAATTTCGTATGCTTTAACCATCTGCGATGTGCTCTATATTTCAGATTTTAGTCATAATTTATTGTCGGTCAGCTAGTTACTTCGCGATGAGCCTTTGGTGGTGATTTTCACCTCTACATGTTGTCTATTGCAGGACCCAACTTCGAAGACCCCAATTGGGGTGGGCCTTCAGAGTAACGGTGTTTATGAACTACACTCGCTGGATGATCTTCGAGTTAATATGGCCAATCATGCTGAGGAGGATGGGTGGTTTTGGCATAACCGGATGGGTCACCCCTCGAAGTCAGTAATCTCACATCTCTCTCGTCCTTTAACTTTTTTCTGCCGATCGACATTCTACCGCCTATTTAAAAGCCAAGCAAACTCGAGATTGTTTTCCTTCAAGTTCGAGTGTTTCTATTTCATGTTTTGACTTGATACACTATGACTTATGGGGACCCTATAGATCCTCATCCACATGTGGTGGATTTTATTTTTTGACACTTGTTGATGATCATCCCAGAGGAATCTGGATTTATTTATTATCTGACAAATCTGAGGTAGCTTCCATTGTCAAAACCTTCTTTAGCTTAGTTCAAACTCAATTTGATCGTACTATTAAATGCTTCCGCACAGATAATGGTACTGAATTTTTGCCGCTTAAATCTTTTTTTCGTTCTAAGGGAGTGGTTCATCAATCGAGTGTCCACCACACCCCTCAACAAAATAGTCGGGTAGAGCGGAAACACCAACATATTCTAAATGTTGTTCGTGCTCTTCGATTTCATGTCTCTTTGCCAATCTCTTTTTGGGGAGAATGTGTTCAGACTGCTGTGTACCTCATTAATCGAGTTCCCTCACCCATCCTCAACAACCGTAGCCCCTACGAAGTCCTTCATGGTCGATGCCCACCTATGTCACATCTTCGAGTCTTTTGATGTCTAGAGTTTGCTTACCGCTTGCCCAAACCACCTCTGTGTCTTCATGGGGTACTCTGTTAGTCAAAAAGGGTGGTGGATGTACGATCTGGAATCTAACAATTTTTTTGTGTCTCGTGATATGACCTTTTGTGAACCTGTTTTTCCATTTCAGGGGTCTCTTGTATTTCCCGATCCTTCCTCTGGATCACTTCATCCTACTCTAATCCCTCCATCCACCTCTGTGTCTATGCCAGTCCCGATCTACACTTTACCATCGTCGATCGATCCTTTACCATTGTCGATCGGCACTTTGTCCCCGTCGATCTACCCATCTTCACTTGATGATCCTCTCACATCGGCCGGTCTCCTTCCAACTCCTGACCGCCAATCGACCACTTTCAACTTGCCGATCGATACCCCTAATCCAATCATTGTTGATCTACCAAAAGAACCTCCGCCTATGGGCAAAGGACATCGACGCAAATACCCATCAGTTCTCCTAAAAGACTATGTCTGTTCGACAACGAGTGTACATGACATGAAACTATGATCTCTGATCGTTCCACTTCCGGACGGGTCTTGGGTAAATGTTGGTATCCAATTAGTGACTATCTTGATGACAAGCGTTTTTCTTCGTCACATTTAGCCTTTGCTAGTGCTGTAACTCACTCGCCCCGGGAACCCACCTCTTTCAAGGAGGCCTTGCAATGTGACGCATGGAGAGAGGCTATGAGTGATGAAATACATGCTTTGGAAACCAACAAAACTTGGACCTTCGAGGACCTACCGAAGGGAAAACACCCGCTGGCCAGCAAGTGGGTCTACAAAATCAAATATAAAGCAGACGGTTCAATTGAGAGACACAAAGCACGTCTCGTCATCTTGGGGAACACTCAGGTAGAAGGGATTGATTATGAAAACACTTTTGCTCCTGTGGCCAAGGCCACCACAATGCGCACCCTCTTAAGCGTGGCAGTGGCTAGAAACTGGTGTATTCACCAGATGGATGTCAACAACGCTTTCCTACATGGTGACCTAAATGAGGAAATTTATATGAAAATACCTCAAGGTTATACAAGAGCACCCGAAGGGAAAGTGTGTCGGCTGCGAAAATCCCTTTATGGATTGAAACAAGCCCCCCAGTGTTGGTTTGCCAAGCTCACTGCATCTCTCAAAGACTTTGGTTTTCAGCAATCTGTGGCCGACTACTCTCTCTTTACACATTCCACTATTGACTCACACTTGTTTGTCCTCGTTTATGTTGACGATATCATAATTGCAGGGAGCAGCGAGGTGATCGTTCAAGACTTCAAACACCGACTTGGGAAAATGTTTCACATGAAAGATTTGGGCAAATTGAAATATTTTTTAGGAATTGAGGTAGCTAGAGGACCGGAGGGCATATACCTTTGCCAACGTAAATACATCTTGGAAATCATCTCGGAAGCTGGCTTTTTAGGTTGCAAACCCGCTCGAGCACCCATGGAGCAGAATCACAAACTGCTCTCGGCTAGTGGAGATTTCCTAGTCAATCGCATGCCCTATCGCCGTTTGGTCGGAAAATTGATATATCTATTATTTACTCGTCCCGAGCTGTCTTATCATGTGCGCATATTATCATAATTTATGCACCAGCCTCGATCGGAACATTGTGAAGCTGTGCTACGAGTGGTACGCTACCTAAAAGGGAGTGCGGGACATGGGATATTATTGCGATCGTCGTGCGATCTGCATCTCTATGGTTTTTGTGATGCTAATTGGGCAATGTGTCCAGAAACACGAAAATCTTTGACTGGATATCTCATATTTCTTGGATCGTCACATGTGGCCTGGAAAACGAAGAAACAGAATACTCAGCCTCTCTCATCAACCGAGGTAGAATACCGCGCTATGCGAGCCGCATGTCAAGAGTTTAAATGGCTACGTAGCTTGCTGATCGACTTGGGAGTAGGACAGAACATGAAAGCAGTCACATTGTTTTGTGACAACCAATCAGCCATCCAGATTGCAGCTAATCCAGTTTTTCATGAGCGTACTAAACATATTGAAGTCGATTGTCATTATGTTCGCAATCAAGTGCTGGCTGGAGAAATCAAGACACGTCATGTCCGAAGTGAAAATCAACTGTCCAACATGATGACTATGGCCCTTTCTGCAGATCGTCTTGAATACCTGCTGAACAAGTCGGGAATACAGGATCTATATTTACCAACTTGAGGGGGGTGTCGATCGACATATTGAATGTCGGTCGGCATCCTTTGCTAGTTGTTGATCGACATGCTTTGCTAAGGGCTGCTCATCATAATGTCTATCGATCGACACGTTAGATGTCGATCGGTGTAGTAGTTTAGATCGTCGTTTAGGTTAAAATTCTGTTCACTATAAATATGTAAGAATGAACATTCGCCGTCAATGAAAAATAACTGTTCTATCGAATATTTCTTTGAAATCTCTCGAACTTCAACAATCTATCTTGTATTTGGTATAAAACATCAAGTATGTAGGTTAAGACTTTCATTATGAGATTTCATGTTCATCTTCTCTTACTGCCCTACCCTTCTTCTTCTACTATTTCTTACCAAATCTCTTCTTCCCCTGAAATCAACGTTGCAATCTTGAGTTGCGATTCAACTTGACAACATGGTATCGGAGCAAACATATTGTAAGTCGGATAATACCAGTTTGGGTTTTCTCCACCTAGGTCTACCACACGAAGTTCATTTCCGCTGCTGAACTTCTCCGACAATAAGAAAACTCTTTCTTGTGGCAAACTCAAATCTGAAATGGGATTGCGGATAAAAGAAACGCATTTACAATATCATGCTCCCATAAGAGATCCACCGGCGTTCGATGGAACTGACCCGAGGCGATGGCTCCAACATCTTAGTCCTTATTTTCGTATCGCAAATCCAAACTCTCATCGAGAATGGTTGGAATTTGCAACTTTAGCATTCATAGGTAGAGCCAAGATATGGTTACAAAGCTACATATTCGAGATTGTTTCTTGGTGATGGATAAATTTCGTTGATGCCTTACTTAAACAATTTGAATGTACAAATAAGAGACAAGAGACTATTGTACACACAAAGAGGGAAGAGATACTCAAACCTAATAGCTTGAACCTCCGAAAGCAATCATCCCTTCTCAAGCCCAAGGTTGATTTTAAGAAAAACAGAAGTGGTGCTGGGTGTAGCAATACTAGAAAGGATTTTGAAGAAAGAAGTATCATCCCTTTCTTTAATGATGCGGACATTGATTATGAGAAAGCTATTGTAGAGCATGATAATTGCAAACTCAATTTTGATGCTTATATTGATTTTGGAAGGGATGATTCACCACCGGTGCACACATTTGCCAACATAAATATTGAAAGAGAAATCGAAATTGGGCAAAACACAAGTATGGATCCATTAGGAATAAAGTCTGTGGATAATTTGCAGTATACTTCAAATCCTGATCGATTTCCAAGTCATCTCAAGAAATCCGCTGAATTTATCGGTTATAGAGAATGTAAAAATCATTTAAGTAAGACTGGTGATGCTAGTTACTGGAGGGGCAAGAATCAAAACTCATGGTTACATGTCACAAGGAAATGGATGAAAAAGAAACAAAGGAATCTAAAGCAAATCTTGCAGCAATTTAATGTGGGAATCAATGATGAAATTGTTCAAACAATGGGAGAAAAAGATGCTGAAATTCAGCATAATATTGGTAAGGATCCTCCCAATGTAAACAAAGTCTATATAAGAAACCTTCAGCAATATTTGAATATTGTGAAATTCGACAAGTTCTTAGAGACGACAATTTTGGTTCGAATCATGGGAAATAATCGACTTTTGAGGAAATTTGTTGATAATATCTTCTCTAGTGGTGATACTTAAAAGCAAAGGCTACATGTGACTAGGAAATTGATGAAAAGAAGCATATGAGTTCCTTGGTTGAACTCAACAAAACTAAAGTTGTCAGCTGTAGAATTATGATCACCAAAGCTACTGTGTCTTCGGACTTTGAAACTGAATATGTTTTCAATCATAATTTGTATAGTGGCTTAGTTCTGCCCCTAGATATAACAAACATTTGGTTTTTTGATAATGACAAGAAGCGAAAGGGGAACATTTTCTCCGATGACCATAGCAACAATGGAGGCATGCTGAGTGACACTCAGTTAGAATTATTGGATGATATTATGTTGGACAGTCTTAATAACATATGCTCGGCTATTGACTATGATGAACTGGATCTTGACATACACATGTTGCTATGAACCTTGATTATGAAACTATTTATGATCTATTCCATCGTATCTATGTCATAAAAGTCACTCAAAATGACACTCCACGGTGCCGAAGTGAAATGAGAATGGATATTTGGGTATTTAATGCATCGGTTATTCTTTTTGCACCTTTTGAGTCTTCCCCAATTGTGGCTACTTTTGTTCTTTTCAAGTATCATTCCTCTACAGTAAGATTTATCAACAATTATGTTTGTTTTTATGGAATGAAAACTTCTTATTTCTACATTATTATTGGATCTCCCAAGGGATGTTTGCTCTTGATATTGAAGTCCAAACTTGGAATCAACGAGCAAGCTAATATTCTATTTTTTGAAGGGCAACTTTTACTTGCAATGCCTTGGGGTGTTTCATATGCTCTTATTTTCGAATGTGCAGAATTTATATTTTCAGATTTTAAAGAGGGAGACATTGAATGGTTGACACTAGGTGATGAGATTAGGGAATTTTATTTATATCACAGGTTAAGGCAATTCATTTTTCTTCTCAGATCCAATTCTCTGACATTGGGGAAGTTATTTCTCTGGGAGTTCTATGCATTTAACTCGAAGGAAGTTAATGGGGTGAATGAGAAGTTGAAGGGATTCAGTGGAAGAAAGCTCGTCTATATGACATGGAACCTAATATCACTTGAAGTTGATGTTGTTAATACAAAGTGTGAAAATATTGAGTATATGGATGAAAACTCTCTTGATTCATACCATCACATGTTAATCTATGATACAATAGCATCTAGGATGTTGCCACCAATGCTTCCCTTGTCCTTACTCCCACCAACACTTCTAGTGTTTCTCCTGTTACATGGAATAGTTACAACCAGTTGGTTATTTTGATATTGCATGTAGCTTCTGAATTTCAAATACAAGGAAGATCATAAATTTTGAGAGTGATCGTTGGGGTCAACGATAGTTTCGAGGAAGACGTAATGTGACGTTCCTAAATCGGTTATTCGAGATATGGGCTTATGAAGTTTAATGGACTTGAACCCCATTATTAAATTATTAGGTTTTAACCTGTAGGATCTATCTTGTATTCGTTATAAAACACCAAGTATGTAGGTTAAGACTTTCATCGAATATTATATGAGATTTCATGTTCATCTTCTCTTCCTGCCCTACCCTTCTTCTTCTGCTATTTCTTACCAAATCTCTTCTTCCCCTGAAATCAACGTTGCAATTTTGAGTTGCGATTCAAGAACGTGACACATAGATGGGGACGAGAAACCAACGACCACTGCGAACGCTATGAGACATCAAACTCTAAATTAAGAAATAAGCCTAATCAATTTAGGTTTAACTGCACTTAAAATGAGTAATTATTTTTTAACAAATTTTAGGGATTAATTTTATATTTCGATAATTAATTTTAATCAAATTTGAAATATATACTATCAAAATTATTAGAATATGAAAAAAATATCGAAATGAAAGTATTGAAATAAATATACTATTTTCTCATTCTTAAATGCAACATATTTTAAAACAACATTTGAGAGAAAAATGTGAAAAACGTGGTCCTCCACTGGGATCCATCCAATTATAAATCCAACTCCGGTGTCTGTCCAAGCAAACCGAAGCAAATAATAGCAAGCATGATGAAAACCGCGAAGCAAGAAGCATTTATACACGATAAGCAATACCAAACGGAAGTCCAAGGCGGCGATCAGCGTGAAACCAGGAATAAGTATCTCGGCGTTCGTCGGCGGAGCTGGGGGAAATGGGTATGCGAAATCCGTGAACCTAAGAAGAAGTCCAGAATATGGCTCGGAACTTACGATACACCAGAGATGGCGGCTAGAGCACATGATGTTGCGGCTCTAGCCATCAAGGGCAGGTCAGCTTGCTTAAACTTTCCAGCATTGGCTAATATTCTTCCACGGCCGACCTCCAACTCCCCCAAGGATATCCAGCTTGCTGCAATGAAAGCCGCCGGTTTCAGCGCTGAATCAGAACCCAGTCTAGTCTCCGATAAGAACCAGGAATCTTCAAATTCGGGCAGTATGAATCAGGATAAGGATGATAGAACAGTGTTCGATTTGCCGGATTTAAGAATGGATTTTAGAAGGAACAGTTACAGTGATTTGGATTCTCTGTTCGAATATACGTTTGAAGGTGAAGCTTGTCTTCCATGGCCATGGGACTCTTTCTAGAAACAATAAAAATATCTATGTTTATTCAAATAATATATAACAAAATGTACTTAAAATTGTTAGTTTATTAATTAAGAAGTTATGCAGATTGCGAAAGCAATCTACCAAAGTGTTTATCAACTACCAATCGGTATTGATAGGTTGTTTGTCTCCATTCTCGTGGTTTATCTAATTAATGGTAGGGTTATTACATTATTCAAACAATTCGTGAATAATATGTGTTCGGTTCGTACGTGTTTATATTTCGTTCGTTCAAATAAAAATATGAACATTATGTAAAACTTAATCAAACCTTTAAGGTCAAGAACCTTAGAATTACATTATCTCAACAACCCGTATTTACATTGAGATATCACGTAAATTTTTCGGGTGAATTTTCCTCTTAATCCTTTCTAGAGCTCACTTTTGGGAGAAATTAACAAGATAAGAACATGTTTATTCCAACACAAATGTCCTCTATTAACAATGACTTAAAATAAACCAAGAGTCACACAATTCATGGCTCATTATTCTATTTAATGATTGAAAAACCAAAGATCATGAAATTTAATACAATTTATGTAACATATTAATGAGAACTTTAGGATCGGGTACCTTGTGATGGGTGAGGCCCAGCAATCGTTGGGCCGATTCAAATAGTGAAAACGAACCCCTACAGCCCAGTTACACACGTAAGAAAGAGCGGCCCGATGTTCAACGAGAGGACCGAAGATAAGCTTAACGAAATAAAGCGTTTTCTGCCAGCTGGCACCTGGGTTCGGTCCGAACGGTTACAGAACGGTCACAACTCACGTTTTCCACGCTTCGGGCCTTCCCACGTTTACCACGCTTCGGGCCCGATCACGCAGACCACGCCTCGGTCCCAACCTCGTTTTACATCCCGCGATAACAACCTCTAACAAACCTGTCAGAGGCGGTTACGGAGCGTGATTTACACACGCTATGAACTCTATAAATACAGGGCAAGACGACGGAAATAGCAGGACCCTTTGGACGCTGAAGAACAGGCCGTTACCCTGCTGGAATTCTTACCGCTTTCTTTTCCTTGTCATTTTCTTTAGCCTCTGCTGTATTGACTATGAGTTATTCGATTAGTGAACAGGCTAAGAGCATATTCTGCTATTAGTTAAGTGGTTTTCACCCCAATTCCTGAGGTTTCCACTATACATCGCCGTGCATTTACTTATTTCCAGCTTTTAATCGTCTCCCACATTTAAAACAAATCAGAATCGAGTTCGTTTGCTAAACGAACCGGACGACTGTTGGTACCCCCTAAAAAGGGACCATAACAGTTTGGCGACGTCCGTGGGGACGATTCTCTAATCCCATTTGAGTTTTCTACCAGGGATAGGATAATCAAAGGCATGGCGACTGGAACTCCGACAAATAATAGTGACGTGCTTCCCGACAGTCTTCCAGCACCAACATTCACTTTACAGGATCTAGAAGCTGTCGTCAGGAAGGTGGTACTGGAAATTACGTCGGAGAAAAGTGGAACAGAACCACCTACTGTATCAAGCACTGTTCCCAAAAGCAGAGGATACGAGAGTGATTCTGACGAGCGCAGTACTGATGAAGAAGAAATCGTCAGGCGTGGAGTGACAATGGGGAGGCCTAGATATCGGTCTACACCTCCTCCGCCAGCCAGAGCTCTAACTTCCGCTCCTCGAAATGACCAGGAGCAGATGCATCGACGAATTGATGAGCTCACCAGGGAGTTGGAGAGCATGCGTGCGCTGAGGGATTGCGAACCTAATCTGGGACGCAATCCTGATTTATTTAACAGGGCCATGGAGGCCCCTATCAGAAGAAGTAAGGATGATGACTGGTGGCATAATTTGCATGCGGTCCAGGCATCATCTCATCAATCTGAAGGCGTATCAACCGCCTTGGGAGATTTGATGCTCCCCTTTTCTGAGGAGATCTGGGCAGCAATCCCAGATCGGCATTATCGCAACCCCGAGGGGTTGCCGACATTTCATGGTGATGGTGATCCGATCGATCACGTTGCCCATTTCGAATTGCGCATGGGAACAGTTCGGGCCTCGGATTCATTAAAGTGCCGCATCTTCACGGCAGGATTACAAGGCGATGCACGAACATGGTTTAAAAATTTGCCGAACCGATCCATAGAGTCGTATGGCGGATTTATTTTGGCATTCTCTGAGCAATTTGCTCCAAATGTAGGACCGCCCCGAAGTAGGCAGGAATTATATCAACTAAAGTATATCCCGGCAAAGATGAGCCTTCGGCCCTTCATGGAAAAATTCAATAGGACCGCCCGGGGCATCAAGCTCGAGCTCCGCGCTAAAATCGATATTCTACAGCAGGTCCTAGGGCCGTGCTGCCTTTCGGCCAGCTTGGTGAAGAGCCCACCATCCACCTTGGGGAAACTTCTTCAGAAAATCAACAAGTATATTAAGGTGGATGAAGCGCTGGGGCTGGATTATCGGAAACCTAGCGGGATTTCTGAACCCGCAGGTGATCATAGGGTTTCCTACCCCAAGAAGCAGTCGCGAGAAGTAGCGGCTGTAAGCAAAAAAGACATCCCCCCGAAGCAGGAGGACAATCGGGTGTATTGCGAGCTCCATCATAATCGCGATCACCCGACCCTGAAGTGCCCACTGTTGAAAGAGACAGTAGAGGCAATGAATAAAGAAAAGCCCGACCTGAATGGTCAGAAGGGCAAGCGAGCAGAATACCCTCGAAGGGGCCACCAAGGTGACGATCGTCACAGGCCGCGGGGAAGAGATAATCGGGGACAACCCCGAAACTACTACGATCGGACGGGGGACCGAAGGTCCCCTGCGCCAGAGCAAGAAAGAGGCCAACACGATCGTGAGAACCGTGGTCAGGGCCGAAGAAGAAGAGGGCGGGGCCGCGGCGATAGAGCCCCGCAGAACGAGGGTGGAAGACAGGAGCAGGCCGCTCCACCACCTGCGGTAACTGGTGCCCAACCTCCTCAAAATTAATTGGCACCGAGAGAAGTGGCCGGAGATATTTATGTTATTTCCGGTGGTTTGAGAATAAATGAATCGGTCCGGGACCGAAAGAGAACTGCACGCGGAGACTTTGCCGAGAGCTCCGAGTCTGTGGCGTTGGTGAAACATGATCCCATGGAACGGTCCTCCTTCTTCAGAGAGGACATCACTTTCACCTTGGCTGATCGGGAAGGAATCATGGATCCATGTGACGATCCCCTTACCGTCACTGGGATCATCGGGGATCGTCGTGTCCACAGGATTTTAGTGGATATTGGGGCTTCGTGCAATCTAATGAAGCACGATGTCACCGAGATGTTGGGAGCGGCTGCTCACGATCTCCCGATCGCTAACATCACTCTTTGGCCGTTCGATCAAAGGAGCGTTATTCCGTACGGGAAGATGTTATTCCCAGTTACTCTTGGAGAGCCATCCAAGTACCGGTCGGAAGACCTGGAATTCATTATCGTTGAAGTCGACTTGGCTTACAACGCTATCATTGGACTGGCTGGCCTTAGTAAGTTTGAGGCGGTCCCTTCTACTTATCATATGATGCTCAAAATCCCCTCCATTGGTGGAGTTATTTCTGTTAAGGGGGATCAGAAAGTAGCTAGGCAATGCTACATGAGCGCGTGCCGAACTTTGGCACCGGTTAAAAGGGCCCGGGTGGATCTGGTGGAAGAATTGCCGAACCCGAGGCAAGCAATGGAACCCGAAGGGTTTCAAATTGATCAACCTGGTTGAGGATGACTCAACCAGGACAACTCGCTTCGGGGCACATCTGGCCCCTGACTTTGAAAAAGGATTGATCCACCTGCTGAGAAGCCACGTGGATATATTCGCATGGACCCCGGACGATGTTCCAGGGATTGACCGATCCGATAACGAACAAACGAGTCCTCCCAAGGGAATTCTTTGAAGACGATCTCGTCCTCAGAAGCATTAAGGTGCAGAGGAACGTTGGAAAGCTGGACAGAAATTGGGAGGGACCGTATCGAATATCGAAGAAATTGGAATAAGGTGCGCATAAACTTGAAACGTTGGATGGTATAGAGGTCCCCCGAACTTGGAATGTCATGAATTTAAGGCGATATTTCTTATGAATCTTCGATTAATATGTTTGACTCAATAAAATACATTATCTTAAACGTAAGTAGAAACAAGTAAGTACAAATATAAACTATTTCTAATGGAATGATGGACCGATCTTGAAGTTGGGTGGTGTAGGACGAATCTGGACTGGTGACAGAAGCTTCTTGTCCGTAAGGCTCCCAAGTTGTAGTGACCGCTCTGACGAGTCAGATGCTCCTGCACTTGCCCAGCCCCATGGATGAGTTGTCATTCTCCCAGAACTCATTACGAACTAAAACACTCCCTTCAACGGCATTCAGTCTTTAGGAATGGCCCTTTGTACCTACGACATCTGCTACGATAAAAGGAATGGTAGTCAGCATATCGAGACATAAGATCGGTCTTAATATAAGACGTATTATGAGCAAAGCTTGGCCAACAAAACCTAAGGGACTTTATTAGAACCAAGGTTCGGCCGAAGCTTGTAAAGACTCACACTAAATGCAGACTACGCCTATCCAATCAAGTATTGACTCCAAGGACGGAATAAGAGTGACCAATACACAATGTAAAACGACTGATCCAATCAGAATTGACATAAATAAACCAAACACAACGTCTGGGACCGATGGTTAACTACATGTGAGTGTCCCCGATCTTATACTTAGTGATTAAAACAACTTCGTTAAAGTAAAACTTATTTTACTTAGAAGTTAGTTAATGTCACTTCGTTCTGGTGGTTAAAATAATCAGAGCTAAAGAAGGAAAAAACTTTATATTAAATAAAGAGTAAGGCAGATACAAAGTAATGACTAGATCTAACTAATTTGCCCCTCCTCTTTATCTTCCACTTCGGGCTCCTGGGGTTCGGTTCGGGACGCGAGCCGCTTCAATTCTTCCTCTTGATCAGCCACTTTCTGGTTGACCGCTTTCTCCATCTCTTCAAAGAGATAGAAGAAATGGTCTTCTTCTAGAATAGGTTCTTCTAAGGTCGGAATAACCTGAAACTTGCCATCTCTTTCAAGTGGCTCGATCATCTTCCATCGCTCGTCCGAAGGGGAAAGCCCGAACGTCTGGATAACTTGCTCTCGCATGTTATCCAGATACTTTGCAGTGTAAACCCCGTGTATGTTATCCGCTAAAGCGAATAACAAAAGGGATTGTGCGAACCCCAGAACCGCTTCCCGGAATGAACCTTCGGCCGAAGTGCGGGCCCTTGTCAACTCTTCCTCCAAGGTCGTCTTCTCTTCCTGGGTCCGAAGGTGAAGCTCATTCAGCTTATTCCTCTTCTCCTGGGCCCGACCTTGGACTTCGTTGATTTCTGTTTCTTTGGCCCGCAGCTTGGCCTCCAGGTCGGCAATAAGACCCTGAGCTGTTTGCCCCGTCTTCTCCAGCTCAGAGACCTTGTCAGCTAAGAGTGAGATCTCCGTCCCGGCTCTTAGCAACTCATTGTCAAGTCGGTCACGGTCCTCCTGTACCGTGACCAACTCAGTATGCTTTATTTCAACTTGCCTTTTTGCAAGGTCAAGTTGATCTTGGACTTGTTGGGATACAACGCTACCACCTTGGTTCTTCTCCACGGTGATAGCAGTTGTGAAAGCTTTCATCAACATCTGCATAAGACAAATATTCTTAAGTAAAGGTTCGGGCCTTCATGTCAAGTGAAAATTACCTTAGTGGTGAGGTCGAGGAAGCCTTCCATGATTTCTTCCCCAGTCACGTCCGTCTGGTTGTTCTCTGGGTTCTGCTCTCCATAAAGGCAGAAGTTCTTTAGGAAAGCAGTCCTCCAGGAGGTTAGCTTCCTCCACTTACTGAACCTCTCCATCAGGCCCAGAGCAACTCCCCAGTCGGAGTTAGTCTTCGGGCCCGACCCAAGCTCCTTCAAAACTATCCCCTTTGTGGGGACCGGAGCGCCGTCCCCCTTTCTCAGCCTCTTCATCTCCTGGTTGTTTGGATCGGGGGGGTCCCCGGACCCCGAAGGGACCAGCATACCCCCCGTTGTTGATTCACTTCCTTCAGCGCTGCCCGACGCTTCCCTTTGTCCCTCAGAAGGACGGACCGAAGCGGTTGCCATGCGTTTAAAGCGCGAGCTCGGCATTGTCTCAGTTGAATCTGCAAAACAAATACATAAGGATCAGGAAAGATTAAAATATAAACACTATATCATACCCGATCCTTCTGATGGATCTGAACTAGATAAAACCCCCTTCGAGGCTGGGGCTCCGGTCCTACCCGCAACACCTATTTCTATCAATCTTTTCTCCCGAAGTAGATCTATTCGCCTAAGGCATGCTTCGGGAGGGGGGAACATCGCAAGCGTGTTTGCGGTGTCCGTGCGGGAGGAGTTGAAAATACTTCGATCAACTGACCTATGCGTGGGTGGGTGAGGAGCGGCCATACTTTCAACAGATCCTCTTTGGGGACTGTTATCCACACGTAGCAGGCCTCCCACGCATGAAGAGACTCCTCTTTATCTACAATTGTGCACTCTTTGGTGCGCACCGCTATATAGTATAACTTGCGGCAACCCAACAGACCCTTCCCCTTTCGGGATCCTACCAAGAACATATTAAAGAAGTGTTCTAGGGTCGGGGCCCGATTCTGTTGGTAACAATAAAAAATAAATGCTACTATGTACACATAACTGCTCGGGAACAACGCAAAAGTAGGGCAGTGAATCTCCTTAAGCACGGCCGCTACAAAGGGATGTAGCGGAAAACGAAGCCCGCACTTAAGAGAGGCGTAACTGACCGGAATGGCCGATGACGGCACATTCATCTCCTCAGGAAGGAAACAGGGAATATCTTCCCGTCTCTTCCAGATAGAGTAATGTGCCGGAATTGAAAACCTAAACCTAAACTCCTCAATGTCCAACTCAGACATAGAAGGGTAACGCATTTTGTGGGGAGCCATAAGTGTATATCTTAGGAAAAACGGAGTGAAAAAGGTTTGGATGAAAAATCGGTTGAGAGCACAAAGAACTTGCTGAAATTTCTCCTTCGCTATAATGATGGTGAGGAGAAACAGTGCCCAAAATCCCGATTAAAATATTAATCTCCCAGCCATTGGTGAGCCGCCACGTAATACTGCCCAAAACAGCGACTGTACGGGGCCCACTCATCACGCCTCTTGAACTGTCGAATGTGAAGAGGCGCGGGTCGAGATATTAATATTTAAAGAATAACAAAGATAAAAATATAACGTAAATATACGTTATTGAGTTTCAAATGTAATTGGCTCATACGCTAAGGGCAAGATCGGTCCCCTGGACTCTCACTATCTACAGGTACGGTCCCCTGTTCTCATGAATGTGCAAACATCATGTGATCGGCCTTGTATCACCTCTGCGATTGGCAATCAAGCCCGAGGGGCTAGTGATGAGAACTTTAGGATCGGGTACCTTGTGATGGGTGAGGCCCAGCAATCGTTGGGCCGATTCAAATAGTGAAAACGAACCCCTACAGCCCATTTACACACGTAAGAAAGAGCGGCTCGATGTTCAACGAGAGGACCGAAGATAACCTTAACGAAATAAAGCGTTTTCTGCCAGCTGGTACCCGGTTTCGGTCCGAACGGTTACAAAACGGTCACAACTCACGTTTTCCACGCTTCGGGCCTTCCCACGTTTACCACGCTTCGGGCCCGATCACGCAGACCACGCCTGGTCCCAACCTCGTTTTACATCCCGCGATAACAACCTCTAACAAACCTGTCAGAGGCGGTTACGGAGCGTGATTTACACACGCTATGAACTCTATAAATACAGGGCAAGATGACGGAAATAGCAGGACCCTTTGGACGCGGAAGAACAGGCCGTTATCCTACCGGAATTCTTACCGCTTTCTTTTCCTTGTCATTTTCTTTAGCCTCTGTTGTATTGATTATGAGTTATTCGATTAGTGAACAGGCTAAGAGCATAATCTGCTCTTAGTCAAGTGATTTTCAACCCAATTCCTGGGGTTTCCACTATATATCGCCGTGCATTTACTTATTTCCAGCTTTTAATCGTCTCCCACATTTAAAAAAAATCTGAACCGAGTTCGTTTAGTAAACGAACCGGACGACTGTTGGTTCCCCCTAAAAAGGGACCATAACACACATATATATATATATCAATAGTTGATTTGTGCACTACAAGTCTATANTTAAAAGACATTAAATAACCATAACATACTTCAACTTTTCCTTTTTTCCATTCCCCATTCAACTTTCACACCCTTTCAATTCCTAAATCACAGTTTTAATTCTACCATTACCATTTGAAATTTGAGTAACAACCTTCATCAATGGGGAATTAAATCTAATCATTCCTTTAACAATGACAATTTCCTCTAATCCTTTCTTATTTCCCATTTATTTTCAATTTATTTAAATCATTGTTCTTTGAATATCTCAACTTATATCTATGCAAAATTTGGTGGGTGTTTAGTATTTGGTATATGAAAAAGCTACAAGAGAAACATACGCAAAAGCTTTGGTAAAATAAGAATCATTTTTTTAAAGGTATCTTGGTATCTAATTCTTTTAAATTATTTTTATTACTTTGGTTTTTATTTTGTGCTATCATAATTTGGTTGTGTATTATGCATGTTAAGATTCAAATATTTATCATCTAATTTTCTTTGAAATTTCTTTATTAATGGCTAGTGCAAATGATGATGTTACTTAGTTTAATAATGAAGATTCTGAAAATGTTGTTATTGTGTCACTGTCTAATTTAGTTTCTAAAAAACAAAAAAAAAGCTTATATTGATATGTGGGGCTTTTTTATAAAAGACGAAACCGATAAATTGTATCTTTCTTGCAAAGTTTGTAATGCAAATTAAATTATCAAAAAGGATGGGGTTCGGGGACATTTCTTAGACATTGCTATGGTCCCTTTTTAGGTGGTACCAACAGTCGTCCGGTACGTTAAGAAACGAACTCGGTTATGATTTATTTACGGTGGGAAAACGATTAAAAAATGTAAACAATGAACGATGCAAGGTAATATAGAGTGGAAAACCCCGGGAAATGCGGAAAAAACCACTTGACTAAGAGCATGAAAAGCTCTTAGTCGATTCAATAATCATATCAGAGTTCATTACAAGAGTAGCAGATGTTTATGAAAATAACGAGGGATAAGAAAGCGATAAGAATTTCGGCAAAGTAACAGTCTGTTCTTACGCGCCCAAAAGGACCTCCTCGTTCCGTCGTCATGCTCTGCATTTATTGAATTGAAGGCGTGTGTAATCCACGCCCTGTAACTGCCTCTGACAAGTTTGTTAGAGGTTGTTGTCGCGCGATGTAAAACGTGGCCGGGACCGAAGTATGGTCTGCGTGATCTGGCCCGAGGCGTGGTAAACGTGTGAAGGCCAGAAGCGTGGAACGCGTGGGTTTGTAACTGTTTGGAGCGAACCATGGGATCATTTGTCAGAAACCGTTTTTGTAACGACCCGCCTTTCCGTTTGCACGATATTGTCCGCTTTGGACTAGAGTGACCCTAATGACACCCACCAAGTCCTCACGGCTTTACTTTTTCCCTAGCTCCCACATTTCCCAGTGGGTCACCCATCCCTGAATTGCTCCAGGGTGAGCACGCTTAACTTTCAAGTTCTAACGTTCCGCTTGCCACTTTGCTAGGGAAAATGCCTCGTGCAATGGGAGACGAATCATTATACTTAACATACTATCGTTCCCCGTCTATAGCCGATGTAGGGATTCGCCTAAGGTGCCCTCTCTCTCGCACCCCCGAGGGGACCTCACATTCACCCCTCCTTATGGACTCAGCATCCTCGCTGAGGTTTGCCCCAACACACCGACTATAACCCGGGTCCTGGTCTGATACCAAATGTAACGACCCGCCTTTCCGCTTGCACGATATTGTCCGCTTTGGACTAGGCTGACCCTAATGACACCCACCTAGTCCTCACGGTTTTACATTTTCCTTAGCCCCCACACTTCCCAGTGGGTCACCCATCCCTGAATTGCTCCAGGGTGAGCACACTTAACTTTCCAGTTCTAACGTTCTGCTTGCCACTTTGCTAGGGAAAAGGCCTCATGCAATGGGAGACGAATCATTATACTTAACATACTATCGTTCCCCGTCTATAGCCGATGTAGGGATTCGCCTAAGGTGCCCTCTCTCTCGCACCCCCGAGGGGACCTCACAGTTTTATTTCGCCAAGTCTATCTTCGGTCCCATCGCGGAACATCGGGTCAATTCATCTTAAATGTACTAAGCTGGGCTGCGCAAGTTCGCTTCTATTACATGGGTCGACCTAATCGTTATTGGACCTTATCCATTGCAGGGTACCTGGTCCTAGGATTCTCATCACTAGCCCCTCGAGCTTGGTTGCCATCGCAGAGGTGACACAAGGCCGACCACACAATGTTTATATACATTTGGGAGAATATAGGACCGAGCCTGCTCGTGGTGAGCGTCCAGGGGACCGATCCTTCACTTAGTCAATTAAAGAAGTGGATTTGTATTTAAAATTCCATAACGTATGTTTTTGTGTCATTTTTAAATATTAATATCCAGACTTTCGCCTCTCCACATTCGGCTATTCAATAGGCGTGATGAGTGCCTACAGACTGCAACCGTCTACTATAGTACTACGTGGAAGCTTACAATTGGTCGGGAGATTACTATTTAAATCGGGGTTTCAGATATTGTTCCTCCTCATTGTTATTTCGCGAAGGAAGAAATCGACTGAATCGAGCTCTTTGCGTCCTCGTTCTGTTTTGCGTTTAAACATTTTCCTACTGATTTTCATCAAGGTATAAACCATGACTCATCGTAGAATGAGATACACAACCATGTCTGAGCTGGATATCGAATAATTTAGGTCTAGGTTTTCGATTTCGGCTCATTATTCCATCTTGAAGGGACGGGAAGATGTTCCCTGTTTCCTTCCAATGGAAATGAATGTGCCGGCCACTGCTATTCCTGTTAGTTACGCTTTCCTGAAGTACGGGCTACGTTTTCCGTTACACCCATTCGTAGCGGCCGTACTTAAAGAAATCCGTTGCCCAACTTTTGCGTTATTTCCGGTAGGTATGTGTATATAGTGACGTTTATCTTTTATTGCCACCAACAGAGCATGGCCCCGACCTTGGAACACTTTTTCAACCTGTTCTTGATCGGGTCCCGAAAGGGTAAGGGTCTATTTGGATGTCGTAAGTTATATTACATAGCGGTGCGCACCAAAGAGTGCGCTATAGTTGATAAGAAAGAGTCTCTACATGCGTAGGAGTCTTGTTATGTGTGGGTAACAGTCCTTAAAGAGGACATGTTAAAGGTGTGGCCACTTATAACCCACCCACGCATTGGCCAGTTGGACCGAACCAGGTTCAACCCCTCCCGTCCGGATATCGCAAACACACTTGCGATGTTTCCTCCCCCCGAAGCACGTCTTAAACGAACAGAGTTGCTTCGAGAGGAGAGATTGGTAGAAATAGGGGTCGCAGGTAGGACTGGAGCCCCAGCCCCGAAGGGGGTGTTTTCTTGTTCAAATCCGTCTGAAAGATCGAGTATGAAGTGATATTTTCATTCCGTCCTTTCCTGATCCTTATATATTTATTTTGCAGATTTAACTGAAACAATGCCAAGCTCAAGGTTCAAGCGTTTGGCTGCTGCTTCGGTCCATCCTTCTGAAGGACGACATGAAGCAACGGAAAGTGCGGAGCAAACTGAATCAGCGACGGGGGGTACGCTAGTACCATCGGGGTCGTCCATTGGAGGGAACCCCCCAATCTAGACCACCAGCGCAGGCACATTAACCCTACCTTGCACAGGACACCCCTCAACAGGCAATGGGCTTGCACCTCGGGTATTTGGAGTGGTAGAGGAGGTGATAATGGCTAGGATTCATTCTTTGAGCTTATCCAGCCTCTACCAAATCGGAAATAGTTCCTTCATTAGCGTTGACACAATTACTTTGTTGCTGCATGGAGCCGTTCCCGTGGAGAAAGTTTTCCCTGATCCTGACCTTAATGCGAACGTCTCCCTGCCGCCGATCGCATTGGGCAAATGCCCCGAAGGTTTTCAAAAGGCTGAAGAAAGGAGGGAATGCTTCGGTCCCTACTAAGGGGATTGTTTTGAAGGAACTTGCCTCAGGCCCTAAGACCAACTCCGACTGGGGTGTTGCCTTAGGCCTGCTGGACAGGTTTAAGAAAGGAAAGAAGTTGGCCTCCTGGAGGAGTGCCTTCATAGAAGACTTCCGCCTCTACGGGGTACAGAACCTAGACAACGTTCAGTCGGACATGTATGGGGAAGAAATAATTGAGGGATTCCTCGACCTCGCAACTAAGGTAAGTTTCCTCAACATTAAGATCCGAAGCTTTAGTTCTGACATTATTGTCTTATGCAGATGCTGAGGAAATGTTTCACAACTGCCATCACCATGGAAAAGAATCAGGGTGGCCACGTTGTGTCCCAACAAGTCCAAGATCAACTTGACCTTGCGAAAAGGCAAGTTGAAATTAAACATGATGAATTGGTCGCGGTACAAGAGGATCGGGACCGATTGGATAATGAACTGCTAAGAGCTGGGACGGAAATCTCGCTCTTAACAGACCAAGTCTCTGAGCTAGATAAGAAAGAAAAAACAGCTCAGGGTCAAATTTCTGACCTGGAAGCCAAGTTACGAACCAAAGAGGATGAAATCAACCAAGTTCAAGTTCGGGCCCAGGAGAAAAGGAATAAGCTCAACGAGCTTCTCCTTCGGGCCCAAGAGGATAAAACGAGCTTGGAGGAGGAGTTGGCCAGAACCCGCACTTCGGCTGAAGGTTCGGTCCGGGAAGCAGTCCTGGGATTCGCTCAGTCCCCCTTGTTATTCGCTCTGGCGGATAATATACATGGGATATATATTGCTAAGTACCTGGATAACATGCGGGATCAGGTTACTAAGCAATTTGGGCTCTCCCTTGCGGATGAAAGGTGGAAGACGATCGAGTGTCTAGAGAAGGATGGAAACTTTCAAGTAATTCCATCTTTGGAAGATCCCGTCCTAGAGGACGACCCCTTATTTTACCTCTTTGAAGAGATGGAGAAGCGGTCAACCAGAAGGTGGCTGATCAAGAAGAAGAGTTGAGGCAGCTCGCCGCCCGGACCGAACCGCATGAGCATAGAATGGAGGATAAGGAAGATGGGTATGGTAGTTAGATTCAAATTGTATTTTTATCACTGCTTTGTTCCTTACTCCTAATATAAGCTTCTTTTCCTCTTAATTCCATCATTTTAACGTCAGAATAAATTATTATAACCCACATTTAAAGTAAACAAGTGTGTTTTGTACTAACGAGTGTGTTTAACCACCAAGTGTAAGATCGGGGCTGCTTATAGGGTGTTAACCCATCGGTTCCCAATCTTACACTTGGCTCACTCGGATTAATTTTGATTAGATTGGTCGTTTCACATTGTGTATGGATCACTCTTATTCCGTCCTTGAGATCACAGTTGAATTGGAAAGGCGCGGTCCGGGTTCATTATGAGTCCATAACAAGCTTCGGCCAAACCTTGGTTCTAATGAAGTCCCGTAGGTTATATTGGCCGAGCTTTTGTTCTACATATGTCCCACGACAGGACCGAACTTGTATTTTGATATGCTGACTCCCATTCCTTCTTTTGTAGTGGATTTCGTAAGTACGAGGGCCTTTTCCCAAGAATGAATGCCGTTGAAGGGGATGTCTTAGTTCGTAGTGAGTTCTGGGAGAATCACGACTCATCCATGGGACTGGGCAAGTGCATGAGCATCTGACTCGTCAGAGCGATCACTGCAACTTGGGAGCCTTGCGGATAAGAAGCTTCGTTCACCAGTCCAGTCTCGTCCTAAATCATTCGACTCCAGGATCGGTCCATCACTCAATTAGAAACAGTTTGTTTTGTACTTACTTGTTTTCTGCTTACGTTTAGAGGAATGTACGTTTATTGAGTCAAACCTATTAATCGAAGTTTCACAAGAAATACCGCCTTAGATTCATGACGTTCCAAGTTCGGGGGATTTCATCACCATCCAATGTTTCAAGTTTATACGCACCAGATTCCAGTTTCTTCGATATTCGATAAGGTCCCTCCCATTTTATGTCTAGCTTTCCAACATTCCTCTGCACCTTTATGCTTCTGAGGACGAGGTCGCATTCAAAGAATTCCCTTGGGAGGACTCGCTTGTTATGGGCTCGTTCCATAGTTCGCTGATATGAGTACATCCGCGCGTAAATCGCATCTCTCTCTTCCTCGATCATCTCGTGATCCAAAAATCTCCTTTTGCCATTCATATGCTCATCATACTGAGATATTAGGGGCGATCGGATGGCGACCTCCACCGGGCTAACTGCTTCGGACCCATACACTAGTGAAAAAGGTGATTCTTGGGTCGTTGAGCGAGGTGTAGTTCGGTATGCCCATAGGACCTCATAGATATGTTCACGCCATTTCCTTCCAAAATCTTCTAATTTGGTCTTCAATCCTTTCAGGATAACCTTGTTAGATACCTCCGTAAGTCCAATAGTTTGGGGATGGGCCACTGATGAGAAATGTTGGGCAATGCCCAGCTTGATACAGAAATCCCGTACGCTTTTTCCATGGAACTGGGTCCCATTATCATATATGAGTGCTCGGGGAACCCCGAAGCGGCTCACAATATTTCTCCATAAGAAGTGTTTTACGACCTTCTCTGAGATGACGGCCACTGCTTCTGCTTCAATCCACTTCGAATAATATTCAACTGCCATAATACATAATTTCATTTGTCCTATTGACCGAGGAAAATGTCCGAGAATATCAATTCCCCATCTGTCAAACGGGGCAATGGGGTGACCGATAAGGGAGCCCCAGGCAGCTGTGGGATCAGAGCATGATACTGACATATGTCACAACGTTTGGTGTACTTCTTGGCATCTCCTAGCATCGTCTGCCAAAAATATCTGGCTCTGACGACGCGATGATATAAAGATCGAGCCCCTGAGTGAATGCCGCATACCCCTTCATGAACATAAATTATGACGGCTTCATCCTCAATAGGGGATAGGCAGCGCAACAGCGGGCCCTCAAAACTCTTTTAAAATAATCGTCCGTCAGTTAGGACAAATCTCTTAGCCCGGACTTCTATTTTTCTGGCTTCTGACTCGTCTTCAGGAAGATAGATATTTGTTAGATAATAAAGGGGTCCATCCAATTGGGTTCCCTATGAGATTCAGTAATGCTAATATTCAAGCTCTGGAGTTCGTGGCATAGAGCCCCAATTTCTTCAACTAACTGTTCAGTCACTGATATCTCGACCGAAGGTTGGTCCTGGATATGGAACAAAATAGTGCTCGGTCCTATGTCAGGTATTCCCGCGACCAACCTGGCATGTGCGTCAGCAACCTTATTCTGTTCCTGTAGCACGTGGTCAAGAGAAAATTCACTGAATTTTTTGGATAATTCAAGGACTTTGGAGCAATATAATTTCATCATCGGATCTTGAGTTTCAACTCTCTATGTGAAATGTTCCACTACTAATTTTGAGTCTGAAAACATTCGCACTCTGCTAACTCCCATCTTTCGGGTCAGGGCCATTCCTGATAATATAGCTTCATATTCTACCACATTATTTGTTCCAGCAAAGGAAAATTTAACTACGGAATGATTAAGATCACCTTGTAGCGTTGTGAGGGTAATGTCCGCCCCTCTTCCTCCGAAGGTCGACCCATCTACATGGACCGTCCAACGATCATCCTCTTGGTTTATATATATGGCCGATCGGGTCATTTCAACCACAAAATCAGCGAGAATCTGAGCCTTGATCGCCCTTCGGAGCAAGAATTCCATATACATAGCGCTGAGTTTTATAGCCCATTTTGCTAACCTCTCATTTAAATTCGGTTGTTTAAGGACCACTTTCAGAGGCTGGTCCGTGTAGGCATAAACCGTTGGACCTTCGAAATAATGATTCAGCTTAGATACAACTTTCTTCAAAGCAGCATGAATTTTTCCACGGTGGAGTATCTGGTCTTGGCAGACACTAGAGAATGACTTATATAATAAACATGTATGTGAACATCATCTCGGATGGTCACTAGAGCTACGCTGACGACAACATCTGATACTGTAAGATACAACCTCAAAGGTTCATCACAAGTTGAGCTCACCATCACCGGGGGAGTGCTTAAATAAGTCTTCAGCTCTGAAAAGGCCCGATCGCACTCTTCGGTCCAGTCTAGGTGACTTGCTTTTCTTAGCACTCTGAAAAAAGGCAGAGCCCGGTCTGTGGATCTGGAAATAAATCTGCTTAGCGCAGCGAGTCGGCCAGTAAGCATCTGAAATTCTTTTTTGTTTCTTGGAGGTTGTATATCAATAATAGCATGCACTTTCTCAGGGTTAACCTCTATGCCTTTCTCTGAAACGTAGTATCCTAAAAACTTTCCACTTCGGATCCCGAAGCAACATTTGTTTGGATTTAATTTGAGCTTATATTTGTGGCATACTTCGAAACAACCAGACAAATAAGAAATATGATCTTCATCATTCATAGATTTAACAATCATGTCATCAACATATACTTCCATCATATAGCCGATCAGATCTCTAAAGATTTTGTTGACCAACCTTTGATATGTTGCTCCATCGTTTTTCAGACCGAACGACATGACCACATAGCAATAGAGGCCATCTTCGGTCATAAATGATGACTTCTTCTGATCTTCCTCAGCCAGGAAGATTTGATGGTATCCGGAGTAAGCGTCAATGGTACTCATCATTGTGCTGCCAGTCGGTCAATATATGGCAAGGGAAACGGATCCGACTCGCAGCTTTTGTTAACATCGGTGAAGTCAATACACATCCGCCATTTCCCATATGCTCTGGAGACCACTACCGGGTTCGCAACCCATTCAGTATAGTTGATCTCTTTGATAAACACCGACCGTAGCAGTTTGTTCACTTAATCCTGGATGATCTTGATTTTTTCGGGAGAATAACGTCTCCTCTTCTGCCTAACAGGCTTTGTACCAGGCTCAGTGTTGATCCGATGCTCACTATCGGATCTGTCAATCCTCGGAACATCATCCGGGGTCCAGGAAAATATATCCACATGGCTTCTCAGCAAGTGGGTCAGCTCTTCTTCAAAGGCAAGGGTTAAGTGTACCCCGATGCGAGTAGTTTTGGTTGAATCATCCTCAACCAGATTAATAAGTTTGAACCCAACGGGTTCCATGGCTTGCCTCGGGTGCAGCAGCTCTTCAAGTAAATCCACCCGGGCCTTCTTAACAGGTGCCAAAGTTCGGCACGAGCTCATGTAGCATTGTCTAGCTACTTTCTGATCCCCTTTTACAGAAATAACTTCGTGAGCGGAGGGGAATTTGAGCATCATATGATAAGTAGAAGGGACCGCCTCGAACTTACTGAGGCCGGTTCGTCCGATGATGGCGTTGTAAGCCAAGTCGACTTCAACGACAATGAATTCCAAGACCTCTGATCGGTCCCTTGATGGTTCTCCCAGGGTAACTGGGAATAGAATCTTCCCGCATGGAATAGCACTCCTCTGGTCGAATGCCCAGAGAGTTATATTAGCGATTGGGAGGTCATGAGCAGCAGCTCCAAGCATCTCAGCAACTTCGCGCTTCATCAAATTGCACGAAGACTCGGTGTCCACTAAGATCCTGTGGACCCGACGGTTCCCAATGATTCCAGTAATTGTGTGAGGGTCATCACATAGATCGATAATCCACTCTCGGTCGGCCATAGTGAAAATAATATACTCCCCGAAGAGAGGGGACCGCTCCGCTGGATCATACTTAACCAGCCCCACAGATTTGAAGCTCTCAGAGGAGTCTCCACGTGCTGTTCTCTTTCAGTCCCGGACCGATTCATTGATTCTCAATCCTCTGGAGATAACATAAATATCTCCGGCTACTTCTTTGGGGGCCACCTCGTTTTGAGAAGGTGGGGCACCCGTTTCAGCAGGCGGAGGAGCGGGTTGCTCCTGTCTTCCACCTTCATTCTGCGGGGCTCTGCCGCCACGGCCCAGCCACCTTCTTCTTCGGCCCTGTCCACGGTTCTCACGACCATGCTAGCCTCTATCTTGCTTCGGAGGAGGAGACCTTCGGCTCTCCGTCCGATCATTGTAATTCCGGGGTTGTCCCCAATTATCTCTTCCCCGCTACATATGACGATCGTTACCCTGATGGCCCTTTCAGGGAGATTCAGCTCGCTTGCCCTTCTGACCATTCCAGTCGGGCCTTTCTTTATTCATCCCCGCTACTGTCTCTTTCAACAGCGTGCACTTCAAAGTCGGGTGATCGTGGTTATGATGTAGTTCGCAATACGCCCGATCGTCCTCCTGCTTCAGGGGGAAGTCTTTCTCAGTTACAGCCGCTACTTCTCGAGGCTGCTTCTTAGGGTAGGAAACCCTATGATCACCTGCGGGCTCAGAATTCCCGCTAGGTTTCCGATAGCCTAACCCCAGCGCTTCATCCACCTTAATGTACTTGTTGATTTTCTGAAGAAGCTTTCCTAAGGTGGATGGTGGGCTCTTCACCAAACTGGTCAAAAGGCCACACGGTCCGAAGACTTGATGCAGAATATCAATCTTGTCCAGGAGATCCAGCTTGATGCCCCAGGCGGTCCTATTGAATTTTTCCATGAAGGACCGAAGACTCATTTTAGCCGGGATGTATTTCAACTGATATAGTTCCTGCCTACTTCGGGGCGGTCCTACATTTGGAGCAAACTTCTCAGAGAAAGCTAAAATAAACTCGCCATACGACTGTATGGACCGGGCCGGTAGATTCTTGAACCTAGTTCGGGCATCGCTGTAATAGCCAAGAAAAAGGTACGATGAAACAAATAGTAAGGAATGTAGTGGTAAAGTCTAGACGAGAGATAATGAGGGATACGGGAACGAAAGAACGTAAAAGGAAACGAAAAATAGAAAAGTAAAGAAAAAGAAAAAGATAAAAGAGGGGTCAAAAGCAAAGGAAGGAGGGGTCAAAGTGTGAATTAGAAAAGTTAGGATGTCTATAAATAGGGGTGAGGAGGCCCAAAAACGAGTTAATCATCATTAAGACACGAAAATTCGAAAATTGATGCGAAGAAGGAAATTATCGCGGATTTTTCCTGCAAGCATTTTTATCGCGGATTTTGTGAAGAACAAATTGTCGCGAAAATTCTGTGAAGAGCAAATTGTCGCAGAAATTGTGGCAAGTGTAATTTTATCGCGGAAATTCGGATCGAAGAGTAAATTATCGCGGAAATCGTGATAAGTGTAGTATTATCGCGGATTTGGTTCCAAGAGTAAAGTTATCGCGGATTTGGAGTTTCAGCATAGAATTATCGCGAATTTCGAGGAAAGAAGTAAACTATCGCGGAAATACTAAATTCAAGTCTTTTCGTCGCGCCTCGACGTCGGATCGTGAGAGAAAAGGAACATGTAGGGTCTACGGTAATCACATAGTTAACAATAGGATAACGACGTCGGAATTCGAGTAACTAAAACCTATTACGAAATGCAGGAAAGCGCGGAAAGACTATATAGCAAGCAAAAGCAAACGGTTAGCGGAGTGAACACAAAATAGTAAAGGAAGGTTCAGACTTAGGGAATGGGATTGGGTTAATAAAGAAGGAAGAAAGGATACGAATGAACGAGATGTATGATAATAAGACTCGGGGTGAGGAAGGATGAACCGTCTGACCGAACCCGGCATCGTGCCTAGTACACGATTCGCCAAAGGAAGGGCATGCCTGATGAAGAGAAGGGTAAGTTCCAAAGAGGAAAAGATACGTACAAAGAGGGCAGAACGGATCCGGGTGGAAAAAGGGGTAGCGCCTAAGTACCCACCCGGGGAAGGGAAACATATGGCCCGTCGAGTCATCCAACAGCTAACGGTTGGCTTGGGCGGGACATGCACCGAGCATGTTAATCTCGACAACAGTAAAGTTAATGAATGATGGAAATGATAATGGTAAAAGAAGAGGGAAATAAGAAAATGGTTAAGTGGAATGATTTACATGTGCGTGTACGGTGTGACTAAGAAGTGAAAAGATAATGCGTAGTGTGTGTGAAGTTTCCGTTAATAGATTGTGACCGCTTTACAGATTTTGTAGGTGACGCAGACGAGATGTGATCGGGATAGGGGAAGGAGGTCGTCGGTTGTCCGGTGATAGAGTCTGGTCCCTTTGGAGAATACTCTAAATTATGCTGTCGTACTTTCATGTTTCGAACCATGTTTTAAATTTGCATTCGAATGTTTTCGTTTTAATCATCATGTTTTAACAAAACAACTAGGCCCAAATTAGGGTGGTTACAATCGCCTTGTAATCCTGCCGCGAAGATGCGACACTTCAATGAATCTGAAGCTCGAACCGTTCCAATTAATAATTCAAAGTCAGCAACGTGATCGATCGAATCACCGTCGCCGCGAAACGTCGGCAACCCCTCGGGGTTGCGATAATGCCGATCTGGGACTACCGCCCAGATCTCCCAGGGCGGCGGATACGCCTTAAGATTGTTGGGATGACGCCTGGACAGTATGCAGATTATGCCACCAATTGTCATCCTTATTCCACCTAATCGAGGCCTCCATAGCCCTATTGAATAAACCAGGATAGCGCCCCGGATCAAGCCCGAAATCCTTCAGCACACGCATGCTCTCCAACTCCCTAGTGAGCTCGTCAATTCGTCGCTGCATATGCTCCTGATCATTCCTAGGAGCGGGAGTTGGAGCTCTGGCTGGGGGAGGAGGAGTTGATTGATATCTAGGCCTCCTCATCGTTACACCACGCATGATGATTTCCTCATCATCAGTGATACGCTCATCATGGTCGCTCTCGTACCCTCTACTTCTCGGAGCAAGGCTTGAAATAGCCGGTGGTTCTATTCCACTTCTCTCCAAAGTAATTTCCAGTACAAACTTCCTAATAACAGCTTCCAGACCCTGTAAAGAGAATGTTGGTGCTGGGAAACTGTTGGGAAGCACGTCACTGTCGTTCGCCGAAGTTCCAGTTGTCATGCCTTTGATTAGAGAATCATCCCCACGGACGGCGCCAAACTGTTATGGTCACTTTTTAAGGGGTACCAACTGTCGTCCGGTTCGTTAAGAAACGAACTCGGTTATGATTTATTTACGGTGGGAAAGCGATTAAAAAATGTAAACAATGAACGAGGCAAGGCAATATAGAGTGGAAAGCCCCGGGAAATGGGGAAAAAACCACTTGACTAAGAGCGGGAAAAGCTTTTAGTCGATTCAATAATCATATCATAGTTCATTACAAGAGTAGCAGAGTTTTATGAAAATAACGAGGGATAAGAAAGCGATAAGAATTCCGGCAGAGTGACAGCCTGTTCTTACGCGTCCAAAAGGTCCTCCTCGTTCCGTCGTCATGCTCTGCATTTATAGAGTTGAAGGCGTGTGTAATCCACACCCTGCAACTGCCTCTGACAAGTTTGTTAGAGGTTGTTGTCCCGCGATGTAAAACGTGGCTGGGACCGAAGCGTGTTCTGCGTAATCTGGCCCGAGGCGTGGTAAACGTGTAGAGGCACAAAGCGTGGAACGCGTGGGTTTGTAACCGTTTGAATCGAACCATGGGGCCATCTGTTAGAAACCGTTTTATTTCGCCAAGTCTATCTTCGGTCTCATCGCGGAACATCACGCCAATTCATCTTAAATGTACTAAGCTGGACTGCGCAAGTTCGCTTTATTACATGGATCGACCTAATCGTTATTGGGTCTCACCCATTGCAGGGTACCTGGTTCTAGGATTGTCATCAGACATATAAGGAGTAAACATCAAGATAAATTACATAAAGAAAGTCAAACACATATTTGTATTACTAAAGGAAGTATGATTGGTAACTTTATGTATAATGAAGAGAAAACATATTAAGAATTAGTTCTTATGCTTATTTCTTGTGAATTGCCTCCTTCATTTTTCAAAGTATAATTTTTGAAAGTTTTCTTCGATGTTATTTACAACCAAAGTTTAAAAAATTTTTTAGAAAAAAAGCTAGGTCAATTGCTTTGGATGAATTTAACATTGCAAAGATTGCTTTAAAAAATAAATTTGTTCATTTATCATGTTTATTTGCCCTAATAGTGATAGTTGGAAGATGACTAATGGTGAATATTATTTAGTTGTTACATGCAATTGGATTGATGATGATTGATTTCTACATAAAAGAATTTTATCTTTTCAACAATGGGAGCTACCCACTCCACTTTAGCAATGTCAAGTGTTGTTAAAAATGTGTGTTATGAATATGGAATTCTTGATAGAATTTTTTCAATTTCGTTAGACAATGCTTCGGCTAATACAAATGCTATAGTTTTTTTGAAAAGTTCTTTAAAACCAATGTTGGATGGTATTTTTTTCCATAACAAATATGTGTGTCATATAATGAATTTGTTTATTAAAGATGGTTTGAAGAGTGCTCAATTCGCCCAAGAACCTATTCGGAATTTGATTAGATTCATAAGAAGTTCAGGAGTTAGATGTCAAGAAATAAAAATTTTGTGCAAAATTCACAACATTAAATATAAATTGTTTAAGATGGATGTCGAAACAAGGTTGAAATTCTACATATGTCATGTTGACTTGTATACTCATTTTAAAAATGTTTTGATTGATTTTGTGTTTTCTAATATTGAACATTGTGATTTTATTGATGAACAAAAAATTGATTTGCTATCTTCCATTATTGATTTATTAGATGAATTTTATAGATGCACAAACTTATTTTCTAGTGTTTATTATGCTACTACTCACTTGATATTTATACAGGTTTGTGTATTTTGAAAATTTCAAATATTTATAGTAATTATTTTATTATCTTAAATTTGATCCACCCTGAATCGGATACTTCTAAAATCACCGCACCCCATTGCCCCGTACACCACAACTCGCACCTGTATCCCCGCACCCATGCAACGTAAATTGTTTATTCAAATTAACAATATGCTTACATCATGAACCCATTTTTTACATATACTCCATGAGTTGTCTTTGTCGGTTTTGACACTATAAATGTCTGAAAAAAGTAAGTTAAACAAGTCTCCCTCATTTGAACATTCATCACAATGAAAGCAATGTTTGTCACGTAGTTATCTTGAAGAGTTTTGAAGGACAAGACCTCAACCACATAATTTGTTCCCCCAAAATGCAACCTGCCCTGCCCTCTCAAGTATTAATTCTTACCAAGCCATGCGCCAATTTTCTATGCTTTTTTTCATGTTGGGACCATTTGTTGCACGCGGATTGATCCGGCTTTTGAAATATTTTAATCGAATGTTTCTAGTATGTAATAAGAAGTAATAACCACGCCTTTGAGAATAATATTATTCAAACAAAATATGTAGAATAGTAACTATTATCGGTGTCTCATCCAAGGACCTTAGACGAAGTTTGTGACTGTTCATTTTATGTTGAAGATTTCTATGAATTTCATTCTAGACGTTGAACATTATCAATACAAATACTAATGGTCATAGGAGAGGGGCCTCTTGAAAATTTTATATAGGTCATCTACACCTACAACTACATCTACATCTACAGCTACAACTACAACTACAATAATGTTCAGTTTAAACATTAAACAGTGCATAACACAAATCTTCAAGTGTGCAAATGCAAATGATTTACGGATAAATCATTGTTAATTAGTTGAGTAGGAATACACCAATAGGATGTTGATGACAATATTTAGAATTTCATGAGTTCACACTTCAAATATATCAATTTATCATCTCAACAATCTAATCTATTAACTATCAAGTGATATGAATTAGGCTTTATACCAACTCTTTTAAACAAGTCAGTGCGCTATTGGTGTTTAATGAGTTCACAATTACAATTATTATTATTATTTGTAGATAAAAACACGCATGCATCCACATCCGCACTCCCTCTTTTTCCATCATTCCTCGTGTAGGAAATTGAACCCGTGATGTCTCTTAGCACTAACTCATCCTTTGGACAAAAAGAATACATTGAATGTATAACGGAAATCAGGCACCTGATGTATTTTTATTAATAAGAAAAATTGGTAAAAGCAACACATTATTAGTTTAATGTTAGGTTGACAATTCATTTATGTCTATAAAACAGAGAGCATTCTCAGGCAGGCTTTGCTATCCATCCATAAGCCCCATTTGTGTTGTCTCCTTGGTATACAGAATAATGGGTGAAGCTGTTGATTTTACTTGGAAAAACAACGACAGCAGCAGCAATAACATAATCCCAGAGGATGATTCTTGGTTCGAAGAAGAGATTGATGTTGATCTAAAGTGGTCTTTTGCTTTGAACAGGTAACACACATATTCCTCTACTTCTTGAATTATAGAAAATGATCATGCAGAAATAACCAGTTTAATGGTTTATTTGACTTAAGAGTTCTTCACAAAGGGCCCAGCGAATATCAGGAAATAGCCCTTCTTGAAACAAGACATTTTGGCAAGGTTTCTCTTTTAAGTGTTGGCCGAAAATGGTGCAATAGCAGTTATTAATGGTGTGATTTGCAAGTCATGTGCAGGTTCTGGTGATTGATGGGAAGATGCAGAGCGCTGAAGTTGATGAGTTTATTTACCATGAGTGTCTTATTCATCCAGCTCTCTTATCTCATCCCAAGTAAACTCACCAATCTGCTTCAAATCTTAAAATAATCATCCATAGTTTCACACTAGCAAATATTAAGGTGTTTCATAATCTTATCAGCCCCAAGAAAGTGTTCATAATGGGAGGAGGAGAAGGCTCTGCAGCAAGGGAAGCACTTAGACACAACACCATAGAGAAGATAGTCATGTGCGATATCGATCAGGTTTGTAAATAGTAATCTCTAATTTATGATAAATTAGAGAAGTAAAACAGGCTATTGGTTCTCATATCCTTGTAAGATATATATTTCAGGAAGTGGTTCTTTTTTGCAAGAAACATCTAACTGTAAACCATGAAGCTTTTGCGAGCCCCAAGCTTGAGCTAGTCATAAAAGATGCAAAGTGAGCCATACTAGTAATCTTTAGTGATCTAAATATACAATAAACTTCATAAATGTTGATTGCTGATGGTTGTAAGACTGGAGCTGGAGGAGAGGAAAGAGAAGTTTGATGTGATTGTGGGAGATTTGGCTGATCCAGTGGAAGGAGGGCCTTGTCATCAGCTTTACACAAAGTCATTCTATGAAAATATCCTCAAACCAAAGCTTAATATTAATGGAATCTTTGTCACTCAGGTTAACAATCAATACATCTTCAAAATGGGAAGAATGATTGGGATTTTTTATGAGTTCACTTGATTTCAGGCTGGACCTGCAGGTGTTTTCACTCATAAACAAGTCTTCTCATCTATACACAACACTCTAAAACAAGTTTTCAAGTGTGAGTGAACAAGTTTGCTGCACTTATTTCTTGTCGTCTAGTCTAATCTATTCTATATTTGCAGATTTTTATGCTTATACAGCTCATGTCCCTTCTTTTGCTGATACATGGGGATGGGTTATAGTAAGTCATTGATTACAATTCCAAATTATCTTTCCTTCATCTCTTATACTTACTGCTTCTATTCAGGCCTCCGACTATGAACTCTCGATCGACCCCAACGAAATGGACGACAAGATTGTTAAACGAATAGAAGGGGAACTCCTCTACTTAAGTGGAGCTTCCTTCATTTCGTCCACCGTTCTGAATAAGACCATTGAGAAAACGTAAACAAACGACAATCAAATGCATTTCCCACTTGTCTTGATTCCAACTTGTTTTGTTGTTTCAGGTTGAAGAATGAGACTCATGTTTACACAGAGGATGACGCCAAGTTCATCCATGGCCACGGCCTTGCCTACAAGACTTAGCTGTTCTCTTTACAACTTGGTGTGTAGAAAGTAAAAACTCCACTTTTCTAACTATCCCTCTATAGACTCATGCATGTTCCGAATCGAAATATAACTAGAAAAACTACAGTAGTATATAAAATAAGAAATATCACGAATAACCCTCCTTTCACTTTGAGAATGATAACACAACATGCGCAAAAGTAACATACGCAAAATCCCACCAATTCCATCAAGCCCTCTTAACCGGATCAAAGTTCGACACTGCAATAACAGCGCCACCGATTACGGCAAGTACGACTCCTCCGGCCACAATGCTTAGAAGGAAATTCTTAAGTGAAGGAGTTACTCCATCGGCTGCCTGCGCAACCTCCGGAACCACCATAGATGCTGCAATTGCTGCCGCCGTGGCTCCAGCGACACCTTTCTCCATCAACAACGACGTCTGAACTCTGAGCTTGGAAACAGAGCCTGTAACCTTGAATTGGTTGGGTAACATCATAGGGATCTGATTGGAAGACGGCAGCGAAGTCCTATTTGCGACGGAGGCCACTGGTGTTCCCATTGCCGCAGAGATTGAAGCCATTTTTGGTGCTCTGTAGCTGCCTGTTTGGTAGCAGATAAACAACGAGTGATTTGAGGAATGGGTTTTGCGTGGGAGAACAGACATAAGAGATAGTCTAGGGGATTCCACGTGGTTAATTCTTGATCGTTGTACTGGAGTCTGGGGATAAGGTTATCCAAATTCTCTATTCTGGATTTGATTGGACGAATAAATTTTAAAGAAAATGTGAAATAAAAGCAGTGCTTTGGGCCTCTAAGTCTTTTGGTGACCGATCCAAATCCGCGCGTGGGATCCGTTCACCCGATAGCAAAATTGTGAGGCTATTAAAAAAAACTCAAACTTTTTATCCAGAATCTTTATCAAAATAAAGAAATATATTTCACAAAATAATGAAAAGATAAACCAAAATAGGATATACAAACAAAATATCTTTTACATCTAAATTTTATATCTAATTAATAAGGTGTATAAATTTAATAATAGTGGTTAAATGATTAATTGAATTAACATATTTGATGAGATCTCCGGAATCCGGTACCCCAGACAGGGTCAGGGCCAAACTTGGCCAGAGAAGCTCAAACAACATAAGCCGAACTTGGAGGTCCAGAGCCAGCCCACGTGAGTGAATGGCTCATTCAGATCCTGTGGCCCGATCGATCATCTATGGCGATCGGTCCCGATGTGTAGGGCCCAGCATCTCGCACGCGCCGGACCGATCGGTCCACATATTACAGGCATTGCTTCGGGCCATTCTCACTCAACCCATGCAACGACAACCCTCGACAGCCCTGTCAGAAGCGTGGTCCGGCGAAGGCGTACTAGCCACCAGTGGCAAGAGAGTAGCCGGCTAGTAGCGTCTAAAGGTCTAGCGCCATGCAACTCTGTGAGGCCGTTTCCGGCGGCTGCTCCGCCTGACATTAGCCGACCTAGCAGCAAAGGACAGGCACAAAACGACACCCTACTGTACACAGTACAGTGGGAGTATAAAAATGACACTTAGAGTGTGAGAAAATGATCTTCTTCCGTTTTCTCTTCAGAGCTTTCGCGTTGAGGAGTTGCTCTCGATTTATTTTCGATTCTCCTATTTCTCTTTGTTGTCTAAAGAACAAACATGTCTTGTATGATCATTAATTTGCTTATTGAACCGACTAAGGGTACTTCTTTAGCCCTTAGTCAAGTGGTTTTTTCCTCGTTTTCGAGTTTTCCACTCTAAAATCCTTGCGTCTTCTTACCTTTGATTCATAATCGTTCTCCACACATCAGACAAATAATAACCGAGTTCGCCTTGCAACGAACCGGTCGACTGTTGACACCCCCGGTTTTCGAACCACAACAGTTTAGCGCCGCCCGTGGGGACGAGTTTTTAATCCCCATTTGAGGTCTTTACCTGGGATAGGATAATCAAAGGCATGGCGACTAGAACTTCGACGAACGATAGTGACACGCTTCCCAACAACATTCCAGCTTCAACGATCTCTTTACAGGACCTGGAAGCTGTTGTTAGGAAAGTTATACTGGAAGTTACGTCGGAGAGGAGTGGAAGAGAACCACCGGCTATCACAAGCCCTGTTCTAGCCAACAGAGGGTACGAAAGCGACCCAGAAGTGCCGAGCTCCGATGAAGAGGAGATTATCAGGCGCGGAATAACAATGAGGAGGCCGAGATACCAATCTACTCCGTCTCCTCCAGTTAGAACTCCAACTCCCGTNAAAAGAGGAGACGCTATTCTTCTGAGAAGATTGAGATCATCCGGGTAGAGGTGAACAGGTTGCTGCGGTCGGGCTTCATAAGGGAGATTCACTACACTGAGTGGGTCGCGAACCCCGTGGTAGTCTACAAGGCAGACGGGAAATGGAGGATGTGCGTGGATTTTACCGACGTCAACAAGAGCTATGAGTCGGACCCTTTCCCACTGCCGCATATTGACCGATTGGTGGATGCTGTGGCGAGCAGCACCATGATGAGTACCATGGACGCTTACTCCGGGTACCATCAAATCTTCCTTGCTAAGGAAGATCAAAAGAAGTCATCATTCATGACAGAAGACAGCGTTTACTGCTACGAAGTTATGCCTTTTGGCTTAAAGAACGTCGGAGCAACATACCAAAGGCTAGTCAACAAGATCTTTAGGGAGTTGATAGGTCATATTATGGAAGTGTATGTTGATGATATGATTGTCAAGTCCATGAATGATGAAGATCATATTCCTTACTTGTCTCGCTGTTTCGAAGTATGCCGTAAATATAAACTCAAACTAAATCCAAACAAGTGTTGCTTTGGGATTCGAAGTGGCAAATTCCTTGGATATTACGTTTCTAAGAAAGGCATCGAGGTTAATCCAGAGAAAGTCCAGGCTATTATTGATATGCAGCCTCCAAGAAACAAGCGAGAATTCCAAAGGCTGACTGGTCGATTGGCGGCATTAAGCAGGATTATTTCTAGATCCACTGACCGGACTCTACCTTTTTTCAGGACATTGAGAAAAGCGAGGCATCTTGGCTGGACCGAGGAGTGGGATCGGGCATTTTCCGACTTGAAGACTTATTTGAGCACTCCTCCTGTCATGGTGAACCCGACGTGCCACGAACCTTTGGGGTTGTATTTGGACGTGTCAGAAGCCGCAGTCAGCGCAGCCATGGTGACCATTGGGGATGATATTCATCGGCCTTTTTATTACGTTAGCCACTCCTTGGTACCAGTCGAAACCAGATACACAACCTTGGAAATATTCATGTTGGCCTTGCAGAAAGCTATATCAAAGCTTAAACATTATTTCGAAGGCCGCAAGGTTTATGTGTATACTGATCAGCCTTTGAAGGCTGTTTTGAGTCAGGCGGATTCTAATGAGAGGTTGGCCAAGTGGAAGATCAAGATCAGCTCCATGTATCTGGAATTCGTTCCCCGAAGGGCGATCAAAGCTCAAATCCTCGTGGATTTCATGGTCGAAATGACCCGATCACTCATATTACTGAACCATGAGGACGACCGGTGGGTCATTTATGTTGATGGATCAACCTTCGGGGGAAAGGGAGCGGGCATCACCCTTATTACACTTCAAGGCGATGTTATCCATTCCGCGGTCAAGTTCTTGTTTTCTGGAACGAATAACGTGGTGGAATACGAGGCCGTTTTGTCGGGGATGACTTTAGCTCAAAAGATGGGAGTTGCTAAAGTGCGAATGTTCTCTGACTCCAAGTTGGTGGTGGAGCAATTCGCAGAACAGTTCGATACACATGAGCCAACCATGAAATTATATCCTGCGAAGGTCTTGGAGATGGCAAAGAAGTTCCATGAGTTCTCACTTGACCACGTGCCTAGAGAACAAAACAAGGTGGCCGATGCATTAGCCAGATTGGCTGCAGGCTTACCAGACGTTGGACCAGGCACGGTATCGGTCCATATTCAGGATGGACCTTCAGTCGAAATTTCTGTAACCGAACAGTCGTTTGAGGAGGTGGGAGTTTTATGTCATGAACTCCAAGACCTAAAGATTAACGCCGTTGACTCCCCAGAAGACAACACGTGGATGGCTCCTTTTGTCAGGTATCTGAACAACGGCCATCTACCGGAAAACGCATCAGAGGCCAGGAAAATTGAAACCCGGGCGACGCGATATGTGCTTAATGATGGCACCTATTCAAGAAAAGCTTTGAGGGACCGCTCCTGTGATGCTTATCCCCTTTGGAGGCTGAGGCCGTCATGATTTACATTCATGAGGGGATGTGCGGGATACATTCTGGGGCCCGATCGCTATATCATCGTGTCGTTAGAGCCGGTTATTTCTAGCCAACGCTCCATGAAGATGCTAAGAAGTATACAAGACGCTGCGCTGCTTGTCAACACCATTCTCCAGTTCCCCAATTGCCAGGGGCGTCGTTGTCGATGACCCCACTTCCTTGTCCGTTTGACAGATGGTGGATTGATATTTTGGGACCGTTTCCTCGATCGGTCCAGCAGCGGAAGTTTTGCATAGTGGCGGTTGAATATTACACAAAGTGGATCGAGGCTGAAGCGGTGGCTATTATTTCTGAAAGGTGGTGAAGCACTTCCTATGGAGGAACATCATAAGCCGCTTTGGAGTACCTCGAGCCTTTGTATCTGATAATGGACTTCAATTCCACTGAAAAGCCGTTCGGGATCTTTGCGTCAAATTGGGTATCGCTCAACACTTCTCATCGGTAGCTCATCCCCAGACCAACGGATTAACGGAGGTCTCCAACAAAGTTATCCTGAAGGGATTGAAAACTAAGTTGGAGGATATGGGGGGAAAGTGGCCCGATCACATCTACGAGGTATTATGGGCTTATCGCACCACTCCCCGTTCAACGACCCAGGAATCTCCATTTTCTTTGGTATATGGGTCCGAAGCGGTAAGTCCAGTGGAGGTGGCATAAGATCACCTCGGATAACCCAGTATGACGAACATTTGAATGATGGAGCGAAGATCCTTGGACTTGGAGATAATTGAAGAGAAAAGAAACGCCATCTATGCGCGCATGTGTGCTTATCAAAGAACGATGGAGCGAGTTCATAACAAACGAGTTGTGCCCAGGGAATTCTCAGAAGGCAACCTTGTTCTCAGGAATGTGAGAGTTCAGAGAAATATTGGGAAGCTGGACAGAAATTGGGAAGGGCCCTATCGGGTCATGAAGAACCTGGGCGCTAGGGCTTATAAGCTTGAGAATCTGGATGGAAGTGAGATCCCCCGAACTTGGAATGTTATGAACTTAAGGCGTTATTTTATATAAAGTATTTGACATATTTGATAACTCTGAACTTTAAAACGTTTCTTATGCATGAATAAGTTACAATGGATGCAATACAAAGTATTTCTTGCTAAGTGAGTGACCGATCTTGGAGTTGGATTTTCTGGACGAGTTTGGACTGGTGACTATAGCGATCATCCATAAGGCTCCCAAGTAGTGTGACCGCTCTGACGAGTCAGTTGCTTCCACGCTTGCTGAGTACTTAGATAAATCGCATACTCCCAGAACTCACTACGAACTCAATTTCCTCTTCAAACGGCACTCATCAACTAGAAGTAGCCCTTGCTCCGTTACGCTTAGTCCATAAGCAAGAAACCAGGACAGAGTTAACCTGTCAAATGGCAAGCCAAAGCCCGCCATGGGACTATTTTAAGAACCGGGGCTTCGGCTAAGAATTTTGTCATGGGACTCATGGAGAACCATGGCAACGGCGCCAAAGTCATGATATTTTATTGGACGGATTCAAGTGTGATCTCCTGGTATAGTTGGGGTTCCCTAACTTACTAAACTTAGCAGGATTAAAGGTTAATTGGTGAAGACCGTTTGGTCCATATTTAGATTAAGCCCCGACCTTATACTCGGAGTTAACTATTGCAAGTTGTGCAAAATGAAGAAATATCATTCAAAAAACAGAGTTTACAAATGCATAAAAGAAAGGACTGGAAAATTTGAATCCTAATCTATTTGTCATTCTTCCTTATCTGCAGCGCCAGACTTCTCTGCAATCCATGTCTTGAGATCCTCCACCTTCTTCCCCCTTTCCTCAACTATCTCGTTGACCGATCTCTTCATCAGGTCAAAGAGAGGATAGTTGGGATCATCTTCCAACGGGGGTTCGTCCAGTTCGGGGATCTCACAGAAGTTCCCGTCCTTGGTCAAGGGGTCAAGCGTCTCCCAACGCTCATCTTCGGGATCCAAACCAAACTTGCTAACTATTTGGTCCTTCATATTGTCCATGTATTGGGAACATTCGGTCTGTAGACGTTTGCCGCTAAAGCAAATATCAGGGGAGATCGGGCAAACCCCAATAGGGCTTCCCGAACCGCGCCCTCAGTCGATCCTTGGACCCTAACCAAGTCTTCTTTGAGCGCTTCCCGCTCTTCCTTCAAGGCATTCTTTTCATCTTGGGATTGTAAGAGAAGCCTGTTGCTTTCGTCAGATATCTCCTGTATCTGATGCTCCAACTCCAAAACTCGGGCCATGGTGGGGTTTGCTGCTGCCTGGGCCTCTCTAGCCTTAGAAGCAGCTAGGGACAGCTCAGTACCCACTCCAAGCAGCTCTCCATTCAAACGGTCCCGATCGGCTCTGACCACTTCCAGCTCATTCTGTTTGATTTCAACTTGCCGCTGAGCTAAGGCAAGTTGACTTTCCAGCTCTTCAGATGCCGAGGAGATGCTTCGGCTGAGCTGGACGGCGGAAGCAAGGTCTAAGGCCCTTCTATGTGTCTGCAAGTGCCAAATTGGATTAAGACCATGTGCTCGATCGGGGCAGCATTGGTTGAAAATAACTTACCACAACTTGGGACTCCAGATATGCTGACACCAAGCCGGGCAGCGCGCCATCAATACCGGGCAGGTTTTTCTTACCCAAGAGCCGGTATTCTTCGAGGGTAGCGTCCTTCCATGAAGGGGGGACTCTTTTCGATCCCTGGGCCTTGAAAACGGAGACTACCATCTCCTGGATAGCCCCGCGAATTGCCTTGGGGTTAGACGAGGACGGGGCTGCCTTTTCCCCGATGGTGACCCCTTTCGTTGGGATCGGGACTGCGGGCCTGCTCACAGTTGACCGCAGCCTCTTATATTGCTTCGGGGCTTCCTCTTCGGGGCCCCGTTTGCTTGTTGACGCTGAGACTGAAGGTCTCTGCTCCCTATCTCCTAAACTGGACGAGGGGCGAACGTCTTCCACCCGCATTGACCCCTGCAGTAATAACCGCACGACGTTAAGATCCAGAGGAGAATTATTTCCGATTCTGTACATGGCAGGAAGGCCTAATGAGCGTATCTTCTTAGAGATAACTTCATCCACCTCGTCCATTGATCGGGGTTCTGGCCTGTGGCTGCTGGAACTCCCCGATGATCGTGAGGGCCCAGCTGCTGCGCTGGGCTTCGGTTTTGATGATTGCAGCTGGGCCTCTTTCTTGGCTTTTGAAGCAGCAGCCACTGCAGCAAGTCGGTTCGCAGACATGGTTTCCGTGGAATCTGCAAAAAGAAAATAATGAGGATAAGGAAATATGAATTAAAGCAAGCAAAGTCGTACCCGACCCTTCTGACTCAGAGGAGTCAGAACTTGAGAAGATACCCTTCGAGGCAGGGGCTCCTTTTCTTTCTGCTACCCCGATCTCTAAGAGCTTCTTCTCCCGAAGGATGTCAATTCTTTTCAGACGCCGTTCGGGAGGAGGAAGCATTGCCAATGTGTTGGCAATATCAGGGTGAGATGGGTTGAACCGGCTTCGGTCCAACCTCCCGATGTCGGGGTGTGTGGTTAGGAATGTAACTTTCAGCAAGTCCTCCCTCGGGATGTCTATCCAGACATAGCAAGATTCCCATTCATGTAGGGAATCTTCCTTGTCCACGATAGCACACTCCTTCGTTCGGGTAGCTATATAATATAGCTTGCGACTTCTAACAACCTTCTGGCCCTATGGGATCCCACTAGGAACAGGTTGAAAAAATGCCTAAGGGTTGGCTCTACCCTCTGTTTATGGCAATAATAAATGAAAGCGGTAATATATACATAAATGCCCGGAAAAAGAGTAAAAGTCGGGCAGTGAATCTCCCGAAGAACTGCTGCGACGAAAGGATGAAGGGGAAATCGCAAGCCGGATCTAAGGGAGGCATAACTAACGGGTATAGCGCTAGCCGGAACGTTCATCTCAGCGGGAAGGAAGCATGGACCGTCTTCCTTCCCCCTCCAGATGGGATAATGGGCTGGAATGGAAAACTTGACCCGAAACGCTTCAAGGTCCATGGTAGCGATATCAGGGTACCTAGTCCTACGGGGTACCATGGATGATTACCTTAAAGTTTGAAGAAAATTTGACGGTGAGCGACGGTTGAACGAAATCGCCGCAGGGTTCCTTGGTTGAGCATACTGTCGCAAAGAGTGATAATGGCTGCACAAAGCGAAAATCTTGACTTTTATATCATGTACTGTTCAATCACAGGGTGACACGTCATCTCTGCAGGCGGCTACAGTCTGACAGTCTGCCCCCCTTTGGAATATGGAAAGGCGTTAGCTATTGCAGAGCCTGGAATTACGCTCCTACCCTCAACTGTTACGGATTTCAAATTTGAAAATTCACATCATGAAATTTCTAAGTGCAGGATCGGTCCCAAGGACGCTGTTACAACTAGTTCGGGTACAGGTTTCCGTCGTTGCGATCGGGCACTTATGCACAAACGATCTCAATCGGTTGATCGAACCCCGATCACCACCGTGGTGGTGACAGAGTCCGAGAGGCTAGTGATGAGATCCTCGGAACCCGGTATCCCAGACAGGGTCGGGGGCAAGCTTGGCCAAAGAAGCCCAAACAACGTAAGCCGAACTTGGAGGCCCAGAGCCAGCCCACGTGAGTGAATGGCTCACTCAGATCCTATGGCCCGATCGATCATCCATGGCGATCGATCCCGATGTGTAGGGCCCATCATCTCCTACGCGCCGGACCGATCGGTCCACATATTACAGGCGTTGCTTCGGGCCATTCTCACTCAACCCATGCAACGACAACCCTCGACAGCCCTGCCAGAAGCGTGGTCCCGAGAAGACGTACGAGACACTAGTGGCCAGAAAGTAGCCGGCTAGTAGCGCCGAAAGGTCTAGCGCCATGCAGTTCTGTGAGGCCGTTTTTGGCGGCTGCTCCGCCCGACATTAGCCGACCTAGCAGCAAAGGATATGCACAAAACGACACCCTACTGTACATAGTACAGTGGGAGTATAAAAAGGACGCTTAGAGTGTGAGAAAAGGACATTCTTCCGTTTTCTCTCCAGAGCTTTCGCACAAAGGATTTGTTCTCGATTTATTTTCGACTCTCCTTTTTCTCTTTGTTGTCTAAAGAACAAACATGTCTTGTATGATCATGAATCTGTTATTTGAACCGACTAAGGGCACTTCTTTTAGCCCTTAATCAAGTGGCTTTTTCCTCGTTTCGAGGTTTTCCACTCTAAAATCCTTGCGTCTTTTCACCTTTGATCCATAACCATTCTTCACATATCAAATAAATAATAACAGAGTTTGTATTGCAACGAACCGATCGACTATTGATACCCCCGATTTTCGAACCACAACAAACTGCTTTTGGACTTGGGCTTGTATTACTTTTAGCCCAATCACTTTCTGGCCAGGTTATCTTTCAACTTGGGCCTAAGCGTTGTCCGGCCCACAAATTACACGTTTGGAACAACGTTAGATAAATACTTGTGAGGTGAAATGACTATATTGTGAGGTGAGATGATCTTGATTTAAAAAAAAAACTGTTTTTAAACAGCGGTGCAGTGATCGTGATCTCATAAAATGACAATTTTGCCCTTACTTTTAATTAAATGAAAGGTAAAATGAACATTTAACAAGTGCGTTCGAGCCACCGTTGGTGAACTGTGAGTTCACCGCAGTTTTTATATGGTTGTACGAATGTAGTTATTAATAATGTTTGATTAATATAGAATATAGATACGGCCGGTGTACCACTCTTCCAAACAACACCAAAGATAGTCAGAATTTATCATATCCATGTTGGAGGTATATGGGTCACATTAAAATAATAATTGGGTTTTCTAATAACATTATTTGCCCCAAATAGCCAACATAAGAAGTCCCTTAATTAATTACAAGACATAATTGGTAATTTTCATTTCATTCAAACTCATAGTACTATGTTGCACCAGGTATGGTTTGTGATACGAGATTTGAGATACAATGGTGATATTACCCGGGTATATTCTCTTGTGTTTATCCTTACTCGGGGGCTGGTCCAACGCAGTTATATATTATTTTCGGTATTTTCATATTTAATCACAAGGCATTCCCAGAGGGGTATTTTCGTAATTCAGGCTCATTGGGATGTTTTGGGTCATCTCGGTCCCGGACGGGGCCATGGATATTTTCGTAATTTGCCACCCGGGAGCACACCGGTCGGGTGCAACGATGTCATGTGGCTGCGTATTCACTACTTGGAGGCAAAGAACTAATTTACGAGGTTTTCCGGTATTTCCTCATCGTATTTCCGACTAATATCTTGATCGGGATTGGTTCCTGAAACTTCAGTATCAGTATGACATTTATTATATTATAATTGGAGATTATATAAGTGTTTTGGGCTAAGTGAAGTAAACTGGGCTTATGGGCTCAAGTAAGCGAAGTTGGGCTCGATTCCTCTATAAATACAAGCCCCAATGCATTTGGATAGGTTCAGACAGTTAGCACACTCCCCAAGGCAAGACTTCATTTTCCTTCACCGCAGACTCGCGACTTATCGCACGTAGCCGCGAGTTATTGTATCTGCACTGTTCCAATCGCGACTTATCGCACGTAGCCGCGAGTTATTGTCCCTGCACTTTTCCAATCGCGACTTATTGATCCAGCCTGACCCTCGCGGCTCGCTGCATTGTTCCAGGCGCGAGTAATAGCCAGTAGTCGTGAGGTACTGACCACAACTCGCGACTGCACTTCTTCCCTGCGCAACGGAGTGTTTTCGATCGTTTTTCGAGACGTTTCCATCTTGATTATTGTTGTCACATCATTATACTTGTATTTGTTGAATATCATAGTGAAAACCAAGGTAGAGCTTCGCTCTCCCGAGGACGTAAGCTCACTCATTGTGGGCCCAACCTCGTATATCGCTCGTGTCCTCACAACAATTAAATTTCGAGTAATTAAAAATTGACTAATCTAAAAATAAATACCCAAATTATTTTTAGACTAGATCAGTTTGGCGCCGTCTGTAGGGACTCGAGATTTTTATCCCATTGAGAGTTTTATTGCTGAGTTTGGATTTCTATTATCATGACTACTCGGAATTCTGATGAAGATGTTTTTGATGAATAAATTGAGGCGGATCCTATTCCTCATGTTCATGATGATTTCGTTGCGTTACCGGGGGCTCGGTCATCAGTTCTGGAGGAGCCCCCTGCTCAAAATGTAACTATTCGGCCCTCCCGGAGCGCGTTTTCATCCGGAAGGGCACCAATTTTTTATCCTCGATCACGCGAATGTTTATCTAAGTGTTATGAATTCGCAAGAATTGGCCGAGTTGCGATCCTTAATAATGCCCACCTTTCGCCACCTGCACGCTCCAGATCTACGAATCAGACGGAAACAGATGAGGATTTGGAAGAGCAAAGACGTACTTTAATCGCTCTATTAGAGCAAGTTGAAGCTCAAAGGAGAGCCCGGAGGAACAATGTTACCCCATAACCTGTTAATGATGTGGCCTCAGAGGAAGATATTGATCGTGTTCCGGAGCCGCGAGCGAATACTGCAGCAACCGGAGAGCAAAGCAATACTCTACAAAAGATCGTAGAATTGATAGAGTCAAAATTTAAGGAGATGAGTGAGAAGTTGGAGCAAAACGAGGCTAGGATGAACCAATTGGAGGCCAACCTGACTCTTGGCTAGGAAAGGAGACGAGTGTATGGGGAGCATACCCGGGATACTCATCAGACCTCAGCTTACGAGGGAGATTATTTTGAGAATGAGAGGGATAATGAGTCCATCGGTAATCGAGGAAAGGCGTTACCATCTTTGGAAGTTTTGCAAAGTCCGTGGAACACTTCAAATGCCTTATCTCCTTTTTCCACGGCGATTATCGGAGCCACTCGCTCTGAGTTTATTGAAATGCCTAAGGATCTTCCACAGTATCGCTGGTCGACTGACCCGCATGCTCATATGTCGAATTTGGAGATTCATGTGAGTTTGATGAATTTCAGTGATGCGGCCATGTGCTTCGTTTTTGCCACTTCTCTTAAAGAATCAGCCCTCCGATGGTTTAACCAGTTACCGAGACGTTTGATTGTTTCTTATCAGGATTTTAAGGATCAATTCTATTCGGCTTTCGCGCCTTTCAATACACCGATAAAATCTATTACTTCTTTGACCGCGTTGCAGTATGACTCTTCGGAAAGATTGTTGAGTTTTATTACCCATTTCGAGGCCGAGTGTAGGAAGATACCTTGAATCACTATGAGAAGGTTGGGGTGCTCCAGCTTATTCTAGCTGGACATCCGTTATGTAATTCTTTGAATAGGGATCCCCCGGAAAGTATGGAGGATTTGGCTCTAAGATGTACGCAATACATCAGAGAAGTCGAAGGTTTGCGAGATCATGGTGTGATCGAAGTACGGGCGTATGGTTCCCACAACATTGTTGCAAGTCGCGGGCCAGACAAGGTCTTCCCGCACGCAAAACCAAAGTTGAGAGTGTTTCCCACATACAACTATGAGCAGATTTTTGCGATTATCGAGCAAAAGAAGGCAGGTTCACTTCGTTATCCTCCTCCTTTGCATGAACCAACACCGGGGACTTACGAGTCCCAAGTATTTTGTCGTTTCCATCGAAGTTTTGGGCACGCAACCAATGATTGCCGGGAGTTAATGTCTGAGGTAGAAAGGTTGCTAGAGTTGGGCCAGCTTGATGAACTGATCAGTACTGTGGAGGCTCNATGCACTATTTTCAAGGACATCATATTGCAGTCTTGACAGATCAGCCTATCCGAAGCGTGTTATCAAAGATTGATGTCTCTGGTAGGCTAGCGAAGTGGAATATCGAATTGGGCCAGTATCAGATAGAGTATATCTCCAGGCGAGCATTAAAGGCCCAAGTATTAGTGGATTTCATAGTAGAGATGACTCGGTCGGAAGAATTGGGTATTCAGGAGTATTGGGACGCCTTTGTTTATGGATCTGTATCTACTGGGCGAGCCGGTATTGGTGTTTATTTTAAAGAAAGGAAATCTGGTGAAGAACATGAGTATGCTGTAAAGTTGCGCTTCCCTGCAACTAACAACGTCGCCGAGTATGAAGCATTGATATTTGGTATTAACTTGGCTGTGGAAATTGGAATCGTTCGTTTGCATTCTCACTCTGATTCGCAGTTAGTGGTGAACCAATTTGCAGATACTTACGCTACCAATGGGAATCATTTGTGGAGGTATTTAGAAAATCTCAAAGAGGCGGCTAAGAATCTTAAGATATTCACGCTTACATATATCCCAAGGGAGGAAAACACGCATGCAGACGGTTTTGCAAAGCCGGCGACGATTTTAGAACTCCCGGATGAGTCAAAGATAACAACAATGATCCACTACCAGCCCTCTATCAGTCCTATGGAGAAACAGACAGCCGAGGTGGCTAATTTGGAACTTTCGAATAAGACATGGTTTTTATTGGATGCCGTAACCGACGAGCTATCATGAAAGGATGCTATTGTGAATTATCTAATCAAGAGAGAATTGCCTACCGACAAAGGCGAGGCCCGAAGAACTATGCAAAGGGCTACAAATTTTGTTTATGTGGATGATAAGCTGTATAAGAAGAATTTCGGAGGCCCATATCGTCGATGTTTGTCCCAGTACATGCAAATGCCGTTATAGAAGAAGTTCATGCTGGGGACTGTGGTGATCATTCAGCAGGTCTATCCTTAGCGAATAAGGTTAAGAGAGCCGGTTATTTTTTGCCAACACTGGTAAAAGACTGTGTGAATTTTGTTCGGGCTTGTTCTGCTTGTCAGTTCCACTCAAACGTGCATCATGTACCGAGAGCTAGTATGAAACCTTTACCGGCAACATGTCCCTTCGATATGTGGGGCATCGATATTTTAGGACCATTTCCGAAGGCAGCTAGCCAAAAGAAGTTCTGCATTGTGCTGTGGAGCATTTCTCTAAGTGGATAGAGGTCGAAGCTGTATCGCAAGTTCGGGAACAGGAAGTTATCAGTTTCCTTTGGAGGTACATCGTGTGTCGATTTGGAATTCCTAGGATTTTGGTATCAGATAACGGAACGCAATTTGCCGGAAAGAGGGTTAATGAATGGTGTGAGAGTTATGGAATTGAACAGCGGTTTACCTCCGTGGCACACCCAGAAACAAACGGGCTTACAGAGGTTATCAACCGTATTATCCTGCAACAGCTGAAAACACGAATAGATGAATCCAAAGGCTCTTGGGTGGATGAATTGCATAATGTGATGTGGGCATATCGGACATCACCTAGGTCCACTACCGGATTCAGCCCCTTCTCTTTAGTATATGGCTCTGAGGTCGTGTCTCCAGTAGAAGTGACTATTTTGTCAGAAAGAGTTATCGCTTATGACGAGGTGTTGAACGAGGATATGAGAAAGTTGGACATTCACTGTATTGATGATATCTGTGGTAGAGCCGCAATACGAATGGAGGTATGTAAAAGGCGAATGGCTAAGAAGCACGACAAAAGCTTTCGACCTATGCTGTTAAATGTTGGAGACTTAATTCTTAAGAAAGTGGAAGTCTCGAAGCATGTTGGTAAGTTGGATTGAAAGTGGGAAGGACCGTACAGAGTAACGGCCGTAGTGAAGGAAGAAACGTACAAAATCGCAAATATGAGCAGGGAAGAGCTGCCACGGACTTGACATATTTCCAATTTGCGCAAGTATTATGTATAGACGTGACTCATCCATCTTTTTTGAAAATAAAATTTCTCCTCTTTTTTGTGGTCACATTCTAATGTTTTTTAAGTATCTTTTTTGACCACATGAATTCAATCGACTAGGGGACTGCTAAGGTAGGAGTAGGTTCATTGCGTTTTAGTACGAAGTAGGATGGAATAAATTAAATAAGTTAGATTAGAAATGCAATGTACCACCGTCTTATAGTCGATCATTTTCAAACTCATCAAATTAAATACTGTGTCAAAATATTTTGAACGTGATGAGTCTTCCTGTCCGCGGCAGAACCGTCTATACATAATGACTGTTGGAATATGTTAAGAGGCCTGTTTGTTGTGATATATATTTCTGTGGCAAATCATGGTGTAAGTATATACCTGACTCCTCCATGACACGCCGACGAGGGTCGCGCCCTTGCCGGAGGCTGGTCCATTTCCGCATGGCACCGTCTTACGGGCCGAATGACACCGTTTTATGAACTGGTCGAGAGTGCGATGGCACCGTCTTATGGACGGGTCGAATGATACTGTTTTATGAACGGGTCGAGAGTACGATGGCACCGTCTTATGGACGGGCCAAATGACACCGTTTTATGAACGGGTCGAGAGTGTGGTGGCCCCGGGTGCAAGTATATACCGGTGGCGAGTGTGTGATGGCTCAGGTGCAAGTATATACCGGCGGCGAGAGAGTGACGGCCCCGGGTGCAAGTATATACCGGTGGCGAGAGTGTGATGGCCCCGGGTGCAAGTATATACCGGTGGCAAGAGTGTGAGGGCCCCGGGTGCAAGTATATACCGGCGGCGAGAGTGTGATGACCCTGGGGGTAAGTATATACCGATGGCGAAGATATATCGGTGAAGGTAGAGCGGTGGAATTATTTTAAGTATCCACTCATTTTAATTAGGCGTTCGCCTTAGAGTTATCGCAGACTTATACAAGCCCCGCTACACTGGGGACTCCTACGTATCATTGTTACCATTATTATGTGCGTTATTATTGAGCATCCATACCTGAGATTCATATATATTCTTATTATCTCGGAAGTGTATTGCTTAGATTGAATTATTCGGAGTTATATATTCCTTGAGGAACGTGACGAGAAAAGAAAGTTGAGAAAAGGAGACGTTGTGTTATTCCGAGTATGGTTCTTTGTTAAAAGTACAGTGGAGAAATTGAAAGGAAAACAAAAACGAATTTTATACACATGGGGAATACAAAATAGGGAGAGAATACAAAAGTGAAGAAATCATATTTAGAAGTGTATTGCTTAGATTGAATTATTCGGAGTTATATATTCCTTGAGGAACGTGACGAGAAAAGAAAGTTGAGAAAGGGAGACGTTGTGTTATTCCGAGTATGGTTCTTTGTTAAAAGTACAGTGGAGAAATTGAAAGGAAAACAAAAACGAATTTTATACACATGGGGAATACAAAATAGGGAGAGAATACAAAAGTGAAGAAATCATATTTAGAAGTTTATTTCTTCTTCTTCTGAGAGTCTGAGCCTTCACCAGGCCCACTGGGGCACTTTTTCACCAGCTTTATTTTTTGGGAGGATGGAGGGTTGACACCTTTTTCTTGAGGCCCTGCAGCGACCAACTTCTTGGAGGCGAACCTCGCCATTTCATCTTCGTGGCGCTCCCGAGCTCCAGTCACACTAGCAGGGGTATATATTTGAGGATCAAACGCCGCCATTACATCATCATCCTTCAGGAGCTCCGCCACGAGGGGGCCCATTGGCTCCGGAAATAAAGTAGCCAATCCCTTAAATGCATCCGGGGATGGGCCCTCCTCCGTTTCGATATCCTCTGAGTAGAGTTGCTGGTGAAGATCTTCATCCAAGTTAAAATGTAGCACCCCGAACGGATCCTGCAAACAATCCAGCATGTCCTCACCGGGTATAGGCTCAAATTTCCCGTTGAGTTTGGGGTCAAGTTTCTTTTTCTCCTCAGCTGTCAGGGATATACCCAGGATTCTCTGCGTCTGGACACTCCCTCGTAAGAAGTACAGGACGTTCGACTTGGCATGAGCTAACGCCCCCAGATTCCGGAAAGTAGGAGAGTGTACTGTGTACTCCCATATTAACTTTCGGAAGCAGTCGTTGATCTGGGACGGCAACTTGGTGATTCGTGCCCGGAGTCGATCGGTGACGGATTGGAGGGCTTCATTTCTTGCTTTTAGCTCTTTAACCTTCTCCGTGGCTTTCCTGGGAGCTTTCTTATCGGCCGCTTTTTCCTCTTTGGCCTTCCTCAGCTTCTCCTCAGTTTACTCTCGGATTTCCTTCAACTTGTCCTGTGCGTACTTCTCGTTGACCTTAAGGGTTTCTATGGATTGCTCTAGGGCGTGCCTTTGCCCAATATGAAAAGCTGAATTCTCCGTCAGCTCTCTGCGGTGAGCTCGAAGCAAAGAGTCGATTGCCTTGCTATGCTCTTCTCGGAGTGCTGCCATCTCCTGGGCATGCTTATCCCGCTGATTCTGCATCAGCTTCTCCGCCGCCTTTTTCGTCTGCTCCCCGATAATATCCGGAGAGTCGAGCTTTGAGTGTCTAAGCATATAGTATTCCCCTACTGCAGCTGCGGTGCCCAACTCGATTATCGTCTGCTCCATCTGAAATGAAAACAAGAATGGTTAGTACATACGACGTAAGAGATAAAGTTATAGGGGAGTAATTGCTAGTGTCGTAACGAACGTCCCCAATAGCGCGGCGCATCGTCGCGGTTTGACTCATTAACCGACCAACGTCGGTAAACACCGTGTGGTCATCCCGACCACGAGGCGGCAACTCCGGGTTGCACTCCAAATATGCTAGGGCCGGCCGATTCGATACGTTGTCACCTCTCGGAATTCGAAAGGTGAGTCCATCCGTTATCAACACAAAGCCGGCCCGGCGTCCCATATCGAGCCATTCCTTAACGCTCGTGTCCCCACAACAATATAAATTACGAGTAAATTATAAATAGACTGATCTAAAAATAAATACCCAACATATTTTTAGACTAGATCAAGTTAGCCTCGGGATGTCATGTATCCGGAAGGCGTCGATAAATTCGGCGGTTAACCCACCCTTTCTGATGGGTTCCGCGATCTCCAAGACGGCGGGACTTTCCGCCGGTCTCTTCCCCTTGTCCGGGCAGGTGCCTTGGTTGGTCTCTCCCTCCGGATGGGTTTCTCGGCATATCTCCTCCACCACCGGGTCCATCGGCTGGTCCTCGCTGATCTCGCCCTCCTCGTCGTCCCCGATGATATCCACTAATGTTTCGGCAAAGTCGTACATGCCTTCATCGGGGGTGGGCTCCTCAACAACGTACTCTAATCGCCGAGACAAGGGGATTAGGTCATCGGGACTCTCAGTAATAGCTGCAGCCGGCTCCTCGTTTACCGGCTCGGGATTGGCCACCGTCGCAGCAGGTTGTGGTAGTGGAGGAGTGTCGTATCTTATTTCCCCAGTCGAGGATGCCACCTCTTGTAGACTTGACGCGAGCTCGGCCGCGACAGTTTGGTTCCGAGTCCCCGGTGGCGCCTCAAAGATGAGCTCATCATCCTCCGCAAGTAGGTCACGGAGGAAATTCAGCCGATCCCCCTTCTTTGCTGGGTCCTTAGCTGAAGCCATTATTTTATCTGCAAGACAAGTAAGTTGAGTGAGAAACGCGAAATGGAAATTTGAAACAAGTTAAATCAAGTTCCTAAGGTTCTTTCCTATCAAAGAAGAGTTATCAAGTTTAGCTCCGATATGAATGTACGGTTCAGATACCTAGTAGTTCTCTACTAAAATGGGGGGGACCGGAAGGAGGTTGAAAGCAACCAGAATCGGGGCGTAGAATAAGGTCTTCACGGTCCAGTCAGCGCCGTCGGACCTAACGCAATCGAGGAGTGCCTTCCTCAGAGGTCTCGGAAGGGCCGTCCGAGGAATAGGGCCGTAGGCTTCGGGAAAAAATGGTTCCCCTTCAACGGGGAACCGCCAAGGAAGACTCAGAGGAGACAGCCTCGTATCCCCCACACCGCAAACAAAAAAGAAGTGTTTCTTCTAGTTGTGATTGGAGTGGGGAGTAGAAATAGGGAACGGGCTTGTCTTGTGCCTCGGGCGGAAAAATATACAACATTGGGCACCAAAATTGGCGACAGTACTAATATGAAGATTTGAAAGAAAAGATCTATGGTCGAAGGAATGCAATTCACCTCCATGAATATTATGAAGACGACGACAAGAGAGATTGAACTGCGGTTCAGTTGGAAGAGGTGAATTTGTAGATGCGAGAGCAATTCTACGAGGAAATGATGAAGAATGAAACGAAGGCCACACTCTAAATATTCAAAAGAAACAGTGTGGGTGGCGATCAGAGGCGTCAAAAGACGGTCGGTAAGTTCAGGTTGGTATAAGACACAGTCGGAAGGGAGATAATACTGCTCAAGAATCGAAACTCACTTCCAAGCATGCATGCTATAAGGTTGGTTAAAGGATTTCAGGGCTTTAACCGCGGAGCTTTGAGGGCCGAGGGTGTTTTCGAGACGAGCGATCCTCTCGAAAAAATGAAAATTTATTGTGGAAAGGCAAGGAGGAAAAGGGGCTGTGATCGAATCGAAACTCCCCGAACTGGATGAGGAGTCCGAATGATCTAAGGATGAAGTAGTGGCGGAGCCCGAGGATTCGGTACGATCGGAAGTCATTGGTAAAATTTAATTCAAATTTATTTTTTGAAATTATTTTTACAAATTTTACTAAGTGTCTCGCGAGTTATTGGCGAAAAGTCGCGAGAATTACTGTTTAAGTCTTTAAGTCGCGAGGTTTGGTCGATACGTCGCGAGAAGCACAGTCTCGCGAGTTATGGATACAGGTCTGGTCCAAGACAGTCGCGCGTTATCGTCGCGGATAGCACAGTGGAACGGTAAGTCACGAGTGATTTCGAAAAGTCGCGGATCGCACAGTTACTACGATAAGCGCGAGTGCTCAGGATTCCGCGCGAGAAAATGAGTTATGAAGGACGTACATGGTATTTATAGGGGTGATATCCCGAACCGAAAAATCTCAAGATTTTCACCCGAGCTCAGAATCTGACATTCTTAGTGTCAAAACGATCATATTGACGAGAGAATTTCAACCATATTAAAGATTTTTTCCGCGGAGCTCCCGAGCGATAATCGGCTTTCCGGACGAGCTGGTGATACATGGTTTACAACTCAGAATCTGAATTTGAAAACCAGGGGACTATTGATATTACCCGGGTATATTCTCTTGTGTTTATCCTTACATGGGGGCTGGTCCGACGCAGTTATATATTATTTTCGGTATTTTCATATTAATCACAAGGCATTCCCAGAGGGGTATTTTCGTAATTCAGGCTCGCTGGGGCCCGTATAAAGTTTTTGTAGGCGTTTTGGGATGTTTTGGGTCATCTCGGTCCCGGACGGGGCCAGGGGTATTTTCGTAATTTGTCACCCGGGAGCACATCGGTCGGGTGCAACGATGTCATGTGGCTGCGTATTCACTATTTGGGGGCAAAGAACTAATTTACGAGGTTTTCCGGTATTTCCTCATCGTATTTCCGACTAATATCTTGATCGGGATTGGTTCTTGAAACTTCAGTATCAGCATGACATTTATTATATTATAATTGGATATTATATAAGTGTTTTGGGTTAAGTGAAGTAAACTGGGCTTATGGGTTCAAGTAAGCGAAGTTGGGCTGGATTCCTCTATAAATACAAGCCCTAGTGCATTTGGATAGGTTCAGACAGTTAGCACGCTCCCCAAGGCAAGACTTCATTTTCCTGCACTGCACACTCGCGACTTATCGCACGTAGCCGCAAGTTATTGTATCTGCACTATTCCAATCGCAACTTATCGCACGTAGCCGCGAGTTATTGTCCCTGCACTGTTCCAATCGCGACTTATTGATCCAGCCTAACCCTCGCGGCTAGCTATACTGTTCCAGGCGCGAGTAATCGCCAGTAGTCGCGAGGTACTGACCACAACTCGCGACTGCACTTCTTCCAGGCGCAACGGAGGGTTTTCGATCGTTTTTCGAGACGTTTCCATCTTGATTATTATTGTCACATCATTATACTTGTATTTGTTGAATATCATAGTGAAAACCAAGGTAGAGCTTCGCTCTCCCGAGGATGTAAGCTCACTCATTGTGAGCCTAACCTCGTATATCGTTCATGTCCTCACAACAATTAAATTTCGAGTAATTAAAAATTGACTGATCTGAAAATAAATATCCAAAATATTTTTAGACTAGATCAAAGGATATACGATTAGTTATCTTTATATGAATCTTATTAGAATATATTACTCGTTAATTAACAAAAAAATATATTATTTAATATTTTTAAAAATCAGATAATATTTTTAAAACTCAAAGTACTATGTTTCACACTACGTGTAGCGTTCGATTACATGAATTCTAACGAATCGAAGAACCCAAAATACGAGTTCAACTAATGTATGCTACTTTTCATGTGTATTTCTAAAAGGAAATGCTTTCTAAGTGAAGTTGTTGGTGATTAGTTNAAAAGCGGGTTCGGAATTGTCGGTTTTCAACAACAACAACAACAAACAATACGACAACTACGGAAGGAAGAATGTCGGGATCGGAAAAATTCGAAGAAATCGCCACAGGTTTTTCGTCGGAAGAAATCGTCGGAAGGTCGAAAACCTAGGTTTTTCGCGCAGGAGAAAAGAAAGAAGAAAGAAAGGGGCAGTTTTAAAAAGTTCAATTCGCGTTAGCCTAACGCGAGCTTCTTTCTGCTCGCGTTAGGCTAACGCGAATCGCGTCAGCGTGACGCGAGCAGAAAACGTCTCTAAAACAGAATGTAAACCTCGTAATCGCGATTGGCTAAATCGAGCTCCCTTTGGCGGTCGATTTAGCCAATCGCGATTACAAAAAAAACGTTTTTTTTTTAAAAATTATTTTGGCAAACGCGACTCGCGTTAGCCAATCGCGAACTGCGAAAAAAATGCAGTTCGCGATTGGCTAACGCGAATGGTGGTAAAATCACTGCCTTGCCGCGGATCGGTGGTATTTTCCGCGAAACTCCCTATACTTTGTTTAAGAGAACACTAAATATGGTTTTGATCAATAGGTGAAACATATTATGCGTGAATGGGTATTAATGAACTCGGTAAGTGGAGATAACCGATTATGCGTGAATTACACTTAGTCAAAGAGATCATTGACTAAATATCGTTTTGATCAACATGTGCGTGATCGATCAAGGATACCGAATGACAAGTGAAAATTGACTTGTCAATTAGTGATAATTGACTTGTGAGATCAACTATACTTAATATATGAGGAAGGCCAATATCCATTGGTCGATCGTCGTGATTGACCATTATAGAAGCATACTTAGTGGATAGATCAATGTCAATCGTTTTGATGGATAAATCTTCATCAATGAGGGATACCAAATGAAAAATAGAAATTGCCTAACATTCATTGAGGTAAATTTACAGAAATAATCGACTAAAATAGTTGCAAAACATCGATTTAGTAAACTAAAGGACCCTCAAAATTAGAGCAATATTTTCATGATGGTTCATCACGGTTATGGTTAATTAATATATTTTTTAAAAAATGATTTATTATTTTTTTTTAGATTTCACTAGAAAATACACGAATTAGATCCTATAATTTGGTATTGCGCAATTTTGGAAAAAAACGTTACAAGATCCATTATTTCATGTATGTTATTATTAGCCGGTTTAAAAACATTCTATTGAAGTCTGAAGATAACGAGGGACTTGATTACTATATTTTATCTTTTAGGGATTAGGTGATTAATAAACAAAGAAGTATATTGACCCCAGTGGCTTATATTTTCTAGCGTATTTGTCTCATTCTATTCCAACTACCAAAATGCTTTGTCCCTTCTCTTTGTAATCTACCGCCAGCCCCTCCGTTCGCTTTTGGTTGGATTGGTATCCATTCCATTAATGCAATTGTCAAAACCCAGATTAAATGCATTTGATTTGTTTCCATCGTTGTGAAGATCAATAATTTATTCCATCCAACCACTTTTCAAGAACGTCAAGGCAACCCCCGATGTTTTAATTTCTAATTATGGTTGAAACTGCGTTCGTCGCCGCATCCCCAGCCTTTGATGGTGCGTTGATTACTTCCCCTTTTCATTTTTTGGTGTATATTTTTATGGGGTTGCTGTAAAACTTGATTTTTTGGTTCATTTTTCAAATGTCGTTTCGTGAATGCAGAGAAAAAAGTTCTTTAATGGTAGACAAACATTTCGTGGCCTGAATTTTTGAATAAAAAATGTCTTTTCGCCATAAAAAAGAGGCATCTGGGAGTGCCCAAGGTATTTTATTTATTCTACTTCATTTTTTGTGTTATCTCTGAGCGTACCTGAATGGCTTTTAAGCAGAAATGTCTATCAGGCATAGAAAAGAGGCATCTGGGAGTGCTCAAGGTAATTCTACACATTTTTGTGCTCTGGAATAGCAATTATTTGTACTAGTTTCCATTCTCATTGATCACCATCATTAGTTAACATCAGCTGAATTAGGTTCTCGTCTCTATGACCTGCTCCAAATGGAAGGTTCCACAGAAATGGAAGATGTTCCAAAGAAATCTCAAACATCTTGTGACACGGGTAAGCCGTTATTTCTTTTATTTATGCACAATGTGGTTTATTTCGATCATACCCGAAAAGCATCAAACTGATCTAATGATGTTTATTTAGAAATAAGAAACTAGAGAAATAATTTGGTGCAACATTAGTGCTCTACTACTTCTCATGTCTTGCTGCTAGATAAACGGGAAAGTTTTTTCGTTATTTTTGTTGATTTTTCATGAATTAGGAGTTCAAAAGAGGCTAAAGGATCTGTTATTTGTGGCTGGAAATGACTTCTGCGCTGACTGTGGATCCCCAGAACCAAAATGGGTGTAAGTTTTCAATCTTCCCTCAAATCATTCACTTCAAATTTATCCCTTATAGTTACGTACCTCCATTCGATATCTCCGTTTATTTACATAAAACCTGATATTTACTTCATCTTGTGGAGACCAGGTCTTTGAGCATTGGAGCATTCATTTGTATAAAGTGCTCTGGTATACATAGAAGCCTTGGAGTTCATATAACAAAGGTTTTTATTAGCTTTTTTTATCTTATACTACTAATTATAGTTCGTCAACATTTTATTGTTTGTGTAGGTTTTATCCGTAACTCTAGATGAATGGAATGACGATCAAGTTGATGCTTTAATTGAAATGGGAGGAAACAATGCTGTGAACATGAAATACGAAGCCAATATTCCAGAATGTTATAGTAAAGCCGAGCCAGATTCGTCTGCGGAGAAACGCACTGATTTCATAAGGTGTTTATCTTGCCATTTTCCCTAGGAGCAATCCTATATAGATTCTGAACTACATTTTCTTCGATGTTCAGGAGAAAATACGAGCATCTGGAGTTTATGTCTGATCTTCATGTTTTATCACCGACGTCATCTCATTCTAGTTTTTCAAGTTGTTCGTTACCTCCTACGGCAAACGAAAAGAAACACTGTGAACGAAACGCTTCTAGTACGCGTACTCATGGTCTTGGACATGCATTTCGTAATAGCTGGAAAAAATTTGAACACAAGCCAGCAAAGAGAAGTGACTCTAAGGTAAATCTTGCACTTAAGATGAAGTAAATTTTCTCGCTTTTATCGGCTTTTTTCTTCACTGTTTTTATAGGCAGGAATGGTTGAATTTGTGGGATTGATTGCTGTTAGTGTTCTTCGGGGCACAAACTTAGCGGTTCGAGATATTATGACGAGTGATCCATATGTTGTGCTTTCACTAGGACATCAAGTAAATGTCTTGGATGCGTTGTTTGTATAATGATCCATTTTTTACTCGAAATCTCTTCTCTTGCAGACGATGAAAACGCGGGTTATAAAGAGCAATCTCAATCCAGTTTGGAATGAGAAACTGATGCTTTCGATTCCGGATAACATTCCTCCACTCAAGTTGGTAAGTCGTGTTAAATTTCTAGAGTCGGGTCAATTTACATGGAGAGTGTGCTCGAATATAATGTATAATAGGAAAGAGACCACGTTGTAAAAGACTTGAACAAATCATTTCCTATGGTCCATATTCCCTTTAATAAATTAATCTAATCCATATCTAAATTCCGATGTGGGACAATTTCTTCATATTAGCACACCCGTTCAAGTCTAACCACCTGACAAGTTTGGACTTGATCATTCAAACCGATAGTTTACCAACTAGTCAATTTCATTAAACCGGACTAACCCCCAGTAAGGTCATTCAGGATTTTTCTGAACCCACCTTGATACTATGTTAAATTTCTAGAGTCGGGTCAATTTATATGGAGAGTTCGTTCGGATATAATGTATAAGAGAGAAGAGACCACACGGTAAAAGAATTGAACAAGTCATTTACTATGGTTCATATTCCCTTAATAAACTAATCCAGTCTCTATCTAAATTTTGATGTAGATAATTCCTTCATATTCAACAAGCAATGTATTTTGAGTACGAATGGGTTGCATAAACAACGAAACTCATGGTTTTGCAGTTTGTATACGACAAGGATAAGTTCTCGGCAGACGACTTTATGGGAAGTGCAGAAATCGATATTATGCCATTGTTCAGAGCCGCAAGAGCTTCCGAGAACTCGGGTGGTGATCCGAATGCAAAATCAAGAGAAGAAATTGAGAGAGATGGTGTTATCTTCTTAGAGGATGGTAAAGTGAAGCAAGAGATCAGTATGAAGTTGCAGAATGTTGAATGTGGAGAGTTAGATATTGAAATGGAATGTATGCCTCTAATGCAATAGTAGCAAGTTCATCAACTTGAAAATTGTATGTACTTATTAATTTGTGTAGTTTTGTTACAAGCTTGTATATGAAAAACATGTGAATCGAAACTCTCTATCATAGTTTTGGTTGGTTCTCCGACCAAAATAGCAAAATTGTGACTCTTTAATGTATACAAATGGTTTCTTTAGTTTGTGCGGTGAAATCTTTAAATTTTGATTTTTTAACGTAGATAAACAAAAGAAAATGTCTAGTGTATTCATTGTTAAAAAACACGATTTTATCAAAAATTCTAAAACCAAATGTGGAATAATTGTGATTTAAGAAATGATTAATTTACTCTTATTTCTAATAATTAAAATATAATTATATTTATTATTTTTTATATGTAAATGTATATTAGTATTTTTATATATATCATAATCTATTAGTATATTTACATAAATTACGATCATAATATCACAATTTACCAAACATAATTAAAGATTCACGATCATCATATCTCAATACATCTCATCACAAATCACGATTTCATTACTATTTGGGGTGTGCATAAAAATCAGATGATCCGAAAAACCGAGGTAACCGAACTGCAAATACTTAATCGGATCGGATGGATGCGGTTTCGGATGGGATACGGTTTTTCAAAATTCATATCTGATCCGATATTTTTATTAAATTATATTATATTATATTCTTTTTTTCTAATTTTGTAAAGTTAAAACGTTATATATGATACCACATTTTTTTCTTTATTATAAATATTTGTTTTTTTTCTTTAATATTAATGTTTTTATATTTTATTCTTATTTTACAGAAATAACCGATATTGAAGAATATCAAATAATTAACAACAGAGATTGATTTTTAAAATTCATATATTCTAATAAATTAGATAATTATTTGGATATTTTATATTATTATTTTAAATATAATTAATTTTATTTTTATAAATTATGATTAGAATACTGTATGTAACCCGTTCGCTGATGGAAAGACAGTTTCTCTCCGAGTTCCGGTCTGACTGGCCAAGCCCTTTTCACCGATAGGTTGTTCAAAAGTAAAAGAAAAAGAAAAAGAAAAAGAAAAAGAAAAAGAAAAAACATTGTCAATTAATAGACCTACAAGCATGCTATTATGCTATAGCAGTCTCTTATCATCCGGTAGGAAATAAATGAGCAAGTTTTGGGTAGAAATCAAGAGTCAAGATATAAAATAAATTAACAAACTAGATTTAAGAAGCAAAAATTAACATACCAGACTGCAGTAGAAATCAAGAGTCAAGATATATACAAATTAACATGCTAGATTTAAGAAACAAATTAAGAAAAATAAATAAAAAATACAGAACTCAAAGATAAAAAACAATTAAATACAGTCGACAGAAACTCAAAAACTAAGTCAGATAAAGTTGTTAAAGATTAAAATTTTAAGAGGGGGACCGCAAGCTCCCTATTCCAAAACTATCCCTGTGTAATCTATCTCTCACTTCTCTTTCAACCTCTGATTTCTCCAAAGGGCGGAAAATAAACTGAATTTGTAAAAAAAGAGAATTGCGAGGGTCGTTTTTGTAACGGTTACTGGTTGTGTTTATTTTTTGCAGATACATACATTTAGAAGAAAAAAATAATTCACTGTTTATATGTATTTGTTTTAATTCAATTTTTATATTGAATTCAAGTTTAACTTTATGGATATTTTAAAATTCTGGATATACTTTTTTTTGTTTTATAATTTTTATATTTATCAAATAAGTAACATTTTGTTGATGATTAATGTTAATTTTTTATAATCAATTATAATTAAAAAATAAATATTATGGTATCCACAAATCGATCTAAACTGATCCGCAAACTTATCCACTATTGTGGATCGATTTTGGATCATCATTTTTTCGATCGTATCCATCGGATGGATAAAAAAAATGATGATTGGATCGATTACCTGATCCATGCACACCCCTAATTACTATTACTATAATCAATTGTGATCAGTGTAATTTAAAAATTATTAATTAACACTTACTTATAATAATTATAATATGATTATGTTATAATATTTTATATATAAACTTATATTATTATTTTACCATATCAAAATTTTATATATATTTTAAAATTCATAATTATTATATGAATAGTCAATTTTAAAACATTATGATATTAATAATCTGGAAATGAGATCAGCAGCCCTCGAGGTGCATGCTTTGCTTGCAAAAGTTTTTTACAAAAAGCCTCTTTCTTGCGTACTCATTAGTTAAAGCTTTTTTCCAAAACTCTGTAAAACGAGGATGGAGACAAAGAAGAGGAGAGTGACGAAATGAAATTACCGAAAGGCCCTCTGGCTGACGCTGTGTACCATTTTGCCCTTACACAGGTTGTCAGATCAGATATTTAGGTTTAAAATCATTTCTTTCCTTATTGTTGTCTTTCTAGGTTTATTAAATGCAGAAATCTGAATTCCAGTGGTGACATTACACAAGAATAAATGGGATCCTTGATTGGTCCAATCATTTCGCTTGCAAATGCCGGTCATAAGGTATGGGAAGATCCATCTTTCATTAAGTGGAGGAAGAGAGATGCTCATGTGTCACTGCACTGTCACGAATCTATTGAAGGTTCGTTTTGTTTCTGTATTAATGATCTAACAATTCACTGATCTAGCTCTGATATTTGACGCCCATTGGCTCTTTTTATGGGCTGAAGAGTTCTGTGAGAGTTTCTAAATGACTGACAATTAACTGCAAGAAAGAATCTTTTAATGTTTTTGAGAAAATGATCCCATTTGTAATGCTATATTTAGTCCACAAACTTTAAAGTTTTTGTAGATTTGATCCTACAAATTTGCAATATTTAGCAAATCAAACCCCAAGTGGCAAAATCGGTACCTGAAATTTGATTTTGGCCTAGGATCTCATTTGCCAAAATTGAAAACTTTGGGGACTAAATATGCCATACCGACTAAACTTGGGGGATTGGTTTTGCCAAAACTTAGAAAGTATGGAGACCGATTTTGCCATCTTCATATTTTGAGGATCAAAATTGTCACGATCATAAAACTTTGGGACCAAATTTGCGTTTTATCCAATATTTTTATGTAAAGCTCTTTTTCTTACATTTTCCGAATCCTTGCTTAGGAGCCCTGAAATACTGGTATGAGCGCAGTAAAGTGAACAATTTGGAAGCAAATTCAGCTGTTTGGGATGATGATGCTGTTGCTATGGCACTTGATTGTGCTGGAAATTGGGTAAAGGGGCTCCCTTTTGTTAAGTCTTTATCTGGAAGATGGAAATTCTTTTTGGCTTCCAGCCCTTATCATATCCCTTCGAAATTTTTTGAGGCTTCATTTCAGGATTCTTCATGGGATGCTTTACCAGGTCACCTTTTTGTCTCGATTCATTTTATTCACCGAATCATTGTTTTTCTTGTGGTTGGAATCATAGAGTCTGACCGAAATGATGATGAGAGTGTGCACGGATATGACTTATAAAAGGAGGAGACCACACCGTAAAAGACTTGAACGAGTCATTTACTATGGTACCCCTCCCCTCTTATAAACCAATGCAAACCACATTCATTTTCCAATGTGGGATAATGTCATATTTCAACACACTCCCTCAAGTTCAAATACCTGGTATTAGACTTTCAATTCAATTCACAAGTTCAAATTTGTCAGGTATATGGACTTGAGGGGATGTGTTGAAATATCAAATTATTCCACGTTGAATTTGTGATGAAATTTGGATTGGTTTATAAGAGGGATTGTGGACCATAGTAAATGATTTGTTCAAGTCTTTTACGGTGTGGTCTCTCCCTCTTATACTTTATATTCAAGCACACTCTCCACATAAATAACTCTAGAAATTTAACAGTTGTCGTATGATTATATATTTGTCTCTAGGTTGATAAATCTTTTTTTTCCATTTTACAAATTTACATTGATAGAACAGTTTGCAGTATATTTGATGCTTTGCATTGTTGAAACAGTTCCTTCAAATTGGCAAATGCATGGATTTGACAAGCCTATCTATACGAATATCGTCTATCCGTTTCCACTCGACCCTCCGAAGGTTCCGGAAGATAATCCTACTGGTTGCTACAGAACTTACTTTTACACTCCTAAAGAGTGGGAAGGTGAAACATTAGAATGATTTTTGACTGTTTATGGGTATTATGTCATAGTAGTTTACCCTGACTCTTTTTTATATGCTTTGCTCGATGGAAAATTCTGAAAAATAAACTTTACTTAATTCTTTGACACTTATAAGGTGTTAATCTATTATTAGAAAATATTTCATTGATTTTCAGGTCGGAGAATACTTTTGCATTTCGAAGGAGTTGACTCTGCATTCTTTGCATGGGTAAATGGTCATCTTGTTGGATATAGGTAGGCTTTGCAAATAAACTTGCTTGTTTTCTAGAAAATTTGGTTTGTTATTGGATGTTTATCATTCTAGAATGGAGAGGAGGGACATGTTAAATTTATAGAGTTGGGTCAATTTCATATAGGGAATGCACATATATAGTGTATACTAGGGAAGAGGCCACTCCGTAAGACTTGAACAAGTCATTTACTATGTTACACGATCCTCTTATAAACCAATCCAACTTACATCCCACTTTCGATGTGGGACAATTGTTCATATTTCAACACACCCCCCTCAAGTCCAACCATCTGACAGGTTGGTTTTGGCTATTCAAATCGGTGGATTACCAACCGATCAATTTCATTAAGCTGGACTAATCCCCGGCAAGGTCGTTTATGATTTTCCGAACCCGCTCCGATACCATGTTAAATTTCAAGTCGAGTCAATTTCACATGGAGAGTGTGCACGGATATAGCGTATACAAAGGAAGAGACCACACCGTAAAAGACTTGATAAAGTCATTTACTGTGGTCTACAAACCCTCTTAAAACCAATCCAACTTACATTCCATTTATGATGTGGGACAATTGCTCATATTTCAATAGGACACTTAGTCCTACTCAATGTTTTCATACCGGTCCGGACCGGTATACCGCTAATACGATCGGTATAATTTTTTTTATCTTAAAAAAAAATTTAAAATTTTAATTTTTTTTTTTATTTTTACGGGTCGACCTGGAAAAATCTGGGTTCCAACCCGGTACCGGCCGGTATGAAAACATGGGTCCTACTTCACCCCACATTGTGTCACTGTGGTAAACTTCTTAAAATGAAAGGAAAAAATAAAATGATTTAGTTTTAACTCTTTAACCTCGTTTATTTTGCTTATATACCTCATGAATTTGAACTCTTTTACTCCACATTTGTCAGTCAGGATAGCAGACTACCTGCCGAATTCGAGATAACAGACTTTTGTCATGCATTTGATTCTGACCAGAAGAATTTTCTGGCTGTGCAAGTAATGCGGTGGTCTGATGGTTCATACCTTGAGGATCAAGATCACTGGTGGCTCTCTGGAATTCATCGTGACGTTCTTCTTCTCGCTAAACCTAAGGTTTTTCTTACACTTTAGTAATCGGACTATTAACTGGCATATGCACCATTCTCTTGCACCAAGTATCTCTCATTTGAATTAGCTTTTTTTTGTTTTAGCTACTTATTTTGTAGAAGAATGTTTCTTTGCTGAAGTTGTGTACATTTTTTTTGTATAAATTACGACGGTGGCCCCCGATCTTTAAAATAGTGTAAAGACGATGCCCCCAAAATTTGTAAATTACATGCAAAACCCCCGAAATTTCAAAACCATTCAATATGACCCTCGAGTGAATAGTAGAGATTTTCATCTTTTTTCGTATGAGTGGTTTTGTCAATTTTTGTTTTATTTTAAAATTTTTCAATGTTTGTAGATATAGTCATTACATATTTTTAAGGTTAAGGGGTCAAATACAAATTATAGAGCTTTAAAATATTAACGAGAGTTAGGGTTAAATATAAACGATTTTGGAACTTCGGGTGCCAACCACGCAATTCTTAAACTTTGAGGCCATGTTGTTTACAACTTAAAAAAGTTGGGGGTCAACAAAAAGTACTATATTAACTTCGGGCGCTTTTTATGCAATTTACAAACTTTGGGACACCGTCTTTACACTATTTCAAAGTTCGGGGGCCAAATGACAAATACCACTCTTTTTTGTTCACTGATCTTTATGAAATAAAATTGCAGGTGTTTATAGCTGATTACTTCTTCAAATCCAATTTGTCTGATGATTATTCTTCTGCAGATATACAGGTACCATATATTTAAAACTTTCTTGTTTACTAAATTTGTTTTTTCGTTAATTTATATACATCCAATGGAATCTAATTCGCAGTCGAAAACCGATTTCGCAGATTGTATCTTAGTGTTTTTATCTCGTTTCTTCCTTTTTTATCTGTTAATTTACAATATAAACAACCAGTTGATGCCACATTATTTTTCTTACTGAGTTTTGTTTGAATGTTGTAAGTTGATGTAAATTTTTTGTTCCTTTTGTATGTGTTCATTATTCATGCTTTCAGGTCGAGGTTAAAATTGATAAGTCAGCAATCAAATTTGAAAACTCCATAGAAACTGGGAGTTGGTTCAAAATAGCTGAAGATAAATTCCTTGCTAGCTTCAACATTGAAGCTGAAATTTTCGAGATGGGCATATCGAACATGGAACCTTCAAATATACTATCTCTGGCTCATCTTGAACTCACTAATTCTTTCGACTACCATCTTGCATCTACGGGATACCAACTTAAGGGGAAGGTGCAAGCACCTAAGCTCTGGACTGCCGAGCATGTAAAAATATTCTGTCCTTGTAAATTTTATTCCGTTTTTGACTAGTTTTCGTACATTTTTAGCTGTCGATTGTAATTTTTTTTCATGTGTTTCTTGTTTCCTTTGTGATTTCAGCCTAATCTTTATACACTTGTGATCACCCTCAAAGATGCATCAGGCCAGATAGTGGATTGTGAATCATGCCAAGTTGGTATTAGAAAAATAACAAAAGCTCCAAAACAACTCCTTGTGAATGGGCAGCCAGTGATGATACGAGGGGTCAACCGGCATGAACACCACCCTCGTCTCGGGAAGACAAACTTGGAATCATGCATGGTTCAGGTCACTTATATATATTTTTCGTAGCATGCTTCTAGTGCATTTAGAACTGCACCAACCTTTTTTTCTTGTTTCTTTCATTGTAGGATTTGGTCTTGATGAAGCAAAATAATATCAATGCGGTTCGAAACAGCCATTACCCACAACATCCACAGTGGTATGAGTTATGCGATATATTCGGCTTGTATATGATCGATGAAGCAAATATTGAAACACATGGCTTTCATCTTTCTTCGACTGTAATGCATCCTACTCGTGAGCCGATTTGGGCAGCATCGATGATGGATCGCGTTATAGGAATGGTTGAGAGGGATAAAAATCATGCATGTATCATTTCATGGTCTTTAGGAAATGAATCAGGATATGGAGCTAACCATGCTGCACTTGCTGGTACCCAATATTTCTGCGTTTTCGAACCAGTCTATGGCGAGTTCAAGCTTTCCCGATATTTTTTCTCTTACAGGATGGATTAGAGAAAAGGATTCAACGAGATTTTTGCACTATGAAGGTGGAGGAGCTAGAACTTCTTCAACGGATATCGTATGCCCGATGTATATGCGTGTTTCGGATATAGTAAAGATAGCTCATGATCCATCCGAACAACGCCCTCTGATATTGTGTGAGTACGTATCGAACCTCAAGCCTCACAAATCATATTACTCGAACTGTCAACGGTCTCTGAGCCGGTCTTATCCAATTTTCTAATCTTTTAGGTACTCACATTCAATGGGAAACAGCAATGGAAATATTGATGCTTACTGGGAAGCAATAGACAACACATTTGGACTACAAGGAGGCTTCATTTGGGATTGGGTTGATCAGGTTTGAAAATTTGATATGAGTTAGTAAAAAGTTCCGTTCCACATAGATTTTTACCGGGATTTCGTATTTGTATAGGGATTATTGAAGGAAGATTCAGATGGAACTAAGCATTGGGGATACGGAGGCGATTTTGGTGATATCCCAAATGATCTCAACTTTTGCCTCAATGGACTCGTGTCCCCGGATCGTAATCCTCATCCGGCTCTACACGGTAACTTCCCATTGCATTATGTATCTGTGAATGCACATTATATAACCTTCTTTTTTTAAGTTTTTCAGAGGTGAAGTTTGTTTACCAGCCCGTAAAAATTGCTCTCAGAGATGGCGTAGTTACGGTAATGTATCCGAAATAAATACGAACTTTTGAATCCTTTCATTGAAATCAATCTCCCAACTCTTGTCTCATTACAGATTAAAAATACACATTTTTTCGACACTACGGAAGCTCTTGAGTTTTTCTGGGAAATTCATGGTGATGGTGTCGAGCAAGGCTCCGGAGTTCTGAACATACCGAAAATCGACCCGCAGAAAGACTATGGCATCAAGTGGGAAGCTGGTCCATGGTACAATCTGTGTAACACTTCAGAAGCAACAGAAATATATCTAACAATAACTTCGAAGCTTTTAAGCTCAACTCGTTGGGCTGAAGCCGGTCACATTATTTCATCTACACAAATTCAAGTACCCGTTGAACGAAAAATCGTTCCGCATGTATGTACTCTTGTTACGGTTCAGGTTCATCGGATTGCATTTCCGTAGAGATTTTAACTTCTGGAGAATACTTTTCAGGTCTTTAAAGGCAATAATGGAGCTTTGTTGATCGAAGATCTTGAAACTGTGATCGAGGTAAAGAATAAGAATTTATGGGATATCAAGTTTCGAAAACTCGATGGAGCGATTGTGAGCTGGAAACTGGTAACTTTTAACTTCAGATTTGTACTGCATTTCTATCTAAGTATTGAAACCAGTTTCTAAACATGTTCTTCGAAAAAACGGTAGGCGAACGGAGTCGAAATACTGAGCTCCGGCATACTACCGTGCTTTTGGAGAGCACCAACGGATAACGACAAGGGAGGCGAGTCACGAAGCTATCTTTCACAATGGAAAGCAGCAAAACTGGATAATTTGAACTTCATAACTGAAGCTTGCAAGATTTTAAGCAAATCAGATTCTCTGGTGAAAATATCAGTCACATATCTCTCCTCGGAGACAGTTCGAATCCGAGCTGAGTTTATTTACTCGATCTCTTCCTCGGGTGATGTCATAGTCGAGTGCTACATTAAACCAAACTCAGATTTACCACCTTTACCTCGAGTTGGAATCATGTTTCACCTGAACAAATCACTGGATCAAGTAAAATGGTATGGCCGAGGACCTTTCGAGTGTTATCCGGACCGGAAATCTGCAGCTCATGTTGGGTTTTACGAGAAAGATGTTGACTCGATGCATTATCCGTATATTGTGCCGGGTGAATGTGGTGGTAGAGCCGATGTTCGTTGGGTATCGTTCGAAAATAGGGACGGAAACGGGGTGTTTGTTTCCGTATTTGGAGACTCGACACCAATGCAAATGAATGCAAGTTTTTATGGAACTTGTGAGCTTGAGAAAGCTACACACAATCACAAGCTAGTAAAGAGAGATGACATTGAGGTATGATTCATTCATTCATTCACTAGTCACGTTTACTATTGAAATATTGTCTCATATCGAACGTGGAAATAGAATATTCTAATTTATAAGGAATGTGATATTATGAGTAATTGACTTGGCTTGGTCTTTTCATTGTGATTCACTTCTCTTATAAATTGGACTACACTGATACTTTTCCGACTCATTGAATCGTGAATTTCTATATTTACGACTAATGTGAAAGCTCGATGTTTTGATGCGCAGGTGCATCTTGATCATAAGCATATGGGGATTGGTGGTGACGATAGCTGGTCTCCATGTGTGCACGAGAAGTATCTTGTACCGGCTGTTCCTTACTCGTTCAGTGTTCGGTTTTTGCCGTTAACTCCGGTGATCTCCAACCATTCATTGTATAGATCCTAGCTTGAGGTTCAGTAACCCAAAAAATGACTTGTTTGCAACTTTGCATACTCTTATATTGTCGGTATGTAATAAGATGAAAAAATCATCAATGATCGTTGTAATAAAAGTCATACGGGATAATTTTATTCGTAGAAAAATATTTGAAATATTAATCCATTATCAAAAAATGATAAAAAATAATATAACTTTTATTTTGTAATCAACTTTGTACACTTTAATCGAATTCCTAATTCAATAATAAATATTGCACTAATATTGAAAAAAATTGGCGAAAGAAATATTGTAAATTTGTGGCAAATGAAATAACCTTTTGATATTTTTTGTATATTCATATTTTTTGAAGTTCATAATTATAAATAAATATATAATTAAATTTAAACATATTTTATATTTGGTTTAAACTTCTAAATTAAAAAGTTTTATTTAAACATTTTGATATTATACGATATATTATAATACAGGGTTTGAACTGTATTTTTTGGTATCGCTCAATATCGGGTATTAGAGTCAATTTCTTATTTTTTTCGTGTTCGACCCTAAAAAACAAATTAAATATTACTTTTTAAAAAAATAAAATAAAATTTGGTGTCGTCCGGTATACCGATCGTACCGATCCAGACATGTATGAAAACATTGATTATACTTTATATATTACTATTATATTCTAATTTTATATGAATCTATACGACATATACCTTATATATTTCTATCATATAATATATTGTATTCTAATTTTATATGAATCTATACAATATTTTTGGAATCAAATCAAATCTTGATGTAATCTTCTATAAAAATACAAAATTAAATTCTTCTAACCCTATAAATACCCAACCCAACCATGTCCTTTCTCGTTCCTCTTATGAATGAGTTCTAAAATCGATTATATATCTCGTTTTAACATGGTGAATGCATGTGCAGATTCAAGTGCAAATTGTGTATCCTCAGATGTTGCGTATAATATTTTGTCGAGTATTACAACACTGCAATTATTAGACACGTGCAAACTTGTATGCAAAGATTGGAAAACGATGACTTATGAAACGAGTTTCATGTCCGAATTATACGAAAAAATAGGTATTATATCAGGGTTTTTCTTACAAGAACCTGGTAGAGAATGTAATTACGCAACTTTAGTATCACCCAAGAAAACATCAAATTATTTCTCTAAGAATAAAAGAATTCTAGCATCATGCAACCAAGGTATCTTATGTTGTTTTAGGAGTGAATTTAGAAAGGAAAGATTTTATATTTGCAAGCCATTAACTCAACAATGGCGTGCATTACCGAATCCTAAATTACGTTATTGGACGACTAAAGTTGGTATTATCGTTCTTGGTTCGAACCCTCTTTATTATAAGATCGTCAGATTGTCATGTGACACAAGGCATCACATTAACAAGTATGTATAGTTTTTCTGGTCTTTTAATTTTTATATTCTATATGAAAATCTATTAGAATAGAAAATATGGCATCTTTGGTTCTAAAGTTTGGTTATTAAGATTTTAATTCTATATTGGATAATTTTTATATTAAATAGAAACATTCATTATTGATATTTTATTAAGTTTTTACCTCATCATATAAAAAGGATTATTCCTTTGTTTAGGCTTCGGGGAAAGACCGAAAGGATAAATATTTCATCTTATATTTTTATATAGAATATAAATATATAAAGATAGAATGCAGTATAAAGTTGGAATAAAATATTTTATTCCAATTTTATTCAAATAAATTTAAGAAAATAATCTATAAAACCCCATATTTAATGTAATTTAGTTACTTAAACCATGATATTTCATCAAGACATATAATTGATATTCTATTTTTTAAAAAAACTTATATAAATTAAATTTAATATTTGATCAATCATATTTGTTTAATTTTAGCATTTTTAGTTTATTGAACTTTGCATTTAATTTTAAGGGACATTACATCTTTCTTGTGTAGGATGAAGCCTAGTTACTCTAGCTTCCGCTCACAACGATGCGAAGTATTCGATTCAAAGACAATGAAATGGACACAAGTTAACAACTTATATCTACAAGAAGACGAGTTTTACGATACACTCCCTTGTATTTCCATAGGACAAATACTGTATTTTCTTACAACACATAACATTATAGCTTTCGATGTGGGCCAATCATCGTTCAGTAGAATAAATCTACCGACAACAATATCGAGCGAATGCAATTTCCAATTGGTGGATTTGGAAGGGATGCTCGGAGTGGTGTGTTTAGTGAAACGAGAGAAGATCGAGGTATGGATCATGAAGCAACATAAATGGATGAATTATATACAAGTGAATGATGCAAATATGTTTAAGGAATGCATTAGTGGGATTTATAATCCAAAAATGGTGTTCTTTAAAGGAGTTTTTCAAGTGGGGTTTCATAACTTGCTGAATCAAAGTCATAGAAATGTTAAAGTAGATTTGATGTTTCCTAAAGAAGTGTTCCCGTTTCGATCGGATTTGGAACTCGTTCAAATCTAGCTTGCTAGCAGTACATAAACGTTGTAGCTCGGACATGAAGAAGTTGGATGTAGTAGAGTTTTGTATGTAGAAGAGCATGGTCTGGTTGTTTTATATGAAATTTGTTTGTGTGGCTTGGTTTGGTTATTTATGAAGTTTGTGTNGATATGATTTTGAGTTTTGCCGTTAAAGTTCAAATCCCAAAAACCGGAAAAATTGTTCCAAAAAACTGAAATTAATAATACCAACGAATGGACTTGGTTACGAGTTGATTTGGTTCAAACGTGAAACTAATTTAAAATTTTTTTGAAAATTCATGCATTCAACCATTCAATAATACAATGTTTAAATGCAGATATAATTTGACAATATTTTAATGCAATATATTTAGTTATTAGTTTATATATAAATAAGAAATATTTATTATATGATTAATATTTTAATTTATTGTCAAAAGTAAAACATTTAATGAAGTTATTAATTTTAGTTGTATCTCTAAACCTTAAACTTTTCATAAAAACAATTTGATATCAATCCAGTTTTAAAAACAATGTTTACTTAGTTTGATTTTTGAACGGTTACACTCATTTTAATATTATTCATTACTATATATGTTTTATTTCAAAGTTTTGATGTATCTCGAGCAATGATTTCATACCGGTGTAGGGTACCATTTCGGTCCAATCCGTTATGGAATTTTTTTTTTAAATAAATTTTTAAAAAAATCGGGGTCAATCTGGAATTCCGATTCCGATCGAAATACTGGTGTCGTTCGGTTTTCATTGTACCAGCCGATATGAAAACATTGATCTCGAGCTCGGGAAGATCCATCATCGGGGTTGATCTTAGATCAAAATTAATGCTTGGGATTGAATCAAGACTCAATCAAATCCTAATCAAAACCCTACTCATTTTTGTCAAATTCAATATGAACAACGAATCAAATTTATATATATTTTTTATTTTCTTGATTACTTTTTTAAAAAAACATAACCAGAAAAAGCATGAGTTCGCGACATTAAAAACAGTTGTCAATATCACTGTAGCTGCAGTAATTTTAAATTAGTTTTATATCAGTGATAATTTTAAATTGATCATAATACCACTGATTTTGTTTGTTAGTGTTTGGGTTGATGTTAAACTCATTAGTTTAATAATATAAAATACATATATTTATATGTCTTTTAGTATTATGAGTAAATGTGAATAGACATTTAATTAGCATTTACGAAATATTATAGTATATATTACATAATTTATTGTATTTACGAAATAAATATAGTTAAGATTGACAAGTATTTAGACCCTAAACCCTAAATCCTATAATGTTATAGATCGAAAAGTATTTACGAAATAAAACTAACGACATTTATTCCTCTTAATCGACAATTTCATCCGTCAACTTAAGTGGATCGAGTGAACTTACTATTATTAATAGTTATTCTAGTAAATATATTTATTGAATTTACCTTGCATTTTAATTGAATATAATTTTTAATAACAAAATAAAATACAAATTATTTTTTTACGTTACATTCTTATAGAATGAAAAATGTTACATAATTTTATTACATTCTTGAAATAATAAAATTATTTATTCTATCAATCAAATGTTAAGATTATTAATGTCATTAGCAATTTGATTATTCAAAATAATTCAAATTTATTTATTAAATTAATGAATCTGAACATGGAAACAAACACTAAGATACAAAATCACTGTTATTATGATAAACAAATTTTGTTCAGAGTTATTACTACATAGTTTTTAAAGTTATAGTTATTTAATAAATAAATATTAACTTATACCCGTACAATTATGAAAAAATTCTTAAAAACAGTTGTCAAGATGTCTGACAAGCGCTTCCCGTCTTCGGCTACTTCCCTCCACGAAGCTTTTTCTTGCCGCGAATACGTATAAAGTGCGTTACACAGATTCTCCGTCGCCTGAATTCTGGCATCGGGTTGGTTTGCGTAATTTATAGGAGTCATACGAGGGAAAGATCTTGGATCTGAAGAACAGTGAAGGGAAGATGAGCGCGGATCTGGTGGCTGCGAGCAGTAATGGAAACCTGGACGAGCAGATTGACCAACTCATGCATTGCAATCCCTTGTCAGAGCCCGAGGTTACTTAATTTTATAAATCTGATATTAATAACTGTATCGTCGTTTTCAATAGATCTGCTAGTGTCAAGTTATACTTTCTTTGTTGAGGTTTCGGTTTTATGGATTTGGTTATGTATTTTGCACAATGGTCCAGTCGTAACTAGTTCATATTCTTTGTGCCTGAACTTGGAGAGCGTAGAGGTTGTTCTTTTTTTTGAAGAAAAGGGTTATCCTTTATCCTAGCCTAAACAGTGAAATTTACCAAAAAAAATTGTGTGGTTCAAATGTGATTAAATGCTTGATTGGATGCCAAAATACTTTCGTCAAAATGAAAGCTTGTCATAGGCTATGGTTTGGGATACCCAAATAAAAATAAATGCTTAACCTTTTTTTCTTAGGGGCCATTGTTAACTATTTGGGCTAGTTGAGTATGTATTTAGATCCATTTACTCGTTTGAAGTCGTGTGTTATGAATTAAGAGGTCTGCTTGTTTCAATTGAGAGATGTGCTATGATTATTTTAGAGTTGGGAGATGCATTCTGTTTCTTAATTGAGATCATTGATTATTTCACTATGTAGGTAAGGGCTCTTTGTGAGAAGGCAAGAGAGATATTAATGGAGGAAAGTAATGTTCAGGTATGGATAGGTGGTTATCATCATAAGACCTCATTGTGGTTTTCATGTTGGTATAATTTTGCCCGTAAAAAAATCAATATAACCGGAATAAAAATATGAAATATATTCAGAAAAAATGGGCGTTCTATGCAATTAACCCTAAGAAAATTCTTGTTGAGCAGAAATATTTCTGAACAAAGTTGATTTTTGAATCTTAAATATGAATTCTAGGTTCGTTTGCATGTAACTAAATCCCTAATGCATGATAGTTCCTTGTTTTAAGGGTTCTTTGTCTTAAAGGGGATATGGAATTTCATTGTTCTTCATGGCGATTTTGAGGTTTATATTTGGATTTGGATTTGGATTTTGATTCATGATCTATTTTTAGTTGTTCTGGAATAGAATCTGTTCAATTATGATGTTGTACTGAGACTTTTCTTACCATGTGCAGCCAGTAAAAAGCCCAGTTACAATTTGTGGTGATATTCATGGCCAATTTCATGATCTTGCCGAACTTTTCCGCATTGGAGGGAATGTACTATTTTACACATTCATTAACAAAATTTCGTGCCATTTTATTTTTATCACCTCTCTTCAATGTGAAGTTCCAGAATTGTTATATGTTTATTTTGTTGAGGTGCTACTTGTTGAATAGACATCCACACGAAATTACATATTTCCTCTTTCTCGAGTGTTCAGATGTATGATTTATTTTTTAGGTGCTTTATGTTTTCTTCATTTCATTAAGTTAATGCACCTTTTGTGTTTTCCTGGATATTACATTTTTTAAATTTGTAAATTACTTTTTGTTTAGATAATTAATTTATTGATGCATTGCCAGTTGCTGTCTTTTTGACAGTGCCCGGATACGAACTATCTTTTCATGGGAGATTATGTTGATCGTGGTTACTATTCAGTTGAAACTGTCACTGTAAGTGCTAGTTGAAGAACTGTGTTGTCTTTGTATAGGATTTTGGTTCTTTCATATTCTGCGACCTGTGTTTCTCATCTTTTCATTTTCCAATGAAAAGGTGGTTGAATGGTCGAATTTGAAATTAAGAAGTTATTCAAGATTGTGATGGGCTATTTTAAGCAGCTTCTAGTCGCCTTAAAAGTGCGATTTCCCCAAAGAATCACTATTCTTAGAGGAAATCATGAGAGTAGGCAGGTACTTGTGAAGTTCTCTTGATGGTTTTTAACTTCTTCCTACATTGAATTCCAGCTTTCTAAACTTCACTGTGTGTGTTCTGTTTGAGTGACAAAATACATCTGCTTCTTTGCTTAGTGCTCTTAATGAAGTGTTATAAATTCTAACATTTTAGGCTAATGAATCTTTTTGATACGTCCAATGTCTGCATTAATTTTTTTTCTTTCTCAGATCACTCAAGTGTATGGTTTCTATGACGAATGTCTACGGAAGTAAGTTTCCTGGGTTTTTTCCTGTTCTTCATCTAAGTAGTTATTGCACATGGAAGAGTTTCTTTGACTAAGTAGACATGTTTGACGAGACCAGATTTTGGGTTTGAATGTGGATGCATGCTTCGTTTCTGATTATTTGGAGAGCATGCCATTCTGGATGCACTATTTCCTTATTGTTGATGATCACTTCAACCACAAGGCTGCTGTGACCACTGTGTGTGTTGTTTCGTTGGACTCTATTTTTGTGCTTGCCTCTTGTCTCCGTAAGTGCTAAACATTTCTAAAAAAATTGCAGGTATGGCAATGCTAATGTTTGGAAAATATTCACAGATCTGTTCGACTATTTTCCATTGACTGCCTTGGTAAGTCTGATTTTTTTCTTTTACAACATCATATTTTTTTGTCTTATGTTTCTCTTAGGTCTTGTTTTATGTTAACCTATGTTAAAAATGCCCCTTCTCTTTTTTTAATTTGTGCTTGATGTAGTTCTCAGTTAAAAAGAAGCAATGACAGTATATGCTTTAGATGTTTGAATGAACAAAAGCACATTAAAAATTATTGTGATAGGCTAATCATCCAGAGCCCCCAAATAGACGAATTCTGAGGTTAACATTTCCATGCAGGTCGAATCTGAAATATTTTGTCTGCACGGTGGTCTGTCTCCTTCTGTTGAAACCCTTGACAATATAAGAAACTTTGATCGTGTTCAAGAAGTTCCTCATGAAGGTCCGATGTGTGATCTATTGTGGTCTGATCCCGATGATTGTTGTGGCTGGGGTATATCGCCCCGTGGTGCTGGATACACTTTTGGCCAGGTAATCTCTCAATCCATTGTACTAACCTCTTTTGAATTATTTTTCCCAATTTACTCATTCTGTGTACCTACCTGTGTGCATTGTTCAGGATATATCTGAGCAATGCAATCACACCAACAATTTGAAGCTAATTGCTAGAGCTCATCAGTTGGTTATGGAAGGATACAACTGGGCTCATGTACTTACTATATCCATCATCTCTTCTTCCAATTACAAAACCTCTTACACGAAACCATTAACGATTTATTTGAACCTCCAAAAACAGGGGCAAAAGGTTGTGACGATATTCAGTGCCCCAAATTATTGTTACCGCTGTGGAAACATGGCATCCATTCTAGAAGTAGATGATTTCAGAGAGCACACTTTCATTCAGGTTGCTTCTTTTGTGACAAATAGCAGTTGCTTATTTACTGATTTCAACATCGTTAATGTTTTCGGCTATTAACCTGCTGCAGTTTGAGCCAGCCCCAAGAAGAGGAGAACCTGATGTCACTCGGAGGACACCTGACTATTTCTTATAACAACAACCAACTGAAGTCCTTCTGTTCTAAAGCAATTATTTGTAGGTTTGAGAATGTGTTTATTTGTTATACTGCACTGACTTACCTGTTAAGTTCGATTTTGAATTGAGAAGACACATTATAAAAGCATGCCTTTTAGTCTGCAGCTATCTTTAACTGTACTCCTTAATCTCCCTGAATTTAGTGCTGTACCGCCTATGTTTTTTTGTTCAAAATCAGGATCCCTGTTCTATATAAATATGGGTATGGAATCAGCAAGTAGCAACGGAATTTAGGGGCATCGAAATCTTGTGAACAATTTTGTTGGCAATGTTGGGACAATGTCAACTTCTAGGTAGCTTAATGCTTCACCAAAAGCAAATCTTTAGGAGGCGAGCATGGAAATACATTGTCTTTGGTATCCGTTGAATATAGTCATATTTGATATTCATTTAATTCAGCTCACTAATTTTTGTACAACTTTTCATCTTCTAATAGGTCATGGGAAGTAGGACAATGTTTCTACATTCTACATAGGCTCTCATTCTTTGTGATGTGTTATTTTTGTGAGATTTAGAACGTATTGAATCAAGTCTTTTTGAGATTTTTGTTTAGATGTAGAGTTGGAACAAGACGCAGTTATCATTGTGCTTAAAATACTCTAACTTCTCTTAAATGTGTTTTTATGTAGAATCCATGTACTAAGAAGCTTAAGAAACTGTTCCATGGGAACATTTACTTGTTTCTCTGCTACCTGCTATCTGTTTACAGTGTTGGCACAAATTTGCTTGATTCCACACAAGTATCATGGAAGCATGTTTTGTATTGTAAACGCCACTAGATGAAGTACTTTGTATATGTTATGCCATTGCCATGCCTTGTACCCGAGCTTTTCGTTTTCTGTATCTATTGCTTACTTCTCTACAGTGCTCTAGCTACAGCAAATCCAGGGAAAGAACAAATGGAAAAGCTTTACCAATTTCACAGCTTCAGTCATGGCTTCCTCAACTCTCTCAAAGTAGCGCACCTACAAAGAAATCCAAATATGGGGACTTCATGGTAATCAATTTTATATCGTATAATCGTATTTTGATCTTCTTTTTCTTGGGAATTCATAGTGAAAACTAAAGATCAAAGATTGCTGTGAATTTGCACCTGAACATGATAGCTATTACACGGAGTTTGTCAGTGGCATTTCAGGTTCCTTTGACGTGGCAACTGAAGATGCATTCCTGTTGGTAGATGTTGGCCGGCGAGAGATCTGACGGTCGTTGTTCGCCATGGTACCCATACACCATCGCTTTATGCAGGTGTAGATGTAAGCAAGCATCCAGAAAATCCAGAGAGAGCCGATTAGGAGGAAGGCGGCGATTGGGTACCATGGCCTCGACCCCGCCGGGTCGAAGATATAGAGAACGAGAAATATTCCACCGGCGACGACGCAGAGAGGGAAGACGATGAAAACTAATTTTACCCTTATATCGCTCTCCCTTTCATTTTCCATTGATCCTTAGACCACTTCACCCGCCGGGAAAACCTTACTCTCCACCGTTCTCAATGATTTCTATCTGTAGCATTCGATTCTGGGTTTCTGGGTCTCGTGTCAATCCTTCAAAGGTTCCTCTTTTCTGTGTAACGCCTAGAAAATGAGCATTCAACGATGGAGGGTCGAGGTATGGTTTCTTTTATACGTACCCATAACGTAAAAATATGATTTATTACTAGAAAATTGGATAGTAGCCCAGCTTTGTAAATGTCAGTATATCGGTCTATCCGATGAAAATCGTTACTAGTATTTCGATCGGTACCGTCTAATATCGGGTTTCCGGGTCTGGACTCGAGTTTTTTCGAGTCGATCTGGAAAAAAATAATTTTCTCATTTATTTTTAAAAAAAATTTTGCACATCGCATACAAATCTGGACCGTTATAAAAATATTGTCCGAAACTTACGAAATTGCAACAATGACACATATAGTTATTAATATTGTTTTTTTTGCCCCTGACACGGTAGCACTCGTTTTCCGTTAAGTTTATAAATGCGGGTTTAGGGTTTAGTATGCAAATAAAATGCAAATAATAAACGTCGTCATTAGTATGATTCTTCTAAAAGTATGCAAATAAAATTCCGATAACTTTAAAAGTTATACACAACCTTTGATGTTTGCGAATTGTGCATAAAAAATAAAATATTAACAACGTCGTCAGATAGTCAATAATAAACGGTATTGATAATTTGCAGTGTCTTACGTATATTTAAGTGAAATTAGAGAGCTAGAAATACATATTTTTACTCAAATCATGTATCATATTTGTAATTTAATAACTTAAAAGATATTTCATTTAGGGTTTTACATAACCCTTAAGTAAGTTTGAGGGCAACAGGCAAAGTTCACCCGATTTATTATTAGGTCTTAATCAAAGTAGAAGATGCTGTTTATTTCTTAAAACGTGTGCTGTTTAACAGCGCTTAATAATGGCGAGAGGGTAATTGTCTAATTCATAATTGAGTCAAGACGGAGGATGTTCGGAGCAAGAAGCGGCAGTATGTCAAGGTTTCTGGTGATTGCCTTGGCCGTCAGTAGTCTTTTCTCCGGCCGAGTCGTTGCCAAGTCCCGGCTCCCAATTTCAGTGAGTAGGATCTTCCTTCGTCCCCCTTCTCTGAAAACGATGTCAAATTACGGTTCTTTTTGAGGATTTCATGAATGATCGGTTTTTACAAGGAATTTATTGAAACCTAGTTCTATTTTTTGATGAATTTCAACAGGAATCTGAGATTCGGGAGAAGAAGTACCATTGCTATGCAGATATTGAGAGGTATTTCTTGTTCCTCAAAACTTTATTCATCTTGAAATTAGAGAGTCGGACCTAAATTATAATGGAAAAACGTGAACAAACGGAATGGGATTAAGAGATGAAGCCACACATTTAAAAGACTTGATGAAGCTATTATGTGATACATTCCCCATCTTTATAAACCTAATCAATCTCACTTTTATAAGTAACGTGGGATAAATTCAACACTCCCCTTAAGTTCAACCATATGTTTCGACTTGTAACTTGAAATGAATCGAACCAGCTCCGATACCTTGTTGAAATTAGAGTCTGACCGAAGTTATGACATGAGAGCGTGAACGGATGGAATTAAGGAGAGAGCCACACATTTAAAAGGCTTGATCAAGTTTTTTAAATGGGTGGTTTCCTCCCTTTAAGCTCATTCGTTCACGTTATTCCGTCATAATTTCGGCAAGAATCTATAATTTCAACAATTCATATATGATTTTGTAGCAACCCTATCGTGTTGTTGATTTATGGATCTCCCCATTTCTTTGGTTGAAGTGGTTTATGGGGTCAGGATTGCAAGTCTTCAGAGATAGCAAAGGAGAATTGTGCTCTTCGATGCTTATCTCCAGGTTGTTATGAAATAATTTACGGGAGTGATCCGGTGAGAATCCCGAATATCTCGAGACGATTTATTTATCTCTAAAGTATCATTTTTTTCTCAAGCATTGTGTTCTATATTCTCTTTATTGTTGATTGAAATATAGTTGGAAGAAGGGGAGCGAGACTTCATTAGGAGCTCTGAGTTTAAATACTGCATGCAAAGGTACTCAATTTTGCATTCATTTTTTGGTTCCTCATATTCATATCAAGTATTTGTACGTCTCATAGGGCTAGTACATAACTGAGCCCCATATGTTGAATGAAAAAATATATATGTAGCATTATCTTGTAGTGTCTTATATAGAGAAAATTACGGTATTGATTCCCAATGTTTAAAATAGTGTAAGGAGATGCCCCCAAAGTTTGTAAATTGCATGAGAAGCCCTCGAAATTTCAAAACCGTTCAAGAATGACCCTCGAGTGAATAGACGCGTTTTTCGTCTTTTTTCGTATAAGTGATTTTTATAATTTATGCGTTATTTTTAAAATTTTCGAAGTTTGGAGATATAATCATTACATCTTTTAAAGGTTAATGGTTCAAATACAAACTATGGAGACGTTTAAAATATTAACGAGTATTAAGGTCAAATACAAACAGTTTTGAAAGTTCGGGGGCCAATCACGCAATTCGTAAACTTTAAGGGCATGATGTTTACAACATTTAAAAGTTAGAGGGCCAACCGCGCATATTATATCAACTTCGAGGGTTTTGTATGCAATTTACAAACTTTGGAGGTATCGCATTTACAATATTATAAAGTTTAAGGGCTAATGACAAACACCACTCGTCTTATATATGTAGAGAAAATTACATAAGTAGCCTCCAACTTGTGAGTTGTGTAAAGGTCATGCCCTCAACTTACGAAATTGTAAGAATGACATATAAAGTTATCAATACCGTTTGTTATTTTACCTCTGACACTGTAGCGCCCGGTTTTCCATTAAGTTGACGAATGTATTCGTTAGCATGATTGGTTCTTCAAGTTCACAAAGTATACAAATAAGATATTTATAGTTTGAAAAATTATACAAAATTACCCTTGATGTTTGCAAATCGTGCATAAAATATAAAATATTAATTAGAGGGTTAATATTAAAATGTATTGATAACTTGAGGTGTCTTATATGTATTTAATTGTAGTTAGAATGCAACAAATGCATATTTTTGCTCAAATAGTGTCTCATATTTGCAATTTTGTAATTTGGAGGATATATCCTTTATACAGCGCGTAAGTTAGAGGGTCGTATGCAATTTCGTAACTTGGGGTAGAACTTCCGGAATCGAATGAGAAAGAATAAAGGGTATTATCATAAATTGGTTTATTTGATGCAGGCAATCTCTGGGAGAGAGCATAGATGGTGTGAAAGGTTCATTTGGCGACTAGCAACAGGTGCATATATGAGTTAGATCTCTGAAGAATTTGGGCATTTATATTTCAGTAAAATGATATCTGACTCCTATTAGTTAATGAAGCATGAGCTTCATCTACATCTTTATGAAGAAACTTAGCCATGGAAAGTATAAGATGATTGCTAATTTTTGACTTCTTGATCATAAAATGTGAAAAGTTCTTCAAGATTTTCTTTTTTAAGACAATGGTATTGTTATTTACTTTAAGCATTTTGTGGGTTCTCTTCTCTACATCATTCATTATTCATTGTGAGTGGAAGGCAGCACTTGTTTCTTAGGCTCAAGAGGATGGGAGGTGTGAAGGTTGAAGTTGATAGCTTCAAGATCCCAGCTCGTCAAAGATCGAATTTGTCAGATCCCAGGTCTTTGTTCCAGTGAGACGAACCCATATTTATAGCATGACATCGGGATGCATTGCCCTCTTTCCTTTCATGTTTCATGCAACTTTTTGTTAATGGACTTGTCCAAATACGCAACTCCCTTTAAGGTACACTTGCTATGAAGATTGATAGTTTCATTAAATCTCGTGGATCCTTGAAATGTTGGGACGGCTCCCACATTGTGAGGAACGGTCTTGCTCGAAGAAACGACAGGGTTGACTAATCGTAGATGATCGCTCCAACACTATGGTCAATCATCTGTTGAATTCTCCTAGGTCTAGCTATCCTCAGTTTGGGCTGAGTTGCGTCTTGAGTTGAGTTTGTTACATGGATTGGAATCATCTTATAGTACACGGTCTAGCGGTTTCCATCAGTGTTATATGCTAGTTTTGTTATGACAATAGGTTTCTTTGGTTCAGTTTTTTAAAATTGTGGTGGTGGTGATGTGTGGTGTGATGTGGTGAGGTGTGGTGAGATATGATGATCGTAAATTTTTAAGTATGTGGTAAAATTGTGGTATTATACTCGTTATTATGTAAAAATATTAATATATCATTATATATATAAAATAATAAATATAATTATATTATAATTAATAAAAGTAAGGGTAAATAAGTGTTTTTCAAAATCACGATGATGTCACAATTGGTTTTAATCGTTGTGATGATATCGTGATTTTTTAACGATTATCACATCGTAATCAAGTTTGTGTTTTGTTTGTATTAAAAAAAATCATAATTTGAACATTTCACCGTACTCCACCGTTGTTTTTATTGTAGTACCAAATAAACCCAATGTTTTGCTTATTTGAGCATTCATTTGACGAGGGTACATTCGTTATATAGTTTGGTACTAGAGCTGGAAATTGGAATTTAAAGAATCTAGTGGTTTTGATTCTATGAATGACAAGTTTGTTTAGTAGTTTTGGAACAATAACAAACCACACTAATATTCATTTAAAATTATCAGAATTTCGAAGTTGAGTATATTTCTAATTTAAAAATTTGTATAAATATCATGTCACTATTTGTGAAAAGATTCAAAGTAAAATCCATGAATACGTTTGGTGTCTTAACGAATACTTTTGGATGCTTCGGAAATCGGACGGTTGAGTGGATGTGGAAGAGGATGAATCCAACGACTACGATTTATAGATTAGGAGTTGAAGTTGAAGGGTCCGCTTGGACCGTTGCTGAACAAAAACAACCACGCTGAAAGAACCTGTTCTCTAAAGGAGGAGCATGTGTGGTCCCACTGGTATTCACACATTGGCCCCACTTTTTCTTTAATATTATATTCTTACCCCGCCACTTTATTCTATTGCCACCAATCCATTTTCCTTCATTTACTTTATTGCCCTTCAATTGTTTTATTCAGATTTCTTACAAAATCAACTTAAGTCATTTATTTTTATATAAATCAAATCAAAATCAACTTAAGTCATTAGTTTTAATATGAAATATTATAATACATTAAATTCAAGAATTTGAATAACGTACTTATTATCAAGTAACTCATACCCACTATTATCCGTATTATATATATATGTTTTTACTAATATAATGATTTTTAAAATTTTAATCAATTTTTAAAATAATTAAGGTAGGTTTTCAAGTATACCTTATAATATATTTCAATAATTTGTATCAACTTGTATGATGTTGCATTACCATCCACGATTAATATTTTATGTGCAATACACAAACTAGGTCGCTATAATTTTATAGTTTCGGTAATTTTGGTGTCCCAAATTTTATGATTGTATTAATTGTGATCCCTAAATTATCAAGATGACAAAATCAATCTTCGTACTTTGTAAGTTTTGGTAAAATCAATCCCAAAATTTTGTTTGTATGATATAATTGATTACAAAAAATTTTTCAAATTTGGCAATTGAGAACCCTGGTGAAAATCAAATTTTGGGGATTGTTTTGCCACTTTAGGAATTTGATTTACCAAGTATTATAAATTTGGATGACTAACCTTATTAAACCTTAAAGTTTGAAGACTTATTAAATATGTCATTACAAATTATAGAAACTAAATTTATTAAAAATATGAAAGTTTGGGAATTTTCTCAATATTTATTGATATGACTTAGAATACCGATCAATATGACTTATATGATGTTAATTTTTTAGAATCAGATCAATTTACTTGAAGAGTGTACTCGAATATAACGTATAAGATGAATGAAACTACATCTTAAAAGACTTAAATAAATCATTTATTATAGTTCATATCTCTCTTATGAACCAATCTAATCCACATCTAAATTCCGATATGTGACAATTGCTATCGTATTTCAACACATGATTATAACTATGATTACTATTCATGTAATCATATTTCCACCATGTCTAACATAATAGTAATTAGATCATATGTTTATCATTTAATGCATTTAAAAAAAATATCAAGGGTATTATAGTAAAACATAAAAGGCCAGAAGGAGCCTTTGTGTGCTAAAATCATATCGGTCGATATCGTCGTGGATATATGGGTGATTTCGGTGTACGGGTTAGATTGTATACGGGATGCTATAGAACTTATATGACCTCCATCGCTAAATCTGCTAATGGCTATCTTGTCTCTCTCACACACAGAACGCACCCAGCTGTCTTCGGGCAGCCATCATACTGACCTTGACTGAAGCCATCTTCAGCAACAGCAAGCCGATTCTCTTTGATTGCGCCATTTTTTGCATCATTTTTCCACTTTTTTCTCCGGTTTGTTCCCCATATGTCTGCCTCGATTTCGAATCTATGTTGAAACTGTTTTGAGCTAAGAGAAAAAAAGAGTTGTGCTACTGGTCTAGAGAAGAACCCTCTCTTGATTCCTAGCCATTTTGGGTGTCAAATTTCTGGGTCGAATGCGCCCTAAAGGGATATTGATCGATGTTCCTTCTCATAGGTAAAACTGCTCCTATTTGTTTCTGGGTATTGTTGCTTGTTGATTGCTTGCTTAATTTTATCTGCTTTTTTAGTGTGAAAATTCTTGATCTATTGTTTTTTATGCTTTTGTATGTTGTGTACTACTTGTTTGCGTGGGTTATAAGCTAATTTTGTATTGCATTTGATGCGGTTTTCTTTCTGACTACGAACAAAAATAGTTTCCATATTTAACTTCGATGCTTTTTGTATACAGATAGAATCCTTTTGTTTATTTTGGGGTACATGCTAACTTAAGACCAAACAAATTTCAGGCAAGTGCCGCGTAGTGCTGAAGTGTTAAAAGAAGAGGTCAAAAATCCATTTAGCCCGTTAAATTTCTCAGAACTTGGTTTTCATGAGAATAAGCTTTCGAGGGAGTGTTTAGAACTCGTGATAGGCGATTCGTTTGATGAAACATGCTCCATTTTTGAAGGTGTGAGTCATCCTACTGAACCAGTTGAGTTGGATATAATGAAACATGTTTTTGTACCAATCAGCAAGAGTACCATAAAGGGTCCTTTCATGGACGATCTTTCAATCACGGTGCCTAGTGCCAAGCCTAGTTCAACCTCAATGTTGCCCTCCGAACCCATCGAGGAAGATCCGAGTAATTTGCTTGCTGCCCCGAGGAAGATCACAAGGCCAGACTCTGAGGATAAAGACNTTTCAGATTTTGCATTTTTAAAATCTTTCCATCGTATCATATTTTTTTGTGTGGATGGCATTTAAAGTCCACATAATTTGTATGATTTGACAAATTTAGTCTCTAACGTTTCTTAATTTTGGTAAATCTAGTCTTCAAATTTTTGTGAAAGCAAAATTAGTCCCCATACTTTGTAAATTTTGGAAAAACTAATCCTCAAAGTTTAATGTGTTGCAAAATTGGTCCTCCAAGTTTGGGGACTAGTTTTGTACTATGGAGATTGAATTTGTCAGATATGGGAAACCTTGAGGATTGTTTTTGCCAAATGATCAAAGTAAGGGGACTATGAAAATCAAATTAAAGTTTGGGAACCAAATTTGTCACATCACGAAACTTTGGGGATCTAACATGCCATTTTCTCTATTTTTTAACGGAATTTTATAGGTTTGGGAGTTTTATTCCCCAACCTAAAAAGGTTTACATGAGAAAGTACTAGGATGATGCATTCAAGATCCCCTTCTTGGACACTTAAAGCCATTCATGTAATAACAATATACAAAGTCTACCTCGATGTTTAATATATGTGATCATAAGGGAAACATTGCATGTAATACATATTAGTTACATTATTTTTAATTCAATCTTCTTCTTCTATCTTGCCTTGTTTTTTCTACCTCTATAATATTTTTTTCAATGGCTTATCTTCACTTCTATGTGCAGTTAACTTGGCATATAGGTATTGGTTTGAGGAAAGGTTTTATGCAGCGTTAAGATCCTTGGTAGGTGTATCCTCACTTCAAATTTGCAGTTAACTTCACATATGCGCTTAAAGTTCAATGATTTCGTACATGTTGTATCACGTATTTTCGACAATTTCTGATGATCGGGTTGACATTATTTACTGGTCAGGTTTTTGCCACCCTCATCTTCAGATGTGATATCTTGTTACTTGTTGCACCTCTAGGACTTCTGCTGTTGCTGGTATTTGGACAAATTATATTGTTTTTCTTGTTTAATGCAGTATGAATTCGATTATTTTCTGCAGAACGGGTCCATTTCGTTGCGTCGAGCTATAGTTTCTTCTGCAGTAGCTTCTTTATTAGCCATAGGTTTGTGTTTGTTTCCCAAATCTTTGTTTTTTATAACTTTTGATATCACAATGTGATGATATAGTCATTAACTGCAGGTCTAACCACTGTTGTAGATTCAATCCTATGGAGGAGGCTCTTGTGGCCTGAACTTGAAGTATTTTGGTTCAATTCGGTTTTGAATAGAAGTTCCGAATGGGGTGTATCCTTTACAAAGAATGACGTCTGTTGAAATATGATATTGTTCCACGTTGGAAAATGATTGTGGTTTGGATTGGTTTATAAGAGGGAAGAGGTACTATAGTAAATGACTTGTTCAAGTCTTTTAAAATGTGGTCTCCCCCTTATACATTATATCTGTGCACACTTCAGTCATAATTTTGGCGAGACTATAATTTCAACATAGTATCAGAGCTGGTTCGGTCAAAATATTGATTATCAATACCGGTAAAGTCCGGTTCATTTCAATTCACAAGTCCAAATTTGTCAGGTATTTGGACTTAGGAGTGTGTTGAAATATGACATTGTTCTAAAAAATGAATGTGATTTGGATTGGTTTACAAGAGGGGAGGGGTATCATAGTAAATGACTTGTTCAAGTCTTTTATGATGTGATCTCTTCCCTTATACGTTATATCTGTGCACACTCCCGTCATAATTTCGGCCGGACTCTATAATTTCAACGTCTATAATCTAAAAGTTCAAGTAAACTTATGTTCCTTAACAGTTGTTCTCTTCAGACACATCCTTTCCACTGGTATTTCACTTCAGCCTTGCCACGTTCTCTGCTCGCCGCATATCCACTGTTTTTCGTGAGTTTCGGTGTTAAGGATTGTTGTTAGAAATATCATTTGTCCTAAGATTACATGTTGTGTTGTTTCCCAGGTTGGCATTGTACTCGACAAAAGGGTTCGAATCTACGTTATACCCGTTTTATCATTCGTCTTCCTCTACTCAAAGCTCCCACACAAGGTACATATTCTTTCAAGTCATTTTTGGAAAGTTTTCGAAAGAATGTGTAATATTTAGAAATATTTTCTAAATATTTGGAGAGTTAAAATAGTTAAGGGGTAGTCGAAGGGTTGAGTAAACACTGTTTTACCTCCTATTTTGGGTTATTTCTACTCTAAATATTTATCTAGTCCACAGATTCTACTAGATAAACTTCCACTATTACTAATAGTAGGTATGCAAAGAGAATCTATCTTAAATAAATATTTAAAGTAGAAATAACCCAAAATAGGATGCAAGAATCTTGATCACCTGACAATACATTTACAGGAACTCCGCTTTATAATTAGTTCGATACCGATATTCAACCTCTCCGCTGCTGTTGCTGCTAGCAGAATGTATGAAATATTTTGAACTGTTGTTACACTTCAGGGACTTTATTTTGTTTATTATTTTTTGTCCATTTTCAGCTACAACAACAGGAAGAAGAGATTCTGGGGAATCGTTTATATCGGCATGCTGATTTCGTTCTTGATGAGGTTAAAAATGGCTTCTTTCTCATTGAAACATTGCTGGTTTTTTGATTGAGATTGGTTTACTTTGTGTAGTCTAGGATGTACAGCCGTAATGCTAATCGCTTCGCACCATAACTATCCCGGTGGTCATGCCCTCAAGACATTACATGAAATGCGTGAGCATTCGTATATTATCAGCCTTACCGATTTGAACATGTATGTGTTATAAAGCTACATTCATTCTAACAGGGGTTACGTTGAATAAGTCGGAAGAAATACGAGTGCATATTGACACATTCTCGGCGATGAATGGAATCTCTCGATTCTGTGAAAATCCAGAGCAATGGAGGTATGTATTGTTGTGTTTGTTTGGTCCAGATGTGGTTAGATGTCGTGAGATATAATGATCGTCAATTTAAAAAGTAAAATTATATTATTTGGATCGTTATTTATGTAAAAATATTAATATAATAAGTAATAATATTATCATTATTAGAAGTAATGATAAATTAATTATTTCTTAAATCATGATGATGCTACACTTATTTTGGCAATAATGATAAAATCATGATGTTTTAGTGATGAATGCATCGTAATTTTACGTTAAAAAATCGCGATATGAAGCACCACATCACTGATATTTTAATCTTACAACCAAACAAACCCGTTATGATCATCTTCTAAAGAAGACGGGCTAAATCTTCACATTCTTTGTTTAGGTACTCGAAGGAAGAAGGGATTCCTACAACGGAATTTAAACACAGAAACTTCACTTACCTATTGAGGTACATGTTTCATCTCATCCATATTATATTATTATCGAACTTAACTTTACGATCGGACAGCGAGCATTCGTGGATTGATGGTTACAAGTGCGTGTTGAGAATCGAGGGATTTTGTCAGATTGGTGGTCATATTGGATTACCTCCCAAATTGGTGCTGGTAAGATTAGACAAGACAAGCTTTAGTTAGTTTGTTAGATCATTCTTCTTTCAAGATAGTTGTATTTTTGTTTCAGGTAAAAGAACCCAAGGTATTTGTGCACGTGATTAAGCATGGCAACTCGGTGAGCCAATCCATGGGATTCTAGATAATGGGGTTTGTATGGGATGCCATATGAAAATGTGGGTTTAAATTTTATTTTTTTAATGTAAACAAAAAAAATAAAATAATTGTACATTCATCTCTAAAAAATCAGTTTTTGTACATCGTATTACCTTTTAATTCATATAATTAAAATATCATTTTTTTGTATATAGAAAAATATATTGGTAATTTTACATATATCATGATTTACAAAAACACTTGAATAAATTTGTGACCATCCCATCTTTAATTTGATCAGATCATTATATTTTTAGAAAAATTGATGAAAACAAACCCAATGTGTTTCCCAAATTATTTTTATGCATACAATCATTATCTATGAGAGATAATGGGTTTGTTTGGTACTCAAATTAAAACTGCGGTGAAATGCGATACGATGTACAGATCGTGATTTTCTTATATTACACAAAACATAAACTTAATTGCGATGTTATAATCGTTAAAAAATCACGATATTATCACAACTGTTAAAATTAACTGTGGCCTCATCGTGATTTTGAAAAAAACTAATTTACCCTTAATTCTATTAATTATAATATAATTATATTTATTATTTTATATATATTAGTATTTTTACATAAATAACGATTATAATATCGCAATTTTCCCAAACATATTTAAAAATTCACGATTATCATATCTCTAAAAATATTTGGGTCTTTTAAGGGATTATGAAATATTCGCAACCCATTGAGATGATCCTCGCCCATAGCCATCACTATAAGCGAAAATTAAAACATTCTCACACGATAATGCAAAGATTTTACGGGCCATTTACATGGCACGATTATGAAGACAATCGTGGGAGCCTTCAAATCTTCTGCCTGCTACATTGATTTTCCCTTTGCTCCTGCAAAACTTATTGAGAAACAAGCACACAAGAAGAATATGTTTCTTTGTTAGATTCACAAGTGGAATATGTTTCCCTGTTACATTCAAAATCTCCAAAATGCTCTCACACATCTCAAGGGTAAATCGAATATCTAAAAATCGTCAATCGATCAGTATCTAGGAATCGAAACTTTGGATGAATATGCACAGCCATGTGGATAGATCAATACACAACAAATTACTACAATGACAATTAGATTAGGAATCGAAACTTTGGACGAATATGCGCAGCCATGTGGATGGATCAATACATAACAAATTACTACAATGAGAATCAGATTACTAGTCCTTTTCTTGAATTGGCTAGTACACCTATTCACATACAAAACATGCTCTTAAACAGCTTCAGAGAGGGGTATATAAAAGCTTCATCTTTCACTCATTAAGAAACCAAAATAACTAACTTCTCAAAAAAGTGATGAGCTTTNTTGAACATGTATGTGTTATAAAGCTACATTCATTCTAACAGGGGTTACGTTGAATAAGTCGGAAGAAATACGAGTGCATATTGACACATTCTCGGCGATGAATGGAATCTCTCGATTCTGTGAAAATCCAGAGCAATGGAGGTATGTATTGTTGTGTTTGTTTGGTCCAGATGTGGTTAGATGTCGTGAGATATAATGATCGTCAATTTAAAAAGTAAAATTATATTATTTGGATCGTTATTTATGTAAAAATATTAATATAATAAGTAATAATATTATCATTATTAGAAGTAATGATAAATTAATTATTTCTTAAATCATGATGATGCTACACTTATTTTGGCAATAATGATAAAATCATGATGTTTTAGTGATGAATGCATCGTAATTTTACGTTAAAAAATCGCGATATGAAGCACCACATCACTGATATTTTAATCTTACAACCAAACAAACCCGTTATGATCATCTCCTAAAGAAGACGGGCTAAATCTTCACATTCTTTGTTTAGGTACTCGAAGGAAGAAGGGATTCCTACAACGGAATTTAAACACAGAAACTTCACTTACCTATTGAGGTACATGTTTCATCTCATCCATATTATATTATTATCGAACTTAACTTTACGATCGGACAGCGAGCATTCGTGGATTGATGGTTACAAGTGCGTGTTGAGAATCGAGGGATTTTGTCAGATTGGTGGTCATATTGGATTACCTCCCAAATTGGTGCTGGTAAGATTAGACAAGACAAGCTTTAGTTAGTTTGTTAGATCATTCTTCTTTCAAGATAGTTGTATTTTTGTTTCAGGTAAAAGAACCCAAGGTATTTGTGCACGTGATTAAGCATGGCAACTCGGTGAGCCAATCCATGGGATTCTAGATAATGGGGTTTGTATGGGATGCCATATGAAAATGTGGGTTTAAATTTTATTTTTTTAATGTAAACAAAAAAAATAAAATAATTGTACATTCATCTCTAAAAAATCAGTTTTTGTACATCGTATTACCTTTTAATTCATATAATTAAAATATCATTTTTTTGTATATAGAAAAATATATTGGTAATTTTACATATATCATGATTTACAAAAACACTTGAATAAATTTGTGACCATCCCATCTTTAATTTGATCAGATCATTATATTTTTAGAAAAATTGATGAAAACAAACCCAATGTGTTTCCCAAATTATTTTTATGCATACAATCATTATCTATGAGAGATAATGGGTTTGTTTGGTACTCAATTAAAACTGCGGTGAGATGCGATACGATGTACAGATCGTGATTTTCTTATGTTACACAAAACATAAACTTAATTGCGATGTTATAATCGTTAAAAAATCACGATATTATCACAACTGTTAAAATTAACTGTGGCCTCATCGTGATTTTGAAAAAAACTAATTTACCCTTAATTCTATTAATTATAATATAATTATATTTATTATTTTATATATATAAGAGTATATTAGTATTTTTACGTAAATCACGATCATAATATCACAATTTTCCTAAACATATTTAAAAATTCATGATTATCATATCACATCCCACCAAACCACAATTTTAAAAAGTTATACCAAACAAACCCAATGAGAATTAAATATAAAATTGAAGATGACCCCAGTGTAATTTACCCTTTGTTCATGAAAAACCTCATTTTTTAAGAAAATTGTGATTATGAATGAATATACTTCAAATCCATGAAAATATTTGGGTCTTTTAAGGGATTATGAAATATTCGCAACCCATTGAGATGATCCTCGCTCATAGCCATCACTATAAGCGAAAATTAAAACATTCTCACACGATAATGCAAAGATTTTACGGGCCATTTACATGGCACGATTATGAAGACAATCGTGGGAGCCTTCAAATCTTCTGCCTGCTACATTGATCTTCCCTTTGGTCCTGCAAAACTCATAGAAAAACAAGCACACAAGAAGAATATGTTTCTTTGTTAGATTCACAAGTCGAATATGTTTCCCTGTTACATTCAAAATCTCCAAAATGCTCTCACACATCTCAAGGGTAAATCGAATATCTAAAAATCGTCAATCGATCAGTATCTAGGAATCGAAACTTTGGATGAATATGCACAGCCATGTGGATGGATCAATACACAACAAATTACTACAATGACAATTAGATTAGGAATCGAAACTTTGGACGAATATGCGCAGCCATGTGGATGGATCAATACATAACAAATTACTACAATGAGAATCAGATTACTAGTCCTTTTCTTGAATTGGCTAGTACACCTATTCACATACAAAACATGCTCTTAAACAGCTTCAGAGAGGGGTATATAAAAGCTTCATCTTTCACTCTTTAAGAAATCGAAATAACTAACTTCTCAAAAAGTTATGAGCTTTCCACAAGGCAGTGAAGAGATCAGAAATATCACTTAAGAAACAATACAGGGACGTCTACCCAATCAATGAATGTCACAAATTGCATACGATTAATGAAATCTGGCACTTAAGCCATCATGCTTTCAATAATCAAGGCGCTTAATTAGCCACTTTCTTATGTATCGAAGCGCAATAACCAAGCTTCTTTTTTACCATCAAAGAAGTTACCATTTTCGGGAGCCAGCATATGTGCAAGGTGGCACAAAAACCTCACTGAAGCCTCATTTCAAAGTAAACATTGTTCCAATAATGTTTCTAACATTACTGATACATAACCAGTAACTTTATGAACCATTCAACATAAGGCTCTTACCATTCATCGATACAAATCACTCTCCAAAGGAAAGAAAACTCAAAATAAGAAAAAAAACATGAACGACACAAAATGCATCAGAACTCGCAGATTCTAAAACATGGACAGATCATACGAGCCAGATTTTTCCAAAGAGTTTACCTTGTAGAGATAGAACATCTGCTTATCTTGTCTTTTAACTATCAATTACAAGCAGATGGGACCAAAGTACATCATTATAAATGTCAAATCCATAAGTAAATCAATCCTCCTTTTGATTTCTCAAAACACTAAGTCCCTTACAACAGAATTATTTGTTTAGGTACTCTACGGAAGAAGGGATTCTTGCAACAGAATTTAAACAAAGAAACTTTACTTACCTATTGAGGTAGATGTTTCATCTCATCCATCGTATATTATCGAGAACTTAACTTTACGATCGGACAGCGAGCATTCATGGATTGATGGTTACGAATGTGTGTTGAGAATCGAGGGATTTTGTAGGATTGGTGGTCACATTGGATTACCTCCCAAATTGGTGCTGGTAAGAACAAGACAAAGTTTAGTTAGATCATTCTTCTTTCAAGATAGTCAATGTCGTTATGTATTTGTGTTGCAGGTAAAAGAACCCAAGGTATTTGTGCACGTGGCCATGGATTATCCAACTCGCTCAGAGTCTAAAATATATAATGGGGTCGAGTTTGACCCATAAAATTAACCCCTTGTTCACATACCTTGAGTAAACTTTATTTATCGTTATAAAATAGTGGATTTGTTTGATTCAACTTTTTAAAATTGTGGTGTGGTGAGATGTGGTAATCTTGAATTTGTAAATATATTTGGTAAAATTACGATATTATAATTGTAATTTATGTAAAAATACTAATATACCTTTATATATATAAAATAATAAATATAATTATATTATAATTAATAAAAATAAAGGTAAATAAATCTTTTTCAAAATCACAATGAGACTACAACTGGTTTTAACAGCTGTGATGATATCGTGATTTTTTAACGATTATTATATCGCAATTAACTTTATGTTTTGTGCACATTAAAAAAATCATAATTTCAACATCTCACCGTATCTCACCGCTGTTTTAATCGGGGTACCAAACAAACCCAGTGTAAATTATGATGAGATAAAGGGTTTGCTTGGTTCCTTTTTAAAATACAATTTGTTCATCTAAATAACATTTGTATAAATTAAAAATAAAATTATAATATATTCTTCACCATTTGTAAAAATCATGTTTTCTTCACCATGATTAAAATCAATTATGATACAAATAATTAATTTAGTAGTGCTTACAATAACTAAAATATATGAATATCTTTACATATATATAATAATATTTTTACATAAGTAATTATTGAACACATATTTAGAAATTCACAATCATCTTATCTCAAGACCATACCCAATATTTTTAATAGTTAACCCAAAGAAACTCAAAATGTGCTGAGTGGAACATAATTTAATCTTTTAAAAATAAAATCAAGGTAGTGGATAGTATTAAAAGTGGTGATGAAAACACAAAAAAATGAAGATCAATGCAACGCAATTTTTCTTTTGTTCGTGAAAAATCTCATTTTTTAAGAAAAATGTGATGAATATACTTCAAATGCATTTTGGGTCTTTTAAGGGATTATGAAATATCACAACCCATGGAGCTTATCCTCCCCCATAGCCATCACTACAAGGATAACACACAATGCGAAAAATAAGGCATCTTAGACGATAATGCAAAGATTTTGCATGGCGATTTACATGGTACGATTATGAAGATAAACTTCAAAAAGTTTATCTTACCTTTAATCCTGCAAAACCTGCTACAGTTACTAATATTCGAATGCTCCGGGATTTTAGAACTGTGTCCCTATTCAAAACTCAAAGAGAAACAAGCACAGAAGAAGAATATGTTTCCTTGTTAGATTCACAAGTCGAATATATTTCCCTATTACATTCAAAATCTTCGAAATGCTCTAGTATACTTTCCAGATCTGAAGGGTCATGGAAAATCTAAAAATCGTCAACAGGGTGTCGATTGTTTTTCCAGAAATCGAAACTTTGGAAGAAAATGAAGACATCGTACCAAAATATGCGCAGCCATGTGGATCAATACACAACAAATTACTACAATGAGAATCACATTACTAGTCCTTATCTTGAATTGGCTAGTACATCTATTCACATACAAAACATGCTCTTATACAGCTTCAGAGAGGGGTATATGAAACCTTCATCTTTCACTCATTAGGAAACCAAAATAATTAACTTCTCAAAAAAGTGATGAGCTTTCCAGAAGGCAATGAGAGAGCAAAAATATCACTTAAGAAACAATACAAGGAAGTCTATCCAATCAATGAATTGCCATACCACNTCTTTGGCTTGAACAGCTGGAAAAGTACAAAAATTATGATTTTGGTAGATGCCCTAGAGTTTATTGCTGTGGGCAGCCTTGTCTTCCACTTGGACAATCAGACATCCCTCGCTCTAGTACCGTAAAAATTTATTGTCCCAAATGTGAGGATATTTGCTATCCTCGTTCCAAGTACCAAGGCAGTATCCTTATCTTTTATACTTATTGTCAACAGTTTTGCATTACGTTCTCATGTGTTTTATTTCATGCATAATTTATAGATTGTGTTATTTCATCTCATATACTTGTTTCCTTGACCTTGAAAGACATTGACGGAGCGTATTTCGGGACTACATTTCCGCACCTGTTCTTGATGACTCACGGACATCTTAAGCCACAGAAGCCAACACAGAAATATGTCCCTAGAGTTTTTGGCTTCAAAATGCACAAGCCTTGAAGACCAAGATCATATAAAAGGCTAGGAATCTTCTCGTTCAGTGTAAAAGTGCTCTCTTATGGCCGCTTCGATGTAAAAGTTGTAGACTAGCCATGCAGCCACTGAGTGGCCATGATCGATTATTGCGCATACATCGTGCAGGTTTTGTTTTCATATTTCTCAGACCTTATAATCTTTTGATTCATTGAAGTATCCATCCATGTATATTTCTTGCATGCCTATATGTTCAACATGAAATTGTGGTTCCTTTTAATTGCATTTTATGGGAGGCATTGATTAGGTCAAATTATCGTTGTATCAGTTTATAAGGCAAGTGAAGATCATTGAATTTAGGGTTATGGTGAATCAGTGTTCCTTGAAGCACACTTTTCTGAATTTAGGGTTATGGTCGAATATGTTACAAACTATACCTTGTCTTAGTTTACTTTGTGCTGGTTTCCTTCATTTTTTAGTTTCCTTTTAGGGGTTTATTTCATGGGAGTTCATTTTCTCCTTGAGGGGTTACGTTAACCTTATGTTGTTATTGGACTCCGGTTCATGACCAGTCTTGTATCATGTTATGTTCTGCATGCATTTTGAAAATTAAAATGCAGTTTAAGAATGTGTTTCATAATATGATTATAGATAAAAAATGTATTCAGTGTTCTATAATGGATAAAATGAATTGTAAAATAAGAATAATGTTATGTATAAAATTGGATGAATAATGTTTTTCAAGTAAGAATATATTTTATTACAATTGTAGTTATAAATAATATTGTACCCGATTTAATTAAATGTAAAAGATTGCAAATAAAAGAAAATTAATTTAATAAAGAACTTACAAATATGTAAGATTGTTTAAAGACTGAAATAAAATATGATTTTTTGAGAATATATTTGTAATTTAAATAACGAGAATGTATTCTGATTTCTAGATTCAGCATCTTACCCCATACTGGATTTCCATTATGTTATGGTCCCTTTTTAGGGGTATTAACAGTCGTCCGGTTCGTCAGCAGACAAACTCGGTTTTGATTTGTTTTTTATGTGAAATACGATTAAAACTGGAAACAATAAATGGACACGACGATTTATAATGGAAACCCCAGGAATTGGGGAGAAAATCACTTGACTAAGAGCGAATTACGCTCATAGCCTGTTCACTAATCAAATAATTCATACAAAATACAGCAGATGTTTAATAAAAATGACAATGGAATAAAAAACAATATGAACTCCGGCAGGGTAATGACCTGTTCTTACGCGTCCAAAAGGTCCTCCTATTTCCGTCGTCGCACTCTGTATTTATAGAGTTAGTGGCGTGTGTAAATCACGCTCTATAACCGCCTATGACAGGTTTGTTAGAGGTTGTTGTCGCGCGATGTAAAACGAGGTTGGGACCGAGGTGTGGTCTGCGTGATCGGGCCCAAGGCGTGGTAAACGTGTGAAGGCCCGAAGCTTGGGAAACGTGGGTTTGTAACCGCTCTGACCGAACCATGGAGCCAGTTACCAGAAAACGCTTTATTTTGCCAAGGTTATCTTCGGTCCTCTCGTGGAACATCGGGTCGCTCTTCGTTAAGTGTACAAGTGGGCTGCAAGGGTTCGTTTCTATCATTTGAATCGACCCAATTGTTAATGGGCATTATCCGTCACATGGTGCCTGGTCCTAGAGTTCTCATCACTAGCCCATCGGGCTTGATTGCCATCGTAGAGGCGATACAAGGCCGATCACATGATGTTTGCACATTCGTGAGAACATGGGACCGTACATGTAGGTAGTGAGCGTCCAGGAGACCGATCTTTTCCTTAGTGTAGGAATTACTTGCATTTAAAACTTAATAACGTATATTTATGTTATATTTTTATCTTTGTTATTTTTTTAAATATTAATATCTCGATTTGCGCCTCTTCACATTCGATAGTTCAAGAGGCGTGATGAGTGCGTTTGTACTGCCATTGTCTGGGGCAATATTACGTTGCGGTTCACTATTGGCTGGGAGATGAATATTTAAATCGGGGTTTTGGACACTTTTTCCCCTAATCGTCATTTTCGCGAAGGAAGAACTGCAAAATCGAGCTTTCTGTGCCCTAAATCCATTTCACGTTCAATCCATTTCACTCCGACTTTCTTTAAGGTATACACTATGGCTCCTCATAAAATGAGATACTCAGTCATGTCTGAGTTAGATATTGAGGAGTTTAGGTCTAGGTTTTCGATTCCGGCACATTATTCCATCTGGAAGGGACGGGAAAATATTCCCTGTTTCCTTCCGGCGGAAATGAATGTGCCGGCATCCGCTATTCCGGTCAGTTACGCTTCTTTAAAGTGCGGGCTTCGTTTTCCGCTGCAGCCCTTTGTAGCGGCCGTTCTTAAAGAAATTCACTGCCCCACTTTTGCGTTATTCCCGGGTAGTTATGTGTACATAGTGGCGTTTATATTTTACTGCCACCAACAGAATCGGGCCCCGATCTTAGAACATTTTTTAACCTGTTCTTGGTGGGATCCCGAAAGGGGAAATGTCTATTAAGATGCCGCAAATTATATTATATAGCAGTGCGCACAAAAGAGTGTGTTATTGTAGATAAAGAATAGTCTCTCCATGCGTGGGAGTCTTGTTATGTGTGGATAACAGTCCCAAAAGAGGACCTATTGAAGGTGTGGTCGCTCATAACTCACCCACGCATAGGTCAGTTGGACCGAACTAGGTTCAACCCTTCTCGTTTGGACACCGCAAATACGCTTGCAATGTTCCCCCCTCCCGAAGCGCGCCTTAAGCGAATAGATCTGCTTCGAGAGAAAAGATTGATAGAAATAGGTGTCGCGGGTAGGACCGGAGCCCCAGCCCCGAAGGGGGTGTTATCTAGCTCAGATCCATAAGAAGGATCGGGTATGAAGTAATGTTTTTATTTTATCCTTTCCTGATACTTATGTATTTGTTTTGCAGATTCGACTGAGACAATGCCTATCTCACGTTTCAAACGTATGGCGGCTGCTTTGGTCCGTCCTTCTGAGGGACAACGCGAAGCATCGGGCAGCGCTGATGGAAGTGAATCAGCAACGGGGGGTACGCTGGTTCCATCGGGGTCCGGGAACCCCCCGATCCAAACTACCGGCGCGGGCACATTGACCCTTCGCTGTACAGGGCAGCCTTCAACCGGGGAAGGGCCTGCGTTTCGGGTATTTGGAGTGGTAGATGAGGTGATAAATGCTCGGATTCGTTCTCTGAGCTTATCCAGCCTCTATCAGATCGGAAATAACTCCTTCATTAATGTTAATACTATTGTTGCAGGGAGTCGTTCCCGTGGAGAAGATTCTCCCCGGTCCTCACCTTAAGGCGAACGTCTTCCTGCCACCGATCCCCTTAGGAAAAGGGAAAAGGGCGACCGAAGCGGAAGCCCCGAAGGATCCAAAAAGGCTGAAGAAAGGGGAGAGAGCTTCGGTCCCTATTAAGGGGATCATTTTGAAGGAGTCTGCATCGGGCCCTAAGACTAACCCCGACTGGGGAGTTGCTTTGGGTCTGCTGGACAGGTTCAGTAAGGGTAGGAAGTTAACCTCCTGGAGAAGTGCTTTCTTAAAGGACTTCCGCATTTATGGAGAGCAAAACCCAGACAATGTCCAAGCGGACATGTCTGGGGAAGATATTATGGAAGGTTTCCTCGACCTCACCACCAAGGTAATTTTATTTAACACGAAGGCCCGAAGTTTCATCTGTTTAAACGTGTTATCTTATGCAGATGTTGAGGAAAGCCTTCACAACTGCCATCATCGTGGAGAAGAACCAGGGTGACAACATTGTATCCCAGAAAGTCCAAGATCAACTTGACTTTGCAAAAAGGCAAGTTGAAATCAAGCATAGTGAGTTGGTCACGGTACGGGAGGACCGGGACCGGCTGGACAATGAGTTGCTAAGAGCTGGGACGAAGGTCTCGCTCTTAGCATATAAAGTCTCTGAGCTTGAGCAGATAGGACAAACAGCTCAGGGGCGAATTTCTGACCTGGAGGCCAAGCTGCGGGCCAAGGAGGAAGAAATCAACGAAGTCTAAGGTCGGACCCAGGAGAAAAGGAATAAATTGAACGAACTTCTCCTTCGGGCCCAAGAAGACAAGACGACCTTGGAAGAGGAGTTGACGAGAGCCCGCACTTCGACCGAAGGTTCGGTCCGGGAGGCAGTTCTGGGTTTCGCTCGGTCCCCTTGTTATTCGCTTTAGCGGATAACATACATGGGGTATATACTACTAAGTATTTGGATAACATGCGAGAGCAAGTTATACAGCAATTCGGGCTTTCCCCTTCGGACGANATTTCTCAGACCTTATAATCTTTTGATTCATTGAAGTATCCATCCATGTATATTTCTTGCATGCCTATATGTTCAACATGAAATTGTGGTTCCTTTTAATTGCATTTTATGGGAGGCATTGATTAGGTCAAATTATCGTTGTATCAGTTTATAAGGCAAGTGAAGATCATTGAATTTAGGGTTATGGTGAATCAGTGTTCCTTGAAGCACATTTTTCTGAATTTAGGGTTATGGTCGAATATGTTACAAACTATACCTTGTCTTAGTTTACTTTGTGCTGGTTTCCTTCATTTTTTAGTTTCCTTTTAGGGGTTTATTTCATGGGAGTTCATTTTCTCCTTGAAGGGTTACGTTAACCTTATGTTGTTATTGGACTCCGGTTCATGGCCAGCGTTGCTGTACAGGTTTATGTTTTGCATTTTGAAAATTAAAATACAGTTTGAGAATATGTTTTTCTAATGTGATTATAGATTAAGAATGCATTGAGTGTTCTGTAATGTATAAATTGAATTACAAAATAAGAATAATGTTTTATATAAAATTGGATGAATAATGTATTTCAAGGAAGAATATATTTTATTATAATTGTAGTTATAAATAAGATTGTATTTGATTTAATTAAATGTAAAAGATTGTAAATAAAAGAAAATTAATTTAATAAAAAATTTACAAATATGTAAGATTGTTTGAAGATTGAAATAAAATATGATCTTTAGAGTATATATTTGTAATTTAAATAAAGAGAATGTATTCTGATTTCTAGATCTAGTCCCGTACCTCATATTGGATTCCCATTCTAATTTGAAAATGCATTCTATTTATAATGTAAATATAAATGTTGTAGTGTTCTATAAAAACTACAATAATTCATTCTAACATCAAAATATATTTTAAGAATGCATACAAAACATAGTCTAAGTTCATCTGATTGAATGATTTTGTGCCAAATTAAGTGATTTATCATTTATACGAGAGGGACATTATATTGAACCATCCATTAGAGATATTGAATTAGTAAATAAAGTTTATATCCCCAAATTTTCATAGTTTTTGGTAAATTTAATTTTTATAATTTATTCTTAAACTTTAAGGTTTTAACAAATTTAATTCTACACGTTTGACAAATCAGATCATCAAAGTGGTAAAATTGATCCTTAAAATTTGATTTTGATTGAAGATCAAAATTGTGAAAATTAAAACATTTTGAGAATTAATTATATTATATAAATTAAATTTTGTAGATTGATTTTAACAGAACATATAAAATGTGTAGATAAATTTTGTAATCTTAATATTTGGGATTATAATTTCACAATTATAAAATTTTGAAAGAAAAAAATTGTCAAAATCATAAAATAATGAGTATCAAAATGGTGTATATATAGTTAATGAAGAATATAAAAAATTTAATCTAGTCATTTTTAAAATCAATATGAATTATTTATAAATAATATAAAAATGGGGGTCGGGTGTTCGGATCCATCCCGGAAGAACCCCTTTTTGCANGTTTAGGTCTAGGTTTTCGATTCCGGCACATTATTCCATCTGGAAGGGACGGGAAAATATTCCCTGTTTCCTTCCGGCGGAAATGAATGTGCCGGCATCCGCTATTCCGGTCAGTTACGCTTCTTTAAAGTGCGGGCTTCGTTTTCCGCTGCATCCCTTTGTAGCGGCCGTTCTTAAAGAAATTCACTGCCCCACTTTTGCGTTATTCCCGGGTAGTTATGTGTACATAGTGGCGTTTATATTTTACTGCCACCAACAGAATCGGGCCCCGATCTTAGAACATTTTTTTAACCTGTTATTGGTGGGATCCCGAAAGGGGAAATGTCTATTAAGATGCCGCAAATTATATTATATAGCAGTGCGCACAAAAGAGTGTGCTATTGTAGATAAAGAATAGTCTCTCCATGCGTGGGAGTCTTGTTATGTGTGGATAACAGTCCCAAAAGAGGACCTGTTGAAGGTGTGGCCGCGCATAACTCACCCACGCATAGGTCAGTTGGACCGAACTAGGTTCAACCCTTCTCGTCTGGACACCGCAAATACGCTTGCAATGTTCCCCCCTCCCGAAGCGCGCCTTAAGCGAATAGATATGCTTCGGGAGAAAAGATTGATAGAAATAGGTGTTGCGGGTAGGACCGGAGCCCCAGCCCCGAAGGGGGTGTTATCTAGCTCAGATCCATCAGAAGGATCGGGTATGAAGTAATGTTTTTATTTTATCCTTTTCCTGATCCTTATGTAGTTGTTTTGCAGATTCGACTGAGACAATGCCTAGCTCACGTTTCAAACGTATGGCGGCTGCTTCGGTCCGTCATTCTGAGGGACAACGCGAAGCATCGGCCAGCGCTGATGGAAGTGAATCAGCAACGGGGGGTACGCTGGTTCCATCGGGGTTCGGGAACCCCCCGATCCAAACTACCGGCGCAGGCACATTGACCCTTCGCTGTACAGGGCAGCCTTCAACCGGCTTCGCTGTACAGGGCAACCTTCAACCGGGGAAGGGCTTGCGTTTCGGGTATTTGGAGTGGTAGAGGAGGTGATAAATGCTCGGATTCGTTCTCTGAGCTTATCCAGCCTCTATCAAATCGGAAATATCTCCTTCATTAATGTTAATACTATTGTTGCAGGGAGCCGTTCCCGTGGAGAAGGTTCTCCCCGGTCCTCACCTTAAGGCGAACGTCTCCTTGCCACCGATCCCCTTATGAAAAGGGAAAAGGGCGACCGAAGCGGAAGCCCCGAAGGATCCAAAAAGGCTTAAGAAAGGGGAGAGAGCTTCGGTCCCTATTAAGGGGATCGTTTTGAAGGAGCCTGCATCGGGCCCTAAGACTAAATTCGACTGGGGAGTTGCTTTGGGCCTGCTGGACAGGTTCAGTAAGGGGAGGAAGTTAACCTCCTGGAGAAGTGTTTTCTTAAAGGACTTCCGCCTTTATGGAGAGCAAAACCCAGACAACGTCCAAGCGGACATGTCTGGGGTAGAGATTATGGAAGGTTTCCTCGACCTCACCACCAATGTAATTTTATTTAACACGAAGGCCCGAAGTTTCATCTGTTTAAACGTGTTATCTTATGCATATATTGAGGAAAGCCTTCACAACTGCCATCATCGTAGAGAAGAACCAGGGTGACAACGTTGTGTCCCAGAAAGTCCAAGATCAACTTGACTTTGCAAAGAGGCAAGTTGAAATCAAGCATAGTGAGTTGGTCACGGTACGGGAGGACCGGGACCGACTGGATAGTGAGTTGCTAAGAGCTGGGACAGAGGTCTCACTCTTAGCAGATAAAGTCTCTGAGCTGGAGAAGATAGGACAAACAGCTCATGGGCGAATTTCTGACCTGTAGGCCAAGCTGCGGGCCAAGGAGGAAGAAATCAACGAAGTCTAAGGTCGGGTCCAGGAGAAAATGAATAAATTGAATGAACTTCTCCTTCGGGACCAAGAAGACAAGACGACCTTGGAAGAGGAGTTGACGAGAGCCCGCACTTCGACCGAAGGTTCGGTCCGGGAGGCAGTTTTGGGTTTCGCTCGGTCCCCTTGTTATTCGCTTTAGCGGATAACATACATGGGGTATATACTACTAAGTATTTGGATAACATGCGAGAGCAAGTTATACAGCAATTCGGGCTTTCCCCTTCGGACGAGCGATGGAAGGCAATCGAGCCACTTGAGAGAGATGGTAAGTTTCATGTTATTCCAACTTTGGAAGAACCTGTTCTGGAAGAAGATCTTTTCTTCTATCTCTTTGAAGAGATGGAGAGAGCGGTCAACCAAAAGGTGGCCGACCAGGAAGAAGAACTGAAGCAGTTTGCGGCCCGGACCGAACCGCATGAGCAGGAGATTGAAGATAAAGAAGATGGGCAGGATAACTAGATTTCGTTTATACTTTGTATCTGTCTTGCTTATTATTTTCAATATATAACTCTTTTCTTTCAGTTCTTATCATTTTAATTGCCAGAACGAAGCATTACAACCAACTTTTGAGTAAACTAATATGTTTCATATTAATGAAATTGTTTTAACCACCAAGTGTAAGATCGGTGACGCTTATAGGATGTTAATCCATTGGTCCCAGATATTATGTTTGGCTTATTTGTATCAATCCTGATTGGATCGATCATTTTACATTGTATGTGGGTCACTCTTATTCAGTCCTTGGAGTCAATATTTGATTGGAGAGGCGTGGTCTACGTTCAATATGAGTTTTTATAAGCTTTGGCCGAACCTTGGTTCTATTGAAGTCCCGTAGGTTATATTGGCTAATTTTTGCTCACAATATGTCTCATACTAGGACCGAATTCGTGTTTCGATATGTTGACCCTTCCCATTCCTCTTTTCGCGGCAGATTTCGTAAGTACAAGGGTCATTTCCTAAGAATGAATGCCGTTGAAGGGAGTGTTTTAGTTCGTAATGAGTTCTGTGAGAATCGCAACTCATCCATAGGACTAGGCAAGTGCATGAGCATCTGACTCGTTAGAGCGGTCACTACAATTTGGGAGCCTTGCGGATAAGAAGCTTCGGTCACCAGTCCAAATTCGTCCTAAGTCACCCAACTTCAAGATCGGTCCATCATTCAATTAGAAATAATTTGTTTTGTACTTAATTGTTATCGGCTTACGCTTAAAGGAATGTACGTTTATTAAGTCAAACAGGTTAATCGAAAGTTCACAAGAAATATCGCCTTAAGTTCATGACATTCCAAGTTCGGAAGACCTCTATACCATCCAATGTCTCAAGTTTATACGCACATTATTCCAATTTCTTTGATATTCGATACGGTCCCTCCCAATTTCTATCCAGCTTTCCAACGTTCCTCTGTACTTTAATGCTTTTGAGGACGAGATCGCCTTCAAAGAATTCCCTTGGGATGACTCGCTTGTTATGAGCCCGTTCCATAGTTCGCTGATAAGCACGCATCCGTGCGTAAATTGCATCTCTCTTTTCTTCGATCATCTCGAGGTCCAATAATCTTCTTTCACCATTCATATGCTCATCATACTGAGATATCCGAGGTGATCGGATGGCAACCTCCACCGGGCTAACAGCTTCGGTCCCGTACACCAATGAGAATGGTGATTCCTGGGTTGTTGAGCGAGGTGTAGTTCGGTATGCCCATAAGACCTCATAGATGTGTTCAGGTCATTTCCCTCCGAAATCTTCTAACTTGGTCTTAAAACCTTTCAGGATAACCTTGTTAGATACTTCCGTAAGTCCATTCGTTTGGGGTGGGCTACTGATGAGAAATGTTGGATGATGCCCAACTTGGTGCATAGATCCCGTATGTTCTTTCCACGGAACTGAGTCCCATTATCTGATATGAGCGCTCGGGGAACCCCGAAGCGACTCACGATATTTCTCCATAAGAAGTGTTTGACCACCTTCTCTGAGAGGATGGCTACTGCTTCTGCTTCAATCCATTTCGAGTAATACTCCACCGCTATAATACAAAATTTTCTTTGCCCTATTGACCGAGGAAAATGTCCGAGGATATCAATCCCCCAGCTGTCAAACGGACAAGGCAGTGGGGTAACCGATAAGGGAGCCCCAGACAATTGTGGAATCGGAGCATGGTATTGACATATGACACAACGTTTAGTGTATTTCTTGGTATCTGCAAACAACGTTGGCCAAAAATATCCAACTCTAATGATGCGATGGTACAAAGATCGAGCCCCTGAATGAATGCCGCCCATCCCTTCATGAACATAAATCATGACGGCTTCAGCCTCAATAGGGGATAAGCAGCGCAGAAGCGGGCCCTCAAAACTCTTTCTAAACAAGCGTTCGTCAACCAAGATAAATCTTTTAGCCCGGACTTCTATCTTTCTGGCTCCAGACCTGTCTTCAGGGAGATAGCCATTTGAAATGTATTTAATAAAGGGATTCATTCAATTGGGTTCCCCCAGAGATTTAGTAGCATTAATATTCAAGCTCTGGAGTTCATGGCATAGAGTCCCGATCTCTTCAATGGACTGTTCGGTCACTGATATCTCGATCGAAGGTCGGTCCTGAATGTGGACCGAAATAGTGCTTGGCTCTATGTCAGGCATGCCAGCGGCCAATCTGGCGAGTGGATCAGCAACCTTGTTTTGCTCTCGTGGCACGTGGTCAAGAGAAAACTCACTGAATTTCTTGGATAATTCCAGAACTTTGGCACAATATAGCTTCATCATCAGATCATGGGTCTCAAATCTCCCTGCGAACTGTTCTACTACTAACTTCGAGTCTGAGAACATTCGCACCATGCTGACTCCCATTTTTCGAGCCAAGGTCATTCCTGATAACACGGCCTCGTATTCTACCACATTATATGTTCCAGCAAAGGAAAATTTGACTGCGGAATGAATAAGGTCACCTTGTACGGTTGTTAGGGTAATGCCCGCTCCTCTTCCTCCGAAGTCGACCCATCTATGTGGATCGTCCATCGATCATCCTCTTGGTTAAGATATATGGCCGATCGGGTCATTTCAACCACAAAGTCGGCTTGGACCTGAGCTTTGATCGCCCTTCGGGGCAGGAATTCCAGATACATAGCGCTGAGTTTGATAGCCCATTTTGCCAATCTCTCATTCAAATCCTTCTGTTTAAGGACCACCTTCATAGGTTGATCCGTATAAACATAGACCGTTCGGCCTTCAAAATAATGTTTTAGCTTGGATACAACTTTTTTCAAAGCTAGCATGAATTTCTCAAAGGTGGAATATCTGGTTTCAACTGATACAAGAGAATGGCTGACATAATAAACATGTCTATGAATGTCGTCTCGGATGGTCACTAGAGCTGCGCTGACGGCAACTTCTGATTCAACAAGATACAACCCCAAAGGTTCATCACAAGTTGGACTTACCATCACCGGGGGAGTGCTTAAATAAGTCTTCAGCTCAGAGAAGGCCCGATCGCATTCTTCGGTTCAATCTACATGGCTTGCTTTTCTTAGCACTCTGAAAAAGGTAGAGTCCGATCTGTGGATTTTGAGATAAACCTGCTTAGTGCGGCGAGTCGGCCAGTAAGCCTCTGAAATTCTCTCTTGTTTCTTGGAGGTTGCATATCAATGATAGCTTGCACCTTTTAAGGGTTAACATCTATGTCTTTCTCTGAAACATAATATCCTAGAAATTTTCCGCTTCGGATCCCGAAGCAGCATTTGTTTGGATTTAGTTTAAGCTTATATTTTCAGCATACTTCGAAACAACAAGACAAATAAGAAATGTGGTCTTCATCATTCATAGATTTAACAATCATATCGTCGACATAAACTTCCATCATATGGCCGATCAATTCTCTAAAGATCCTGTTGACCAACCTTTGATATGTTGCTCCAGTATTTTTGAGACCGAATGACATAACCACATAACAGTAAACGCCATCTTCGGTCATGAATGATGACTTCTTCTTATCTTCTTCAGCTAGGAAGATCTGATGGTACCCAGAGTAAGCATCCATGGTACTCATCATGGTGCTACCAGACACAGCGTCTACNCAGTTTTGGGTTTCGCTCGGTCCCCTTGTTATTCGCTTTAGCGGATAACATACATGGGGTATATACTACTAAGTATTTGGATAACATGCGAGAGCAAGTTATACAGCAATTCAGGCTTTCCCCTTCGGACGAGCGATGGAAGGCGATCGAGCCACTTGAGAGAGATGGTAAGTTTCAGGTTATTCCAACTTTGGAAGAACATGTTCTGGAAGAAGATCCTTTCTTCTATCTCTTTGAAGAGATGGAGAGAACGGTCAACCAAAAGGTGGCAGACCAGGAAGAAGAACTGAAGCAGTTTGCGGCCCCGATCGAACCGCATGAGCAGGAGATTGAAGATAAAGAAGATGGGCAGGATAACTAGATTTCGTTTATACTTTGTATCTGTCTTGCTTCTTATTTTCAATATATAACTCTTTTCTTTCAATTTTTATCCTTTTAATTGCCAGAACGAAGCATTACAACCAACTTTTGAGTAAACTAATATGTTTCATATTAATGAAATTGTTTTAACCACCAAGTGTAATATCGGGGACGCTTATAGGATGTTAATCTATTGGTCCCAGATATTATGTTTGGCTTATTTGTATCAATTCTGATTGGATAGATCGTTTTACATTGTATGTGTGTCACTCTTATTCCGTCATTGGAGTCAATATTTGATTGGAGAGGCGTGGTCTACGTTCAATATGAGTTTTTATAAGCTTTGGTCAAACCTTGGTTCTATTGAAGTCCCGTAGGTTATATTGGCTAATTTTTGCTCACAATATGTCTCATACTAGGACCGAACTTGTGTTTCGATATGTTGACCCCTCCCATTCCTCTTTCCGCGGCAGATTTCGTAAGTACAATGGTCATTTCCTAAGAATGAATGCCGTTGAAGGGAGTGCTTTAGTTCGTAATGAGTTCTGTGAGAATCGCAACTCATCCATGGGACAATGCAAGTGCATGAGCATCTGACTCGTCAGAGCGGTCACTACAACTTGGGAGTCTTGCGGATAAGAAGCTTCGGTCACCAGTCCAGATTCGTCCTAAGTCACCCAACTTTAAGATCGGTCCATCATTCAATTAGGAATAATTTGTTTTGTACTTAACTGTTTTCGACTTACGCTTAAAGGAATGTACGTTTATTAAGTCAAACTGGTTAATCGAAAGTTCACAAGAAATATCGCCTTAAGTTCATGACATTCCAAGTTCGGGAGACCTCGATACTATCCAATGTTTCAAGTTTATATGCATCTGATTCCAATTTCTTTGATATTCGATACGGTCCCTCCCAATTTTTGTCCAGCTTTCCAACGTTCCTCTGCACATTGTTTGGATTTAGTTTAAGCTTATATTTTCGACATACTTCGAAACAACGAGACAAATAAGAAAGGTAGTCTTCATCATTCATAGATTTAACAATCATATCGTTGACATAAACTTCCATCATATGGCCGATCAATTCTCTAAAGATCCTGTTGACCAACCTTTGATATGTTACTCCAGCATTTTTTAGACCGAATGACATAACCACATAACAGTAAACGCCATCTTCGGGCATGAATGATGACTTCTTCTGATCTTCTTCAGCAAGGAAGATCTGATGGTACTCAGAGTAAGCATCCATGGTACTCATCATGGTGCTACCAGACACGGCGTCTACCAGTCGGTCGATATGCGGCAAAGGGAAAGGGTCCGATTCGCAGCTTTTGTTAACATCGGTAAAGTCGATGCACTATTCGCCATTTCCCATCTGGTTTGGAGACCACTACTGGGTTTGCAACCCATTCAGTATAGTAGATTTCTTTGATGAATCCCGACCGTAGCAATTTATTCACCTCAGCACTGATAATCTCGATTTTTTTGGGAGAATAGCGTCTCATTTTCTGCCTAACATGCTTCGTTCCAGGCTCGGTATTGATCCGATGTTCACTATCGGATTGGTCAATCCCCGGAACATCGTCCGGGGTCCATGCGAATATATCCACGTGGCTTCTCAGCAGGTGGATCAGTTTTTTTTCAAAAGCAGGAGCTAAGTGTGCCCCGATGCGAGTTGTTTTGGTTGAGTCATCATCAACCAGGTTAATCAACTTGAACCTTACGGGTTCCATTGCTTGCCTTGGGTGCGGCGGTTCTTCCAGCAGATCGACCCGTGCCCTTTTGATAGGTGCCAATGTTCGGCACGAGCTCATGTAGCATTGTCTATCTACTTTCTGATCCCCCTTGACAGAAATAACTCAATGAATGGAGGGGAATTTGAGCATCATATGATAAGTAGATGGGACCGCCTCGAACTTACTAAGGCCGGTTCGTCCAATAATGGCGTTGTAAGCCAAGTCGACTTCAACGACAATGAATTCCAGATCCTCCGATCGGTCCTTGGATGGTTCTCCAATGATGACTGGGAATAAAATCTTCCCGCATGGAATGACGCTCCTTTGGTCGAACGACCAAAGAGTTATATTAGCGATCTGGAGGTCATGAGCAGCAGCTCCCAACATTTCGGCGACCTCGCGCTTCATTAGATTGCACGAAGCCCCTGTGTCCACTAAGATCCTGTGGACACGACGATTCCCGATGATTCCAGTGATGGTAAGGGGATCATCGCATGGATCGATGATCCCTTCCCGATCGGCCATGGTGAAAGTGATATCCTCCCTGAAGGGAGGGGACCGTTCAGCTGAATCATATTTAACCAGCGCCACAGATTCAGAGCTCTTAGTGGAGTCTCCGCGCGCGGTTCTCTTTCGGTCCCGGACCGATTCATTTATCCTCAAACCACCGGAGATAACATAAATATCTCCGGCTACTTCTCGGGGTGCCGCCTTATTTTGAGGAAGTTGGGCACCTGTTTCAGCGAGTGGAGGAGCAACATGCTCTTGTCTTCCACCCTCGTTTTGCGGGGCTCTGCCGCCACGACCCCGCCATCTTCTTCTTCGGCCCTGACCACGGTTCTTTCGACCGTGTTGGCCTCTGTCTTGCTCTGGAGGAGGAGACCGTCGGTCCTCCGTCCGATCATTATAATTTCGGTGCTGTCCTCGATTATCTCTTCCCCGCGGCCTGTGACGATCGTCACCTTGGTAGCTCTTTCGGGGGGATTCTGCTCGTTTGCCCTTCTGACCATTCCGGTCGGGCTTTTCTTTATTCATTGCCGCTACTGTTTCTTTCAACAGCGGGTACTTCAGGGTCGGGTGATCGCGATTATGATGCAGCTCGCAATATACCCGATTGTCCTCCTACTTCGGGGGGGACATCTTTCTCTCCTACAGCCGCTACTTCTCGCGACTGCTTCTTAGGGTACGAAACCCTATGATCACCTGCGGGCTCAGAATTCCCGCTATGTTTCCGATAGCCTAGCCCCAGCGCTTCATCCACCTTAATATACTTGTTGATTTTCTGAAGAAGCTTCCCCAAGGTGGATGGTGGGCTCTTCACCAAGCTGGCCGAAAGGTCGCACGGTCCCAAGACCTGCTGTAAAATATCAATCTTATCCCGGAGCTCAAGCTTGATACCCCGGGCGGTCCTATTGAATTTCTCCATGAATAACCGAAGACTCATTTTCGTCGGGATATATTTTAGCTGATATAGTTTCTGCCTGCTTCGGGGCGGTCCTACATTTGGGGCAAATTGCTCTGAGAAAGCCAGAATAAATCCACCATACGACTGTATGGATCGGGCCGACAAATTTTTGAACCACGTTCGGGCGTCGCCTTGCAATCCTGCCGCGAAGATGCGGCACTTTAGTGAATCTGAGGCCCGAACCGTTCCCATGCGTAACTCGAAATCGGCAACGTGATCGATCGGATCACCGTCACCATGAAATGTCGGCAACCCCTCGGGGTTGCAATAATGCCGATCTGGGACTGCTGCCCAGATCTCTTCAGAGAAGGGGAGCATCAAATCTCCCAATACGGCTGATACGCCTTCAGATTGTTGGGACGATGTCTGGACCACATGCAAATTATGCCACCAGTCATCATCCTTATTTCGCCTGATTGGGGTCTCCATGGCCCTGTTGAATAAACCAGGATTGCGTCACAGATTAGGTTCGCAATCCTTCAACGCACGCATGTTCTCCAACTCCCTGGTGAGCTCGTCAATTCGCCGCTGCATCTGCTCCTGATCATTTCCAGGAGCGGGAGTTAGAGCCCTGGCCGGGGAGGAGGAGTAGACCGATATCTGGGCCTCCTCGTTGTTACACCATGCCTGATGATTTCTTTATCATCAGTACTGCGCTCGTCAGGATCACTCTCGTATCCTCTGCTTTTGGGAACAGGGCTTGAAACAGCCGATGGTTCTGTTCCACTTCTCTCCGACGTAATCTCCAATACCACATTCCTGACGACTGCTTCCAGATCCTGCAAAGTGAATGTTGGTGCTGGGAGACTGTCAGAAAGCACGTCACTGTCATTTGTCGAAGTTCCAGTCGCAATGCATTTGATTGTCCTATCCCTGGTAGAAAACTCAAATAAGATTAAAGAATCGTCCCCACGGACGGCGCCAAACTGTTATGGTCCCTTTTTAGGGGTACTAACAGTCGTTCGGTTCGTCAGCAGACGAACTCGGTTTTTATTTGTTTTTGATGTGGAATACGATTAAAACTGGAAACAATAAATGGACACGGCGATTTATAGTGGAAACCACAGGAATTGGGGAGAAAACCACTTGACTAAGAGCGAATTACGCTCATAGTCTGTTCACTAATCAAATAATTCATACAAAATACAACAGATCCTTAATGAAAATGACAGGGAATAAGAAAACAATAAGAACTCCGGCAGGGTAACGGCATATTCTTACGCGTCCAAAATGTCCTCCTATTTCCGTCGTCGCACTCTGTATTTATAGAGTTAGTGGCGTGTGTAAATCACGCTCTGTAACAGCCTCTGATAAGTTTGTTAGAGGTTGTTGTTGCGCGATGTAAAACGAGGTTGGGACCGAGGCGTGGTCTGCGTGATCGGGCCCGTGGCGTGGTAAACGTGTGAAGACCCGAAGCGTGGGAAACGTGGGTTTGTAACCGCTCTGACCGAACCATAGAGCCAGTTACCAGAAAACGCTTTATTTTGCCAAGGTTATCTTCGGTCCTCTCATGGAACATCGGGACGCTCTTCGTTAAATGTACAAGTGGGCTGCAAGGGTTCGTTTCTATCATTTGAATCGACCCAATTGTTAATGGCCTTATCCGTCACAGGGTGTCTGGTCCTAAAGTTCTCATCACATTATAATTTGAAAATATATTATGTTTATAATATAAATGTAAATACATTCTAACATCAAAATATATTTTGAGAATGCATGTAGAACATGGCCTAAGCTCATCTGGTTGAATGATTTTGTGCCAAAGTAAGTGATTTATCATTTATACGAGAGGGACATTATATATTGAACCATCCATTAAAGATATTGAATTGGTAAATAAAGAAGGAGAAATGACGATTATATCTCAAATTTTCATAGTTTTTGACAAATTTAATTTCTATAATTTATTCTCAAATTTTAAGGTTTTAGTAAATTTAATTCTACAAGTTTGACAAATCAGATCGGTAAAATTGATTCTTAAAATTTGATTTGGATTGAGGATCAAAATTGTAAAAATTGAAAAATTTTGAGAACTAATTATGTTATACAAATTAAATTTTGTGGATTGATTTTAACAAAATATATAAAATGTGTAAATAAATTTTATAATCTTAATATTTTGGGATTATAATTTCACAATTATAAAATTTTGAAAGAAAAAAATTGTCAAAATCATAAAATTATGAGTATCAAAATTGTGTATATATAGTTAATGAAGAATATAAAAAATTTAATCAAATCATTTTTAAAATCAAACTATGAATTATTTATAAATAATATAAAAATGGGGGTCGGGTGTTCGGATCCATCCCGGAAGAACCCCTTTTTGCAGGCACGCGTATAACGGGTCTTTTCCCCAAATAACCTACTTTCAGAAACAATTTCCTAAACTAACCTACTTATAATTTTTTTGTCCAAAGTAACTCATTTATGACCTATTCATTAGGTTGCAGGTAACAAGCATAAAATAATTAAGTTTACATCTGTTATCGGGTGATATCGGTACTTTGTTTGATCGCTCGATACTGAGTTTTGAGAGTCAAATCCAGGGTTTTCAAGTCATACTCTAAAAAAAATTATTTATTTGATTTTTTAAAAAGCATTTTTAAAAAAAATATTTGTGTCATTTCAGTAGGATCGAAACGAAATTGAAAATCATTATAAAAATATTGTTCACAAGTCATTCGATAATTTTTCAACTTATTTTTTAAATTGAATCCATCTCAGTATGAGTATGAAATAAGAGCGAGAATCGAACATTTTTAAACTTATTCAAAGTTTTTTGCTAGATAGTAATATTATTTACGTGTTGTAATCGAATTCGTAAAATAATAACAAACATCCAATGTTTTCATACCGATCCGGAAAACCGTTTCGTTCCAGATCGGTATGATCGATACGGTCAGTACAAAATTTTCTTTTTTGTAAAAGAAAAATTATAAATTAGAATTTTTTATTTTTTTTCTGGTTTATCCGAAAAAACCGGGTTCCGACCCGGTTTTGGCTACCGATCGAAATACCAATACCGACCGGTATACCACCGATATGGAAAAATAGCCAATATCACATCTTCCCGGAATCTCCTACCTCTACTAGAATTGAATTAGAATTTTAACAAATTACCTTTTGTAACTTAAAATAAGAGGTCAAGTAGGTTAGTTTAGACAAAATTATAATAAGTAGGTTAGTTTGGGAAATTGTTTTCGAAAGTAGTTTATTTGGGGAAAAAACCCCGCGTATAACCCATTTCAAGTTATTGACCAGAAACCAGAAGGCCGGAGGATTCATTCAACTATCCCGATCAGACTTCTTCGTTACACTGGCAAATTTTCCATCGGCTGCGACATGTATATGCTTGTGAACTGCTCCAATTGCCGTACACCATTACAGCTGCCGCCGGGAGCCACCGCCATCCGATGCGCTATTTGTCAAGCTATTACGCGTATAGCGGATCCACGCGATGCGCCTTCTTCTCACGCTCCATCGCCTCCCGGACAGCCGCTTCCTCCGTCTCCGTATTTTCATGCTCCGAACGGAGCCCCGCCGAATCCTCACGGCCGCAAGAAAGCTGTGATCGTTGGTATATCTTNGGGTTTATTTCATGGGAGTTCATTTTCTCCTTGAAGGGTTACGTTAACCTTATGTTGTTATTGGACTCCGGTTCATGGCCAGCGTTGCTGTACAGGTTTATGTTTTGCATTTTGAAAATTAAAATACAGTTTGAGAATATGTTTTTCTAATGTGATTATAGATTAAGAATGCATTGAGTGTTCTGTAATGTATAAATTGAATTACAAAATAAGAATAATGTTTTATATAAAATTGGATGAATAATGTATTTCAAGGAAGAATATATTTTATTATAATTGTAGTTATAAATAAGATTGTATTTGATTTAATTAAATGTAAAAGATTGTAAATAAAAGAAAATTAATTTAATAAAAAATTTACAAATATGTAAGATTGTTTGAAGATTGAAATAAAATATGATCTTTAGAGTATATATTTGTAATTTAAATAAAGAGAATGTATTCTGATTTCTAGATCTAGTCCCGTACCTCATATTGGATTCCCATTCTAATTTGAAAATGCATTCTATTTATAATGTAAATATAAATGTTGTAGTGTTCTATAAAAACTACAATAATTCATTCTAACATCAAAATATATTTTAAGAATGCATACAAAACATAGTCTAAGTTCATCTGATTGAATGATTTTGTGCCAAATTAAGTGATTTATCATTTATACGAGAGGGACATTATATTGAACCATCCATTAGAGATATTGAATTAGTAAATAAAGTTTATATCCCCAAATTTTCATAGTTTTTGGTAAATTTAATTTTTATAATTTATTCTTAAATTTTAAGGTTTTAGTAAATTTAATTCTACACGTTTGACAAATCAGATCGGTAAAATTGATTCTTAAAATTTGATTTTGATTGAGGATCAAAATTGTGAAAATTGAAACATTTTGAGAATTAATTATGTTATATAAATTAAATTTTGTGGATTGATTTTAACAGAATATATAAAATGTGTAGATAAATTTTGTAATCTTAATATTTGGGATTATAATTTCACAATTATAAAATTTTGAAAGAAAAAAATGATCGAAATCATAAAATTATGAGTATCAAAATTGTGTATATATAGTTAATGAAGAATATAAAAAATTTAATCAAGTCATTTTTAAAATCAAACTATGAATTATTTATAAATAATATAAAAATGGGGGTCGGGTGTTCGGATCCATCCCGGAAGAACCCCTTTTTGCAGGCACGCGTATAACGCCATTTCAAGTTATTGACCAGAAACCAGAAGGCCGGAGGATTCATTCACCTACCCCGATCAGACTTCTTCGTTACACTGGCAGATTTTCCATCGGCTGCGACATGTATATGCTTGTGAACTGCTCCAATTGCCGTACACCATTACAGCTTCCGCCGGGGGCCACCGCCATCCGATGCTCTATTTGTCAAGCTATTACGCGTATAGCGGATCCACGCGATGGGCCTTCTTCTCACGCTCCATCGCCTCCCGGACAGCCGCTTCCTCCGTCTCCGTATTTTCATGCTCCGAACGGAGCCCCGCCGAATCCTCACGGCCGCAAGAAAGCTGTGATCGTTGGTATATCTTACAGATACTCGCGCCATGAATTGAAAGGGTGTATTAATGATGCTAAGTGCATGAAATATCTTCTGATAAATAAGTTTCGATTCCCGGAATCTTCTATTCTGATGCTAACAGGTAAAAGGAAAAAGATCACTGTCATTTTCAGTTGAGTTATGAATTATGAGATTGTTTGTTTCTTCAATCATAATAGCTTTGGAGTAGCAATATTTTTTATATGCCGACTAAAACATATGTTGGTATCTCTTAAATTTATAGAGTCAAGTCAATTTCACGTGTAGAGTGTGCTCAGATATAACGTATAAGAGGGAGGAGACCACACCGTAAAAGACTTGAACAAGTCATTTACCATGATCCACATTCCCTTATAAACCAATCCATCCCACTTTCATTGGGACAAACTTCATCATTTCAATACACCTCCATCAAGTCCAACCATTTGACAAGTTGGACTTGACCATTCAAATCGGTGGATTACCAACCGTTCATTTCATTAAACCGGACTAACCCCGGCAAGATCACTTAGGATTTTCCGAATCCGCTCCGATACCATGTTAAAATTGAGGAATATAGATGTTGTACAAAGCTTGATCAAAAGAGATGATTTATTTCATTCTGTTCGTTGGTTCTTATAATGATACATTTCCAATAAAATAAAGAAAGCAATAAAAGCTCCCCATAGTTTTGCCTTGATCATCTCCTCCATTCCTTTGTTATGTGGTTTGATATGGCAGCTTCCAATCTTCAATAAATGAATGAATCTCCATAATTGTGTAATTTCAACTTTCTCTTGTGGATTTAATTCTCATCAGTATCATTATTTTTTTCATTTGATTGTTGTTTTTCTGCAACTAGATCATCGTTGAAAGTATTGTTTGGTTCTACAATGGTATCAATGTTTTTGTATGCAACTAAAACACAATATAAATTGTGATTGTTTTATCATTATTTTTGCATTTGATTGTTCTTTTTCTGCTATGAGATCATCTCTAAAACGAACAAATCGTGATAATTGAAGTTTTCTTGTGATATGATCATCGCATTGTCATTTAGTTATCATTATACCAAAAACCCTTTATTTGTTAATAAACTTTTCGATGATTAGGATTTTTGAAATTGGCTTGAGGTATGAAATATTTTTCCCATTATTAGCTTCTTTTGGGCTTTGTTCACTTGATCTATATTGGTACTAAAGATGTATGATTTCATTTAGAGCTTCACTAGCATAATTTTGTTTTTTATGAGAATGTGATATAGTTTTCCTACTGGGATAAAAATGCAGAACAAGAAACTGACCCTTACAGAATCCCGACGAAGCAAAACATGCGAATGGCATTGTTTTGGCTTGTACAAGGATGCCAGCCAGGTGATTCCTTAGTGTTTCACTTCTCGGGTCATGGTTCAAGACAAAGAAACTATAATGGAGATGAGGTTGATGGATATGATGAAACTTTATGTCCCCTGGACTTTGAAACACAGGGTATGCTTGTAGATGATGAGATTAATGCAACTATTGTCAGACCTCTTCCTGCTGGTGTCAAGCTTCATGCCATAATAGATGCTTGTCACAGTGGGACGGTTCTTGATTTGCTGTTTCTTTGCCGGATGAACCGGTAAGCTTCAAAATAGTCTGCAAAAACTTACGCACTCTGGTATGCTTTCTATTAAAGAGTGATCATTGTTTATGACATGAGTTACTTATTTTAATGGAAAATAGGAGTGGACAGTATGTATGGGAAGACCATCGGCCTCGATCAGGCGTTTGGAAAGGTTCAAATGGTGGCGAAGTAATTTCATTCAGTGGCTGTGATGACGATCAGACCTCAGCCGATACATCTGTAAGCAAATGAATCATGCATAAGGCGTAGTACAGCTCGTACCGGTCGCAACCGGTATGAGCAATTTTTTTTATATATCGTTGGTATACCGGTGATATATCGGAATATCGGTGTACCAATCATGACCGATAGTTACATGTACAACCGGTATACCGGGGTTTTATACCACCGGTATGATTTCTATATTGTATCTACTAAAAGTCTAAAACACAAGTAAACTTGCTTTAATGTATATCTGGCAGGCTCTTTCGAAAATCACTTCGACAGGAGCCATGACCTTCTGCTTTATTCAAGCCATCGAGCGTGGTCATGCAGCAACTTATGGTAGCATGTTAAATGCAATGAGAACAGCAATTCGAGATGCTGGAGGCTCAGCTCCTGATCTTGGAGGTGGTATGGTAACATCTCTTTTGAGTATGCTAATCACAGGAGGTAGTATAGGCGTTGGTGGCCTCAGACAGGTACATTTCTATGCTCTGCCTCTTATAAAAAATCGTAGGAGAGTCTTTTTAAAGCAACGTGCACATTTAACGACTTGACAAATCAATTATAGTATAGTCTGCCAATTTTAAATGTTGGATTTCTTATGGGTGTTGTTGAGAATATTGTCCCGGGTTGTGAAAATATAAATCTTTTAGTTTAGGCATTGATGGCTCTTCTCCTATAAAAAATCGTAGAAGAGTATCTTTTTAAACCAACGTGCACTTAAACGACTTGATAAATCAATTATAATATGGTCGGTCAATTTTATATGTTGGATTTCTCAAGAGTATCGTTGAGAATATTGTCTTATATTGGTAATGAAAATATAAATGTTCTAGTTTATCATGAGAAATGAGTTTGACCTATTTTTTTCAATATGATTCACTTCTCTTATGAACATGACTACACTACGGACACTGTTTCGGTCCATTGAATTTTGGGATAATTATTCCATTCATCTTCTTTATTTCAACACCTCGAAATACGTCAAATTGAGATTTCAGAATTGTCTGTTTCGGCTGGTGTTTAGAAAATATTAGTCATTTAATTCTTTAGACAAGCTGCAAAATATCGAATCACAACATTAGATGCAATTCTTCTGCTTATTTTTCCTTATAAATAGAATGTTGACTTGTAATTGCAAATTGAGTTTTTGTTATTGTTCAAGGAGCCTCAACTGACGGCCTGTCAACCGTTCGATGTGTATGCGAAGCCGTTTTCTCTGTAATAAGCTTGTTGTGTCTGTTTCATGATCTCATAGCTTGATGGATGCTTAATATTTATTACCTCCCCATATATGTAGTGAGTGCTTAAGATTGTATATTTATTGCGCTTGTTTTTGTGGCAGAATAAATGGTATATTTCTTACTTATAATCGGAAAATTGCAGTCTTGGTCCCCAAAATTTTGTTGATTTTGGTAAATTTGATCCCCAAATTATTTTTTGGCGTATACAGTCCTCAAACTTCAATTAATTGGCAATATTCATCCTCATAGTTTGTAAAATTTGGCAAATTTAATCTTCAAAGTTCATAATTAGTCCCCAAAGTTTAAAAAATGCAAAATAAGTCCTTATTATTTACGTTTGGTAGCAAAACTAGTCCCCAAATTTGGTGAAGTTGGCGAAATTGGTATCTAAATTATTTAACTACCGTTATGGTTTACGTTTTTCAAGACGTTGAGGACCACTGTTGCAAAATTATTTAAAGGCCGTAATTGCCATTTTTCAAAACGTTGAGAATCTCTAACACCGTTAGAGACTTTTTTTGCCAAAACTCTGGAATTACGAGGATCAAATAAGCTATTGTTTTGTTTGGGGACTAACATTACCGAAATTGAAGAGTTTGGAGACTAATATTGTCAATTTTGATAAATAATGGGGACTAGTTTTGTCAAATCATACAAAAGTCGGGGACTGTTTTGTCATTCTAAAACTTTTGGGTTCAAAATTGTCAAATTTTCAAAACTATGATAACTCAATTTGCCATAACCCCTAAACTATGTGGACCATATCTAAGTATCGCCCTACTTAAAATAGCAATGAATTTGTGAATTGAGAATTTCCTTATAATATAAAATTATAAGAATCATGGTATATTGGTGTCACTATCTTGGGTCGATATGTAGTGAATGGAAGACAGATTTGGAATTAATATTTGGAAGTAATTAAATAAGATAGTATCAAAGTAGTATATACTATATTCCATCCAAAAACTCATATAATGAGACTGGAGGATTTGAAACTAAAAATAGACCGGTTAGGTAATTATGAAAAAACTCAATAATTGAGACTTGACTATCTATACAACATGTTTACGAAATGTCAATTCATGTTTTAAATTTCTGGTATACCATAAATTTCGGGCGTACCGGATTCTGCTGGTGTTTTACGGGAATATTGTGGGTCGGGTTTTGATTTAAAAAAAAATAAAATATGAATATTTTATAATTTAATTTATTTTAATATTTCAATAAGGATCCAGTATATCGATCCAATGAGCTTGTCCGGTATATCGGTCGGTACCGGTTTTTAAAACATTGATGCCAATAACAATATATTATTACTAATAATTTTATTCCATGACTTATTTTCTAAATTTAATTGTTTTGAGAAGAATTATTTTTTAACCATTGTTTTTGTACCTGTCTTGAATTCTGTATCGATCCGGACCGGTGTAACCGGTAGGGACGATATATTGACCGGTATCAAATTTTATTTTTTTATATATATTAAAAATAATATTTAATTATTTTTTAGAATCGGATCCAAAAAATCCAGAATTCGACCCTAAAACTAGATATCGAGCGATACCAAAACAAATACCGGTACTATTCGATATTTGATCGTACAGACCGATATGAAAACATTAATTTTAATTAGACTATGAGTTTTTTTAATTAATGAAATAAACTTATATAAACAAAAATATGAGTGAAAATGTCATGATCTATTCTCTATATTGCATTGTATGGTTCTCTTATTACAATAGTGGTGATGTACACTAACATTCTCAAATGGTGCTTTTTTAATTCATACAAAACAAACTTAAAATAAAATAAAACAAAAACTAATATGATTTTATCGCTAAAAAATCATGATTTTATTATCGTTGTCAAAATCAACTGTGACATCATCGTAATTTCAAAAATGACTAATTTATTCTTATTTCGAATAATTATAATGTAATTATATTTATTGTTTTTATATATAAGGATATATTAATATTTTATATAAATCATGATATGATACTACCATTTTATCAAATATATTTAAAAATTCATGATCATTATATCCCACCACCTCTCACTACGTCTCACGACACTTCAATTTTAAATAATTGAACCAAACAAACCATCACCAACTTTAGATTCTAATCGATTATAACGATCATTTATCCCACTATGGAAAGCCATGGTTCGAGTTCAACCGGGTGTATTCGAACCAGACCCAACACCATATTGGACTACCACTATTCAGATCCACATGTCCGTGGTGATTTTGAGTTTATTAATGGATCTAAACATAATTTATTTTATATTTTCATATTAGAAAACGAAGAAAATAGAAATTTATAGAACAATTATTAAATATTAATATTTATAAAGTATAATGATCTACATATTGTTGGAAATCTGGATCAAACCTTCACAGAAAGAAACACTGTTAATATTAATACAGTAAATAGAAAATAATACCAGAAATGTGATTTGATCTCCGTTATCAAATATGGTTGAGTATCGCTTGTGCCACGTCATAATGACGCTGAACTTAAGAACAATTCCGGCAACACCGGTGTTCTCCAGGTTACACAAGCAGCAAGCTCCATTGCTCAGGAACGATGGTTGTTGTCGATGAACTCAGAATCAACATAGACACAATATCAAAACAACAACTCTCAATATTCTTTCTATCTCCTCATCATCTACAATACTATTATTATTTATATAATAGAATGTGTAGATGAATATTTCTCCACTTCTTCCTCCACTTTCCCAATAAAATAGGAATATAGTTTTTGAGGAAGAAATAATCTCTTGATTTTTTATTATGTAATTAACATAATATTAATAAAGTCATAAACTTTTTAAATATATATAGATAATATAAATATTATCCAACACATATCAATCGTCATCTTTAGCATCATCAAAATAACATCTTCAAACACAAGACAAACTAACATAGTATTTATTTAACTAGTTGTTTCTCACTTCGCAATCACATAGATACATTCTTCGATATCTTTGTACAAAAAGACCATAAAACATATATTTCCAAACAAGTATTTACTTGATAAAAATAAAAAAATAAGAAAAATTATGACTAATAATACTATTAATTTATTTATTATAGTCTTAATCAGATTCGGGTTTACATTTCATCATACCTAGAACCGACTGACATAACACCGGGTCTCAATTCATTGACACCAGACACAACCAGATCCATTAACTATATCCAGATCCGTAGAATTGGGTCTCGTTAATCGAGTGCCGAGTATGATTTTTGCAATCCCTATATCCAAGTATGTGAGAGTGAGACACTATTGTTGAAGATATGTCTAATGTCAATTGTTTGTCAAACGTTAGATAAGAGTAATAGAAAATGGACATGATAGTCATCAATATTATTATATCATAATATATAATAAATAATAAATATAATGAATTGTGTTTGTAAGTAATAGGTACCCGAACTATAAAGACACTGAAGTTCATATAATATGTGTTATTGACCTCCAACTTTTAAAAGTTGTAAACATTATCTCCTCAAATTGTATGAATTGAGTGATTTGCCCCCGAAGTTCCAAAACAGTTTATAGTTATCATAACACTCGTTAATATTTTAAATACATTTATAGTTTGTATTTAACCCTTAACATTGAAAAGATGTAATAACTATTTCTTCAATCTTTTAAAATTTAAAAAATGACATATAAACTGTCAAAATCACTCAATTCGAAAAAGACGAAACTACTATTATTCAATTGATGATCATTCTTGAACAATTTTAAAATTTTGAAGGTTTTTCATGCAATTTACAAACTTTGAGAGATCACATTTATACTATTTTAAACATCCGACCACCATCCTAATTTTCTCTAAATATGCTATTGTTTGTTTATAATGTAATATGAGATTATAGACCTGGTCCAAAATTACATGTATCCGTTGAAACATTGAAGGAGCCAGTCCGCTTAGGCTGAGACCGAAGACTCATCCCAACTATAAAATGGAGGAGAAATAAATGCTGAAGGACCAAGTGGTGGCGTGTGCAGGCGAAAGTTGGAACACTTTGATGAAAAAGGATAAATGGATTATAGAAATTTAATTGATGAGAACCGACATAATAGTCGTATTCAACATAATACAAAATGAAAGCGATCACATTATTTATATGAGAAAATAATATCTAAGCATTTAATGTCTTCTTGATTTATTCAAAAATCATCTTCATTAATTTTGGTAATTCACATTATTTCTTCCCTAGATTGAGCATCTTCCTTGATTAGTTATTTGACTCGATCACTCTTAATTGAACATATTCATTTCCTTTAATATCCTTCCTCAAATGAGGCCGTGTTAGAGGCGGAGTTTGCTGTAGAATAAAAGCTTCTTCGTGATTACCTGGTTGATTCAAGAGTTTGAAGTATGATTGGTTTGAGGAAGTAGTGATATTGTGTGTGATTTGGGTTTGTGGGAGAAATTTGATCTCCTAATTTTGTGGTTTGTCTGTTTGGTTTTGTGAGTTCGGATTTGATATGTTTGCTTCAAGAAAATGAAACTTTGGTATAGAATTTTGTAGAATCTCATTAGCAATTACATAAAACGAGATTAAATTTTGTGTGATTGAAAGAAGAAAGTTTGAAATATGAGATATACGAAATGACTACATATTTTGAATCTGATTAATGAAAAATGTTGGTTTTTTTTGTGGTTGTGAAAACGGATGAAATAAATCCGGATATGAGATGTAGAGAAAAAAAAGAGTTTGCAGAAGATTGGTGGAATAGTTTGTAGGATCTCATAAGCAATTACGCAACAAGAGCTCCGATACCATAATGAAAAACGATAAATGGAGAAGTGAAATTTTATTGATGAAAACCGACATAATAGTCGTATTCAACATAATACAAAATGAAAGCGATCACATTATTTATAGAAAAAAATAATATCTAAGCATTTAATGTTTTCTTTATTTATTCAAAAATCATCTTCATCAATTTTGTTAATTCACATTATTCTTTCCCTAGATTGAACATCTTTCTGATTAGTGATTTGATTCGATCACTCTTAATTGAACAGATTCATTTCCTTTAATACACTTGACTCCAAAAGACAGAAATCCTACCTGTGAACTTCTTGAAGCTCATCTACTTCCTGTTGAATCGAAGCCAGACGAGAAAAAATCTCCGTTTCAAGAGGCTGAAATTGCTAATGAGTTGTTTCAATTTTCTCAAGGACAGAGTTCCATAAATCCAAATTCTTCATTAGTTGACTTAGGGATGTCATAATTTGTTAATAGAGATGTCATCAAAATGGAAATATGGTATAAAATGATTACTTCAATAATCACTATGTGTCTCGTCAAACTCACATAAGCATTTACGGTGATCGGTATTCATCAGTCGGTCAGAGGATCGATCACACAACATCGAAGAAGAGAATTGAAAGTGCTTGATATTATCAAATCATATTGATCATTCGGAAACACATTTCACGGAAATAAAACCGTATCAAATAAGTATATTCCATCCAACTAACTCATCTAATGGGACTTTGGAGGATTTGGAACTATTTATGTAATGAGGAAAGTCAATAATTGAAACTTGACTCTCTAGAACATGGTTGGTTACCAAATGTCAAGAACAACGTGCTACTTCTATTGCTAATACACAGTTTGTTTGGTACTCAAATTAAAACTGCGGTGAGGTGCGATACGATGTCCAGATCGTGATTTTTTTATGTTACACAAAACACAAGCTTAATTGCGATATGATAATCGTTAAAAAATCACGATATCATCGCATCTGTTAAAACCAGCGGTGCCTCATCGTGATTTAGAAATGACTAATTTACCCTTAATTCTATTAATTAGAATATAATTATATTTATTATTATTATATATATATAAGGGTATATTAGTATTTTTATGTAAATCGCGATTATAATATCACAATTTTACCAAACATATTTAAAAATTCACGATTATCATATCTCACCACATCTCACCACACCGCAATTTTTAAAAGCTATACCAAACAAACCCAATATATTATCCCCAATTAATTCAAATATCTCTTTTCTAATTTAATTTTGATTTATTTTTATTTAATGAAATAAACTTATAGTATAGACTAAAATATGAGTGAAAATGCCATGATCTATTCTCTCTATTGTAGATAAGATAAATTTCAATTTTGATCATTCTAAGTTTTCTAAATTCGCAATTTACATCATTCATCTAAAATAATTACAAATTAAGTATATCAACTTTGTATTATTGTCAAATTTGGTCCTTGTGAACGAATTTGCCCCTAAAATTGTGACTATATTTTAAGTTATGTGTTCGATATCTCTAACTATAGTTAATTTAATATAAAAAGTTCATATTTAACATTTTTTCATTCCAGGTGGTTTACCGCTGGTACAAAATGTTTCGATATCGATATCTTGTGTCATACCGCTTGATACAAGATCATTGGATCGAAACATAGGTTTCGTCAATTTCCGACATCAAAATAATAAAATTTTGATTATTTAAATTTTTAAAATACAATAATTAATTTTATATTTTTGATACTAACATATATACCGTTTAATATCTCACGCACATATCCAAACAAATACAAAATTTTGGGTCGTGATATTTAATTCTTTCATATTTCGAAATTTTTTAATTTATATTTTTCACATGAAGCATAACAAATCAAATATTTAAGTTAATTTTAATTATTATAGACGAATCTATGCATTATTAATCAAATAAATTATGCAAATTGAAAAGTTTCTAAATTTAAAAGAACTATATATAATTTTTTTCTATAACGATTAACTAATATTAGAGATATCGAGTACATGAGATAATATATATAAAATTTTAGAGGCAAATTCATCCATAAGGTTATCTCCACCATTGGTGCTCAGTTTGATTGAGTGTCCAGCTACACCACACATTCTCTTTTTTGAAAAATTTTGAGTAGAGATAATCTTCCACTCTCTTTCCTCAAGGTTTTTTAAAAAAATTTTAAAAATTTATAATTATACAATTATTATAAAATATATAAATTTATAATGATTTATATATTACTTTTATCTATAATATTTTGATTGTTCGATACAATGTGTATGAAATTAATCGATTTACCTATGTATTAGTTTTAATCGATTCGATTAGTTAATTTTTAATTATGATTTTACGTAACAAAAACCATATCAATTCGTCGTCGATTTTATTCGGTTTAGGTTATCAGGTAAGTGGTTATAGTTGATAAGTTTTAATTTTTAACAATCTATTACACTTTTAATTTAGAAAATACAATAACAAATTAGTCAAAATTCTAAAATGTTTCGTACTCGAAAAATCACAAATATCAATTTAACGTATAAATGTGATTTATATAATAAAAATATCATTACAAATAATTAGTATTTACATAATTACGATGATATATAAAAAATAAAAATGAAAAGTTTTCGAACATTGTTGTAGGGATGAGTGGAAAGTTATTTATAAAAATAAAAAATAATAATGTGTACATAGAAAAACTGATGTGAATGAGAGAATGAAGTTTACGAACGGACATGACTGAAGATAACATAAGAACAAAAAAATGATCATCTACCCAACTATGCGAAACTAAGAACTATTGTTAGAGATATGACATATCTAAGTTTTTTGCAATTATTTTCTATTTAAGAATTTTATCAGATGTAAGATTTGACTAATGTTACTTGTTTGTCAAACGTTAGATTGAGTCTCATAGAAAATGGGCATGATAGTCATCAATATTATGATATCATAATATATAATAATTATACTATTGTTTTTTTATAATGTAATATGAGATTAATGGACCTGGTCAATAAAAATTACAAATATTCGTTGAAACATTACAGGAGCCAGTCCGCTTAGGCTGAGACCGAAGACCCAACCCAACTATAAAAAGAAGGAGAAATAAATGCTGATGGTACCATGTGGTGGCGTGTGCAGAGGAAAGTTGAAACACTTGACTCCAAAAGACAGAAATCCTACCTGTGAACTTCTTGAAGCTCATCTACTTCCTGTTGAATCGAAGCCAGACGAGAAAGATTCTCTGTTTCAAGAGGCTGATATTGCTAATGAGTTGTTTCAATTTTCTCAAGGACAGAGTTCGATCGAGACTGCAAAAATCGGCTCCATTAACGAAAAAGAAGAGCAAATCTAGCACAGAGGAGGATGAAAGAGCTACTAGATCTTCTGGTGCGGCTACTACTAGCCGGAGTCGTAGTTTTCCGACGATATACAATGAGAAAGCTCAGAATCTGAGGGTATTTCGTTACGCGGAACTGAGTAAAGCGACGGCGGACTTCAATAGGTTGCTTAAGATTGGCGAGGGAGGGTTTGGATGCGTTTATAAAGCGTCTATTGAGGAAAATGGCAAGCCTCTAGTTGTCGCGATTAAGAAGCTCAATACAAATGGATATCAGGTTAAAGATCTGTGATCTTCCATTAATGAATTTCAATGTACAAATCGAAATTGAATTTTGATGTGATTTGAATAGGGACATAAACAATGGATATCAGAAGTGCAATTTCTAGGCGTTGTAGAGCATCCAAATCTGGTAAAACTTATAGGATACTGTGCTGTGAATGGAGAAAGAGGAATACAGAGACTACTTGTGTACGAATACATGCAGAATAAAAGCTTGGAGGATCATCTTTTTGATGATTCAAAGCCAGTTTTATCATGGGACCAAAGATTGCAAATAATGTTAGGATCAGCACAAGGATTGGCTTACCTGCACGAAGAGTTGGAAATCCAGGTTTGTCTTTTTGCCTGTTGTGATCTTTAGATAGAGCCTTAGCTTGAACATTAATATGAGTTGTCTGGTCAGGTCATATACAGAGACTTCAAGTCATCAAACGTGCTCTTGGATAATGATTTCAACCCAAAGCTATCAGACTTTGGACTTGCGAGGGAAGGACCAACAGCCGATCATACGCATGTCTCAACTGCGGTATACAACTTATCGAACTTATTGAATTTGTCCCACATTGCTTAAAGAAGTTCGATTGATTAGGTTTATAAGTGTGAAAATTCCATCCCATAATGACTTGATTAAGTCTTTTAAATATGTGGGTTTCTATCTTTAATCCCGTTCGTTCATACTTTACCGTCGTAATTTCGGCCAGACTCTATAATTCCAACATGGTATCGGAGCTGGTTCGGTTAATTTCAATTCGCAAGTCCAAACCTTATGGTTTGACTAGAGGGGAGGGTTGAATTTGTCTCACATTGCTTAAAGAACTGAGATTAATTAGGTTTATAAGTGTGAGAATTTCATCATATAATGGCTTAATCAAGTCTTTTAAATGTGTGAGTTCCTATCCTTAATCCCGTTCTTTCACACTCTCCCGTCATAATTTCGGCCAGACTCTATAATTCCAACATGGTATCGGAGTTGGTTCGGTTCATTTCAATTCGCAAGTCCAAACCTTATGGTTGGACTTGAGGGGAAGGGTTGAATTTGTCTCACATTGCCTAAAGAAGTGAGATTAATTAGGTTTATAAGGGTGAGAATTCCATCACATAATAGTTTGATTAAATTTTTTAAATGTGTGAGTTCCTACCCTTAATCCCGTTCGTTCATACTCTTCCGTCATAATTTCGGTCAGACTCTATAAATCCAACATGGTATCGGAGCTGGTTCGGTTCATTTCAATTCACAAGCCCAAACCTTATAGTTGGATTTGAGGGAATGGTTGGATTTGTCCCATATTGCTATAAGAAGTGAGATTGATTAGGTTTATAAGGATGAGAATTCCATTACATAATGACTTGATCAAATCTTTTAAATGTATGGGTTCCTACCCTTAATCATGTTCGTTCACGCTCTCCCTTCGTAATTTCGGCCAAACTCTATAATTCTAACCGAACTCATCTCAAACGAGGAGACCATGGATTTTCTCATAGCTTCATTAAATGAATTTTTCTTTACAGGTTGTGGGTACATACGGATATGCTGCACCAGATTACATAAAAACAGGGCATCTTAATTCAAAGAGCGATGTATGGAGTTTCGGAGTTGTTTTGTATGAGATTTTGACTGGTAGGCGATCCATGGAGAGGCACCTTCCCAAATCACAGCAGAAACTGTTAGATTGGGTGAAACAGTTTCCAGCAGATAGCAAGAAATTTGACATCATTATGGACCCTAGACTTGAGAACCAGTACTCACTCAATGCAGCTCGTAAAATCTCGAAATTGGCAGATTCATGTCTGGTGAATTCAGCTAAAGATAGACCTAAAATGAGCCAAGTTGTTGAGACTTTAAAGCACATAGTTGAGATTTCACGTGCAGATATCTCTCCTAGAAAATGTGATGACAATCTAGTTGAAGAAGAAATACCTGTACAGCAGATGGGAACTCCCGATTCGACCAAACGTCGAATGGCTCATTTAGCTACGCTAAGTCAACACGTCGAGGATGTTGCTGTTAGGAGAAGGCTCATGATGATGCAAAGAACCGGAGCCGAATGAGATTTCTTTTCTTTCTCATGCAAGATAGGCTGAAGCTTAAGCACATCTATCTTCCTGTACAGCCAAGATTCTATATTTTGATACTTGAAAAGGTAGATCTCAAGGGTTTTTGTGATCTAAAGCTTAATTTTTTTGGCAAAGGAGTCAAAAACTACACACTATAGCGAAGTGAAAGATTCAATCATGAATTGATACTTTTCTGAATCCTAATTAGCAATGTGGTGTTTTATAATCAGTGAAATATACGAGGATTGATTTGCGTACATACCTTGAATTTTCATTATCATTCATATCAAAGTACCTCATTTATGTTGGTTCGGAGTGATTTGACACAATCTCTTTTACGTAGAAACCGGAGTAAATCCGGAGAAAAACCACGGAGAGTTTTACCGTTCTCAATTCACTAATCGTGCTCTTGTGTTTTTGGTTTACAGGTGAAAACAAGAAGAGAACGACAACACCCTACACTCTACCGAAGATTAGCCTTTTTCAACCTTGGAGAATTCTGCATTCCGAGAACCTCTATCTTGATTGTTGTATTGACTCTCTTCCTTCGCATGCTCTTACTCTGTTTTAAATATGTGCGTGTGTGGCAGTTGTGTTCTTAAGTGCCTTGTAACTTGGATCAATTTGGACCCAATTAATCCCGGTGAAATAGCCTGATGGGTCCCCAATATTTTAAAATTTTGGCAAATTTGGTCCCCAATCTTTCACCATGGCAAATTTAGTCCCCAAAGTTTAATAAATCGGCAAATTTGGTCCCCAAAGTTTAATAAATCGGCAAATTTAGTCCCCACAGTTTTAATATTAAGGCAATACGGGTCCCCAAAGTTTAAAATTGGCAATACCGGTCCCCAAAGTTTACACATACTAACAAATTTGGTCCCCAAAGTTTGTTAATTTGGGCAAAATCAGTCCCCAAATAACCCTAACTCCGTTAACTTTTTGTTAAGTTTTCGCGACCAAGTTCCCGTGCGGTATTGCCAATTGGCCGATGTCTGGGTTTCGTTCTTAACCCCTCTTCATCGTTCGTTCTTAACCTGTCGAAGTGGTCTAACAGGTTAGAGCTTCCCCCTCTTCACCCCTCTTGCACCGTTCGTTCGTCGATGTNTCTATCTTCCTGTACAGCCAAGATTCTATATTTTGATACTTGAAAAGGTAGATCTCAAGGGTTTTTGTGATCTAAAGCTTAATTTTTTTGGCAAAGGAGTCAAAAACTACACACTATAGCGAAGTGAAAGATTCAATCATGAATTGATACTTTTCTGAATCCTAATTAGCAATGTGGTGTTTTATAATCAGTGAAATATACGAGGATTGATTTGCGTACATACCTTGAATTTTCATTTTCATTCATATCAAAGTACTTCATTTCTCTTGGTTCGGAGTGATTTGACACAGTCTCTTTTACGTGGAAACCGGAGTAACTCCGGAGAAAAACCACGGAGAGCTTTACCGCTCTCAATTCACTAATCGTGCTCTTGTGTTTTTGGTTTACAGTTGAAAACAAGAAGAGAACAACAACACCCTACACTCTACCGAAGATTAGCCTTCTTCAGCCTTGGAGAATTCTGCATTCCGAGAACCTCTATCTCGATTGTTGTATTGACTCTCTTCCTTTGCTTTCTCTGTTACTCTGTTTTAAATATGTGTGTGTGTGGCAGTTGTGTTCTTAACTGCCTTGTAACTTCGATCAATTTGGACCCAATTAATCCCATTCTGATTTTGCTTGATATTGGGTCTGTAACTCCAGTTAACTCGTTTGGGCCACAATTTCATGGATCACATATGGAGTTTTTTACCTATATACTTGAAAATATTTTTTCTCAAACTAACTTATTAATTTTTTGTCTAAATTAACACATTTTTTTACTTGTGTATAGGGCTCTTATTCGATCCGAACGAATCGAACTCATTGTATTTATATTCATTCATATTTTTGTTCGAATGTGTTAATGTTTGTTCATATTTTATTCGAACGTGAAAAATGTTCATATTCGTTCAAATAGCTTGTTCGTACGATTTGCTCGAACATGTTTGTACTATTTATGCGAATTTGACCAAAAAAATCAAATTTTGTTGTTTTACAAACAAAATCACAAAAAAACAAATGTATTGAATAAATAATCAAACAATTATTTTTAACAAAACAAAGAATAAAACTACTTTATTAACAATATAAGAAAGTTTTGTAAAATTTTTAAACTTAAATACTATTTAATCTATTAGTATAAAAATTAATTTAAATAATATATTTGTTCACGAATATTCAAATTTGTTCATGAAAATGTTCATGTTCGTTCAAATTATAAACGAATAAAAAGTAACGTTCAAACAATGTTCATATATTTATTTAAACGAGCGAATACGATCACATACGAATCGAACACATATTATTCACGAACTGTTCGGATCGTGTAACAACCCTACTTGTTTTGTAAGTTGCAGGTTTCAATGAATTACAAAATAATTTTTAAATTAAGATGTTTGAAATTTATGTAATATAACCAATCGAATATCGAAAAAAATGTTAAATTTTAGATTTATTGGTGGATTATGTAGGGTTTAGGATTTGAGGTTTAGACTTTTAGGTTTATGGTTTAGGGCAATGTTTTCATACCGGACGATATACCGTCCGGTACATCAAATTTCGCTCAGGATCAGGTAGATTTTTTTTGTACCGTCCATTACCGGGTATTAGGGTCGATTTCCGGACTTTCGGGTATGATCCTAAAAAACTAATTAAATATTAATTTTGTAATAAATAAAATAAAATTTGGTACCGACCGATATACCGGTCGTATCGCTCATACCTATCCGGACCGGTATGAAAACATTGGTTTAGGGTTGAGATTTAGGATTTATGATTTAGAGTTTAGGATTCATAGATTTCGGGTTTAGAATTTGATGCTTAAAGTTTAAAGTTTAGAGTTTATGTTGATCGGTATGAAAACATTGGTTTAGGGTTGAGATTTAGGGTTTATGATTTAGAGTTTGGGATTTGAGATTTAGGATTCATAGATTTTGAGTTTAGAATTTGATCCTTAAAGTTTAAAGTTTATGTTGATCGGTATGAAACATTGGTTTAGGGTTGAAATTTAGGGTTTATGATTAGAGTTTAGGATTCATAGATTTAGGTTTTACAATTTGATGTTTAAAGTTTAGGGTTTATGTTATAGGATTTTGGATTTATGGTTTATAGTTTCAAGTTTGGGGTTGCGTTTATGATTTGAGGTTTATAGTTTATATTATAGGATTTAAGATTTAGAGTTTCATATTTAGATTTGACGAATAAATTGTAAATTCATAAGAAATAACCTGTGAAAAACCTAAAATTGTAGGTAAGTAGGTTAATTTAGACAAAATAATAATAAATAGGTTAGTATTAGAAAAAATATTATTAAGTAGGTTAATTAGGTAAACAACTCGCATGGAAACGGTTGCTCCATTGCATCTCATGCTACTATAATTTTTGTGGAAGTTATGGTTTTATAGGTATCCCGTCCATTTGTCCGAAACCCGATGTCGCTTAACTTGGCTGTTTTGTCAAAATACACACCGCACAATACATATCTACTCTATAAACTCTTGCATCAAAATACACGGTAGATTAATTATTTTGGCAAATACTCACTTTTGCGGTGGGTATTTCAGCAAAACAGGCGCATAACTTACCCCCTAACTTTGTCCAGTCCGGATTGTTGGGCTGTCTACAAAACAGAAACACAGTGAGACTAGGAAAACAGTTCGAACGCATCACAAGCAAACCTGCAAATGGTGCCCGTCTCGGGGACTTCGACTTTCCTGCATCATCTCAATCTTAAAGGTACTCGAATAAACCTTGATAATGTGCATTACGAATCTACCGCATATTCACAATACCGTTCCCGCAGGCGCATCCGAGAGCCATTAATCGAAATGGTCACATTTTTAGCCCTAGTCAATCTTACTTCTCAGTATAAAATCATAAGTTATGTACATCAGGTAGTCAAGAAAGAGCCCTCTCCCAGTCACCTCTTCTCCATATTCGAGTTCCGAATCACGGTACGCATTCTCTAATATCCCATAAGTTATCTCATCAAACTCAAAACAAATCTCCCTCAATCTTTCCCCCCACATTAACGCCCGTTTCGGCAACCCATGTTTCCGTAAACTCGACAAGAACAAATTCACCGTAACCAAATTCGGTACAAGTCCAAGTTTAAGAAACTTTCCTATAAGCATCAACGCACGATCAAGTACATCATGACACACCCCATTCATTAAAGTGTTATAAGTAACTATATCAGGAACCATACCCAAAGAAGCTAAATTATTAAACATCACAATAGCTTGATTCATTCTCTGGCTTCTGCAATACCCGTGAATCCGAATATTATACGTTCGGATATCCGGAAACTGACCCGTATACTTCATCTTATTCGCTATATTCTCAGCACTAAGCATGTCAAATTGCTTGCAAAATCCCGATATAAGAGTATTGTACGTTACTAAATCCGGGATAACTCCGTCCCGATGCATTTCTACGTATAAACTCATGGCTTCTTTCATCATTCCTTGCTTACAAAAGCCATTGATGAGAATGTTAAATGTTATGGTATCCGGAACTAAGCCTCTTTCCCTCATCTCAATCTCTATCTTCAATGCTTCATCTAGTTTTCCGTTATTACAGAAGCCGAATATCAACGAGTTGTAAGCATAATTATTTGGCACAAGCCCTTTACCCTTCATCTTCAAGAGCATTTCGTATGCTTCCTCGATGAATCCCTCTTTCGAAAGACCATCAATATACGCAGAAAACGCAACAGCATCGGGAGCCATTCCGATCATCTCCATTTTATCCCAGAGACCTTGAGCTTTAACAATGTCCCCTTCTTTAAAATATCCATCTAGAACAATAGTAAATGCCACTTTTCTTATCGGGTACCCTTTTTCGATCATCTCGTATATAAGCGATCTAGCTTTGTCGAGCTTTCTGATTTTACATAAACTAAGAAGAAGTGAAGAACATGTTGAAGCAGAAGGAATTTGACCAAATTCCACCATTTTTTCGTATATACTAAAAGCTTTAACATCCAATCCAGCTTTAGCACAAGCATCAATTAACGTGTTAAATGCGAATACCGTAAGAAAAATACCTTTCTCAAGCAAATTCTCCATTAGCTCTGAAGCTTCATCAAGCTTTCCTGCCCAACAAAGTCCCGAAATATATATATCGTATAACGAATAATCCGGAACGTACCCGTTTGGCCATAAGTTCATCAGAAATATATCACTAAAACCTTCTTTAGAATATTTGTGAAGACCAGAAGCTAAAATATTAAGAGAAACACTATCTGGAGCAACACCATTTCTCTTCATTTCTTCGTAAAGCAATTTCGCAAGACCGACTTCTCTTGCCTTCACATAACCATCCATCATGGCATTATACAACACAGTATTCGGAATCACACTCATTTCTTGCATCCCGTCAAAGATTCTTCTCGCTTCGACAATATTACCCTCTTTCGAAAACGCAGCGATTAGTGTGCTAAACGTCGCAGAACTTGGCTTACAACCAATCTCAACCATTAAATGTAACAAATTTAACGCATCCCGCGTCGAGCCCTTCACACAATACGCATTAATCAGGATGTTATACGAATAAACATCAGGTTCACAACCAAACTTTCTCATCACATAAAACAAGCTTTCTCCAATACTAATACATCCCTTTCTACAAAAGCTAAGAATCATCACATTGTAGATAAAAATCGAAGGAACCGGCCCTTTACGAATCATATCCCTAAATATCTTCCATGCATTACCGAAATCCCGAGATCTCGATAGCAATTTTAATAAAACACAAATTGCTGATATACAAGGCTTATAACCAAGTTCTCTAATCCTAGCTAAAACCTTCAGTGCACATGATTCCATTTGTGCATTAGTGAATGATCGCATTACTGTATCTAAAACTAAAAAATTAAACGTACTGTTAAAAAACTCTAGCCATACTTCTTCATGGCTTCTCTGTTCTCCAATTTCACGAATTACCCATGTGAGCAAATCTTGTGCTTGAAATCTAATCCCTTCTGAAACTAAATAAATCACAGCTTTACAACAACTTTGAACTACATAACTAGAATGATCGGTAAATACATATCTGAAAAATGCGAACGCAACCTGCCGGTCTGAAAGCTGTTTCATGATCTGTACAAGGGTTAAAGGGCAGAATTTGCCAGAAAATCCCTGTAAAATATCCCCATTTCCCTCTTTAATAATAGTTGGAATTGCAATCACAAGCCTACGTTTTTCATTTGAATTGACCGGAGCACCGACTGAAGTAATGCAACTACGGTTTAAAGGTGAAAATTTTTCAAGATAATCGAAAGAAGAAGCAACAGGAATCGTACTTGAGCTGTTAAAATAAGCTATCCGGATCAACTGACAACAAATTCTCGGTCTTTTCCGAGGAACATACAGAAAGCGCAAAAACACTTCGGCACGCGATTGGCGGAGGAGAGAACAAAAACGGCTAACGGACGGCTGACAACATGACATTCGGCTGACAGCCGGAGATACCGTCGAGAATCTCTACCTCCGGCACGGTAGAGTAAGGAGAAGCGTTTAAAATTTCATGGGCTGTAAATGCCTACGGGCCCACTAATTTAAGTAAAGCCCAAGCCCGATTATTTTAACGTTGTTACTGATCATTGCCGTTCATTCCATTCCGATCGAACGGCGTTTCATCTATCCCTCCAAAGCAAAATCGAGGAGGAATTTGGCGGGAAAATGTTTTACCTGGCTGTAATGAACTCATGATTTCACTGAAAGATATCGAGTTCATGGTGGGAGTAGAGTGATCCGGTGGGATTTGAGTGATCGTGGAAGATAATCGCGATCTGGGTTTTGTGGGGAATGGCTCCTAAGAAGAGAACGAGTTCAGGGGTCAAGAAACAGGGACAACAGAATCAGGATGGACCACGGTCATCTCAACCCACCAAGTTTGGTATTCAGCATTTTTTCGAGCGTCACTCGCAAACCCAGAGAGCACCTCAACAGTGTAATTCCAAGCGACGGGATGATAATCCGCCTGATAGCGTTTCCAATTCTGGAACTGCTACGAATGAAATCAGCGAATCCGTTGGGAAGCAAGTGATTGATGTGGATTGTATTGAAAACGGGACTAAGAGTCACGATGGGATGACTAATTTAGAGCGGATTGAGTCAATGGGTAGAGGGGATAGTCCTAGAAGTGAAGTTACGAATTCAATTCCAGTCGATGGAACTAATGTGCCTTTTTTTGAGTGCACGAATATGAATGATGGAAGTGATAGAAGAACTCGTAGTGTTGCCCACAGAGATTTGACAAATTCGAGAAGTGGTGGAGGTTTGCGGCATGTTGAGGATGACAAGGGAGATGAAAAAATGTCGCCCATGATAATTGATGTTGAGGAGAATCCGATGGAAGTATCGCCGGAGGTTTCAAAGTCCATCAAACGGTTCAAGTTTTCACCTGGAATGGTGATTACATGTACCCTTATACTTGATCTTCTATTTATATTCTTTAATGTGACTCAAAAGATCATGCTAATGTTGTTATATAACTCAAAGAGACTTCAAATATCGCCTGATTTTATATGATAAACATATTTTTTGATAGGAATCAGTGATTTAGTTACCTTGTTTCAGTTGAAAATAAGCATAACTATATCTGCAATCTCTTGCTTTATTTTTGCATCTTCTTTCTCTGAGCATAATTTTGTGTGTTTAATTTAGTATCTCCAATTATTTATTATTTTCTGTGCATGTAGTTGATAAAAATGAGCCAGGATGATATTGGTGAGGAAGTGACATGGAAAATATCCCCAGTAAATGAGAAACTTCGTGCCATATCTAAGAATCCAGTAGGGAGGATTAAGCTATTGGCAGATTCTACAAGATTTAACTCGACGAATCTACAGCAATGCTCACTAAAAAAGGTTGCCTAAATTTGTTTTCATGATGTGTATGTATGTTCTGGATTCTCAAGAAACTTAGTGCTTTTTATATTGGTAGGCAGTGGCTTCTCATAGAGTATCCGAAGAGTTCAAAAGCTGTCTATCTTCATCTCCACCAAAGGCCAATAAAGCATCTTTGAATTATTCTGAAGGGCCTGAATCGAAAAAGGTGAGATCATGTGATGAATTGTGCTCTCGTGGGGTCTGCGGGATCAATAACAGTGAGTCAGAAGTAGCTAATACTCAAAGCCCGTTTACCACTCCCCCTTCTTTGTCTTGTTGCCATGAAAAGGTAGTCTCAAACAAGTGTTTTCCTTCTTTTTTATTCGGATGGCTTTGATGAGTGGATGGGATTTAGGCTGTCGATGACTTGGATTCGATTGGAGGACTGGATATACGAGGCTCAAAGCATCATAAAAAGGTGGCTGGTCTTGTAACATGTTACTTTTATCATTTTTGTTTCAACTATCTTTTGTTTTATAGTTTAGTGATAGGCATGGGAAATAATCCCAATGCTGATCCAATAAAAAAAGATGAAGAATTTTAACATAATGAAACAAAAAATTTACAGGCTCTAATTGAGCTATTGGATCAAGTTGAAGATGTGATTTCAGTTGAACAGTCATCACCGAGTAGTAATCAGACACTCTTGGATAGGGAGACAGGTCCAAAATCCTCGGCCTGTAGTGCCAATTTTGAAACTAAGCAATTAAAAGATATTATCTCAAATTTTCTTGTTTTAGAGGTATGAAGTGGTTTACTTGTACTGTTTATGCACTTCATTGACATCTAAGAATTATGTATTTTTTACTTCCATTTCAAAGGTTTCCGACAATCATGAATCTGTCAAATCCTCGAGTGTCAGTTCCTTCTCTAAGGTTGACTCATCTTTGATCTAGTTGTGCATTTATTGTTAATTGTTGCAATGTTGAGTGTAACTGAGTTACTTGAACTCAGGTACTTCGTCTATTAGATGAACAAACTGGTGCCGAGCGTGTGCTAAAATTGTGGGATCAATGGTACTCTTTTTTTATGGAGAAAGAGCAACCTGTAATTAATTTAAGATTGTGCTTTATAATTCGCAACTTACCAGTGGCATTGGTGAATGGGAGTCATTTTCTGATAGATCAGGAACTATCCTGATTCATTCTATTTGGTCTTACTCATGGTTTTGTAAGCCATGAAGTTTGCATACATTTTCTTGAGAATAAGTTTGATGATTGCCAGATAACTTGAAATTGCCTTCATACCCTCAAAACTTGCTGTATGTTTTCAGAGTATTGTGGAGTCTTATTTATGGACAACTTTGTAATCAAGTTTTATTCCTTAAGTTAGATTGTAGAAAAAAGTATTCTTCATAGCTTACTTTGGTTCTCATTCAGTCTCATTTTCTACCAGGTATTCCAGTCCTGTAGCACCTGGAGATACAGTTCATTTGATAGGTGAATTTGATGATCAAGGAAAGTGTGATGTAAATGATCAGAAAAATTTTGCCATCGTTCATCCAGAAATATTGGTTTCTGGATCCAGGGTATTAACCAGACGCTAAATTTACCTTTCTTCTGCTTGTGCATGCAAACTCTTAAGGGTGTATTACCTATTACATATTCTCTGTTACACCTCGAGTGAAACCTTTTTCCTGAACTTGATTATGTAGGTATCTGCTAGTTTCAGCTGCCCAAGGCGTACTGTCTTGGACGAGAGGTTAAAACAGAGTGAACATTCTGTTGCAGCTTTGAAGGGTACCTTATTACATCAGATATTTCAGGTCCTTGAAAAGAAAGTATCAATAAGCATTTTAGCCAGACTTATTTGTCCTTGCTGAACTAATTTTTGTTATTGTAAAGGCTGCCCTTATGAGTGAATCTCCAACTAAAGAATTCCTGGAGGAGTATTCCAGAATGGCTTTGCAAAAATGTTTGGAGAGTCTCTATGCATGTGGAGGTAAGCTTTTTTTATTCTCTTGGATTCTCACCATCAGATGTATGATTTGGTTGAACATATAGTGTGACGTTATCATGTATGCAATCTCGGGGATCGATAATTATTAGCTTTGAATTTTGGGCATGCTCCTTAGCACTCAATTTCACTTAATGATATGCAGTTAATGAAAATGAAATTTGGAAGGCATTGTTGGAGTCAATTCCAAAAATACTTAATTGGATATCCCAGTTTCGAGATCGTAAGGTATGTGGATTCTGATGCTAAAATGAATTAAAAATTTCATGCATTTGCAATACCAAAATGTTAATGGATACTGTCAGTCCTTCATAATTTTCTAGCTAAGTTTTCATGTGTTTATAAGCACATTCTAATGGATGAACGGAATGTGCTTTGGTTCAGCAGCCATTTTTAGTCTTTTAATTCTCCTATGCATATCATTGATTTGAATGATTCTTCTTTTTCAGAATCCAAACTTTCCAAGCATTGGTTTTAATCGTAGTGAAGGGTTGAAGAAGATCGAAGTTTCTGAGGTAATTTAATGTATGCTACTATAATTTTATGAATCATTAATTAGTTATAGATATGCATGTTTAAATCATGGATCTCTTAATACTATTAGACTTCTTGGTTTATTCAGATTCTTATGGATGCGTAAATCTTAGATCTCTGAATAAAATTTAAACACTATTTTTCAATAATAACATGCATTTTCCAAGGGTACAAAATTATAGTTACAGAGCTAGTAATGTAATTTTCGTGTCAAAATAGGTGATTGACATTGAGGAGATGGCTTGGGCACCGAGGTATGGACTGAAAGGAATGATTGATGCATCTTTTCGTGTAAGAATCAGTGATGATTCTGCTGAAGCTTGTGAGAAAATTATGCCCCTAGAGTTCAAGACAGGAAAAGGAACTACTGGTCTGGTAAATTTTCTAGCACTAGTGTTGTTTCTGTATAAATTTTTTATCCTTACTTTCTGTTTTCACGTACATATGCAGATAGCTGTTGAACATAGTGCACAAGTTATGCTATATACTCTCTTGATGTCTGAACGGTATGTAAATTCGGAAAATGATCACATGCTTTTCATTTTTTGTTTTTAAGTTACCCGTCTTATACATTATATATATTTTTCTTCTAATATCTTCAGATACAAGATACATGTTGACCAAGGTCTTCTATATTATCTTCATACAGATCAAACACAAGTGAATTCATCTTATCTCACATTTTTTTGTAATTGTGCTAATTTTAATACTTGCTGGGAACTGACTGGCATGCATGAATTTTGCAGGGAATCTCAGTTAGCAGGTCTGACTTAATTGGCCTTGTAATGCGTCGCAATGAAATTTCAAATGATCTACTAAAGGCATCAAGAACTCAGCAATTGCCTCCAATGTTACAAGTATTTTGGCTTGCAATCAATAATTCAGCAATTCCTTATTAATCTTTTATCAATTTATCAACTAGCCAACTTTATGCAGCGTCCAAGCATGTGCAAAAACTGTCGCCAACTCAGCGCCTGCTCTGTTTACCACAAGGTCAGTATCTACCTCACGTGTATCTCTCATTGTCATGCGGCATTTTTTGTAAGCTAGATAAGTGACATTGGTTCAATGTTGAATCATTCTTGAATTGTTAATGAACCTGTTTTAATACAATATATTAGTTTTTTCTTAGAGAAATATGAACAATTGTCTCACTTCGGAAGTGGGATGTAAGTTAGATTGGCTTATAAGAGGGATTGTGGATCATTGTAAATGACTTGTTCAAGTCTTTACGGTGTGGGCTACTCCTCTTGTACATTATAGCCGAGTACACTTCCCACATGAAATTGACCCGACTCTAGATATTATTGGGAAAATTCCTTTCTTTTCTCCTTGTGTTGATTTTGAACGTGTCCTCGTTTAGTCTTACCCCACAGCCACCACCAATTGTTGAGAAAATTCCCTCTAGAGAAGAAAGAATGTCCCTTTACGTTTGGTTCTCATCGCATTAATTCGATCCGGCCTCAAAGGGAATTTCTTTCTTCTCTAGAGGAAATTTTCCCAACAGAATTTAACAGTAATATGCATAGATGTTTGCATATCTCTCATAATTCCATTTTGTTCTGTGTATGAAGGCGCATAACGGGAATGCCGAAGGAAGTGGGCTTGGTGATATTTATGAGTCACTTGTATCACATATTACAACTGCACACACTGATTTTCTGCATAAATGGGAGAGATTGGTTGATCTGGAAGCAACACATGTGGAGGTAATCTACCTGAATGGCATATCATGCGCTTAATCCCAAAAGCATATCACAACGTTTATAAATTTTTTTAGGCTGTAAAGAAAGAAAGCTGGTTTTCAGATACATCAAAAAATGATGAGCAAACTATTTACTTGTCGTCCCTGAATCTTGAATCTTTGGATCTATCTGCAAAAAGATACTGCAGTGGCAATCGCTTTGTTTACCGCTTTTTGAGAGGAGATAAGACTATTCTTGACAAGGGGCATACAGATAAAAATTCGTCGAATTTATCTGCAGAGTGCAAGTTTCGTAATGGTGATTATGTGGTATGCAAACTACTTCTAATTTTGCCTTATCGTAATGCAATAATTTTACGAAAATTGAAGTTACATGTTTGTTGATAAAGATCTTGAACTAAACCATAGATCAAGCTCTTTTTTACTCCATGAAATTCAGATCTGTTTGAAATAAATTATTCCCCCTTAAACTATCTAACTAGATATTTCCTTTATAATTTCTTTGTGTAGATGTTAAGCATTGAACCTGGTCGTGTGCAAGTTGCTAATGGGATCATTGTAGACATTGGTAACTCCTATATCTCTGTAAGTAATTTGTAATAGATACGTTACACAAGTAACTAAGAAGATATCCCTTTCTAATTTTTTCTTGTATTTTTTATCTGGAAGGTATCTTTTGCAAAAATACTGAGGCTTCCTGGGAAGCATTCTGGTTCAATGACAGAAGACCTGCGTAAGAAAAGTTGGAGAATCGACAGAGATGAACCTACATCAACATTCGCAGTCATGAGGTCAGCTAAATACTCTTGTTTTATTTTCTTAGTCTTTCTTTAAGAGTTGAAGAAAAACCAATAACAAAAAAATGTGTTAGGTACAATCTTGTCCAACTTTTATTTCCCGATGAACGTAGTACTCGATTAAGGAAAATGGTGATTGATCTTGAGGTAAACTTCTATTCTGAATATTGCCTTTTTTCAGGGAATTCTTTTAATAATCATCAGAATAACACCTTTGTCTTTCCTTCTATTTTGTAATAGATGCCTAAATTTGACAGTGGCGTTTCACTCAGTCAAGACCCTGCATTATCGTACATTTCATCTGAAAAAAGTTTAAATGATGATCAGAGAAGAGCAATTTTGAAGGTTGCATACTGATATCTAATCTAGTTTCATTCAAATAACGAAATTCTAGTTGCTGAGACTCTCTTTAATTTTTTTCAGATACTCACAGCAAAGAATTACGCCCTGATACTCGGGATGCCTGGAACAGGAAAAACATCAATGCTTGTACATGCTGTCAAGTTGTTGCTGATGAGAGGCTCATCTATCTTGCTTACATCCTACACAAACTCAGCTGTTGATAATTTACTAATCAAATTGAAAGCTCAGGTGGTTTTCCTTCACAATCACTAGATATTAATTCATTAGCAACATGGCATAAATGAGATCATGCAACATTTATTTCAGTCGGGATTCATTTTTCATCAAAATTTTGACTAAGACATCATTGCATTTTTAAGACAGTGAAAACATGGTTTCTTCATCTTCTTTATTTTCAAGATTTTTGCTGCAAGGATCCTTGTGTTCCGTACTACCTTTATGTAGATTTATTCTCCATTATGTAGGTGCATCATTTGAATGTTAGTATGAATATTTTAGAACTTCTACAGTGTATAGATTTTATAAGAATTGGGAGATCTGAGGTGGTGCATGAAGAAATTCAGGAGAAATGCATATCAGGTGAGTTTGCTTCCTCATTTGGATTGAACCCGGGGAGCATTTTATTAACTTCTGGATTATATTGGTTTCTTTTATCCTTTTGCAACAGCAATTGAAATGACTAGTACACAAGAGATAAAAGAGAAGCTTGACAGTGTCAATGTTGTGGCTGTTACTTGCTTGGGAATAAATAGTCCTCTACTTACTAACAAGAGATTTGACGTATGCATTATGGACGAGGCAGGACAGATAACACTACCGGTATATCACTACTTTCTCATGAACTCATACAATCTTCTTGCAAATCTGCCTTTATTCTTCCGAACATCGAAATCTAATTATGTTCCCTTTTAGAGCAGTGTGTATTTTTTGAGTAATTCCAGTTTTCACATATCTCAAAATCAGGTTTCATTAGGACCCTTGATGCTGGCATCAAAGTTTATTCTTGTAGGGGATCATTATCAACTACCTCCACTTGTACTGGTAAACTTCGTTGTGATTGTTTCTCCGAGTTCCCTTTTTATCTATTTGTAAAACATACTCAAACCCGATGGGACACATTTAATGTCCGGAGCTCCTCCGAGTTATGTTATTGTTTTTTTTAACTGTAATGTTATTTCATATATAAGTTACCTTATGAATAAAGCATTCTTAAGGTACAAAACCGAAAAAAACACATGATTGTATGATATTTATACACCGAGTTCTGTTATTGTGATTGATGAGGATTAACTTGCACAATTTATTCTAGAGTCCAGAGGCAAGGGAGAATGGTATGAGTGTTAGCCTCTTTTGTAGGCTTTCTGAGGCCCATCCTAATGCAATAGCAGCATTGCATTTTCAGGTACCAAATTTTTCCATTGAAGTCTATATTCTGCTCTTTGCCTTTATAAGAAACTAAGCTTTTATTCCTTGAAATGCAGTACCGGATGTGCGCATCCATAATGTGTCTTTCAAATACTTTAATATACGGGAATCGGCTTCAATGTGGTTCGGTTGAAATAGAAAATGCAAAACTTGAGTACAAACATTCAACATCAGTACCAGCATGGTTGGCTGAGGTCTAGAAAAAATGTGATTTCTTTCAGTATTTCTAGTTTCTTTTCTTTGAACTGAAAAAGCAGTAAAAAGTATAGATCTTGCTACAGGTTTTGAACCCGAATAGTCCCGTAATATTCATCAACACAGGTTATATCTACACTTCTTATTCTTCCAGTTCTTATACCAGATGTCATAATTATCTGTTGTTGCATAGATTTGCTGCCTGCATGCGAGAGTAATGTTCAAAATGGTCTTAACAATCCTACTGAGGCTTATATTGTTGCTGAGGTAAAGATCTTAACTATTTTCGGTGTCGAAAATCGTTGAATTTGTCATACATTTGTTAGAGAAGTGTGATTGATTAGGTTTATAAGGGGGAGAATGATACATGGCTTGATCAAGTGTTTTAAATGTGTGACATCCTCTCTTTAATCCCTTTCTTTCATGTTTCCCGTCGTAATTTCGACTACTCTATAATTTCAATATGGTATCAGAGTTAATTCGATTCATTTTAATTCGCAAATCCAAGCCTTTTATGGTTGGATAGGGAGTGTTGAGTTTGTCCTACATTGATTAGAGAAGTGTGATTGATTAGGTTTATAAGAACGAGGAATGTCATCACATAATGGCTTGATCAAGTCTTTTAAATGTGTGACATCCTCTCCTTAATCTCATTCGTTCACGTTCTCTCATCTTAATTTCAGCCAGATTTTATAATTTCAACAAAAACATTGTTTTCGCATGTCTAAAGTTTTCATCTTGTCAAAAGGTTACCAGAAATCTCTTATTAAGAGGCATTGAAGAGAAAGACATTGGCATTATAACACCCTACAACTCTCAAGCCAATCTTATCCGAGAAACCGTCTCCACAAAAGTCGAGATTCATACCATCGACAAATATCAGGTCATACATTTCATATTTAAGAAACATGTTCATCTTCTATATATTATATTGTCCTCTTACCTAGTGTAGAAAATCGGATTTTCGGCTCCATTTGTACGAAAGCCAGCTTCCATTTTGAACTTGTGTTGAATCTCTTACCTACTCAACGAATGGCTTCAAGCACCTTTTGAGGCTGTTTTGAATGTCACTCGTTAGACTTAATGAAATTTTGCATTCTGTTCTAAAAAAACAGGGAAGAGACAAGGATTGCATATTGCTCTCATTCGTGAGAAGTCGAGAAAATCCTCGAATCAACGCATCTTCGTTGCTCGGAGATTGGCATAGAATCAACGTTGCTTTGACACGAGCCAAGGTTCGATTTCTCTTGTGATGATTAATTATGAAGCGATGAAGTACTCATAGATGTGTTGTGTTTGTAGAAGAAGCTTGTGATGGTTGGGAGTTGCAGAACTTTGTCACAAGTTCCATTGTTAAAGCTTCTGATTGAAGAAGTTGACGGGCTTTGTGGGATGGTAAGTGTTTCCTCGAATGATTACATTGGAGACCAACCTCCAACGCTAAAGAAATGTTCTGTAAGTATTAACAGTCAATTTTGATTTAATTTCTTCCCATCTTTCAACCTTATTTTAAAGCCATAATCATTAACCTAAACTCTTTAGTTTTAATGTAAAAATGCATAAAATGAGTATTTAATAACTTAAAATTTTAATAATGAAACTTTGCAAATATTTAAAGAAATTTATTGTGTCTCTCAAACTTTGAATTATATATATTTTGACATTTCAAGTATGTCACATATATTAAGACGATGGAAGATTAGAAGACAAATTTTCTAACTTTAGAAGGTTTGGTTTTCAATATAAATGAGGATAATGTTGAAATATTGTTATGCATCAGCTGTGTAATTAAAATAATTCTAGTTTATAAGGGGCGTAATATTATGAATAATTAGTTTGTCGTTTTTTCAATATGATTTACTTTTCTTATGGAATGAGCTACATCAATATTTTTTCGATCAATTGAATCTTGAATTTCTACATAGTACTCGATTTCCAGTGTAGGTTTTGGGCTGGTCCGTACGGTTTGGTTGAAAAACGCATTGGCCTAAGGCGATAAAATAGACCGACCTATGATTGAGCACTATCGAGTATATTAAAGCAAGTCTAAACTGTATCAATATTGTGCACTATGATTTGGCTCGGTAGTGCACTATCGAGCACTACCAATATTAGTTTGATTTGAGAGGGAATGTTGAAATATTGTAATATATTTGTTGTAGAATTAGAATAATTCTAGTTTATAAAGGTTGTGATATCTGTAATTTGGCTTGATTTAGTATTTTTAATGTGATTCACCTCTTTTATGAATTGGATTACACTGAATATTCTTTCGCCCCATTGAATCTTGAATTTATACAATTAACATTATCCACATCAATCTCATCCAATATATTTTGCATAATTTACGTATGCATATGTTTTTTCCAATGTTTTCATACTGGTCCGGCGTACCGTTTCGGTCCGGACCGGTATACCGATGTATATTTTTTTTATTTTTCCGGGTTTACTTGAAAAATCCGGATTCCAACCCGGTACCGGGCGGTACATATCGAAATACCGGTGCAGTCCAGTTTTTGGTATACCAGCCGGTATGAAAACATGAGTTTTTTCGTGAAATAATAGCAATTTAACTTGGTATGATTTATATTTACAGCAAGTATGGAAACAAATAGGGTTTTATTTGATTATGAGTAATGAGTGTCTAAAATATTTTATTTGAACATATATATGATAAATAGTAAATATCGCCATTAAATCTATTGATATAACTATAAGTGTGAATACATTGATAAAATGAAATTTAGGTGATAGGATTTGAGAAAAAATATTATATTTGAAATTTAGATAATAAATTTTGAGTTATTTTATTTTTTTTAGAGAAACATGTTAATTAAATTTATATTTCAAGTTTTATTACAATATGTAAAAATGAACATTATTTAAAATAAAGTTTTCGAAAAACTCAAACCACTACCAATGAATTGGTAATTAAATTTATCAATTACAAATTAATTAATTAATAATTATCTACAACCTTATAAAATTTATTCAAGATTTAGTCTATCTTTTTTCCAGATTATATTTTATCATTATTTTTTACGATTACATAACCAAATAATAACATGTTAGACATATTGCAACGTGGGTTAATTATTAATTTACGCTTTGTACGTAAATTTAATCCATGATACGTGGCTAAAAATGATTTCTGAGCCCATTAAGCTCGGTTGGGCTCATTTCTATGTAACTGCAAATGTCTGGAAGGTTCTAGAAACCCTAATGAACTTTTCAGTATAAAGCAATGCTAAGAACGCATTGCCTCCAAGTTTCATTTTCCCGATTCCTCGCTTTTTTATTAATTTGTGCTGTTCTGTAGCCCTTGTCCCGAATCAGAGATCGCAGTTATGGCTAATACTGAAACATTCGCATTTCAAGCCGAGATCAACCAGCTCTTGAGCTTGATTATCAACACTTTCTACAGCAACAAAGAGATATTTCTCCGTGAACTCATCAGTAACTCTTCAGATGTGAGTTTCGTTACTCTCTCGTATTTTCCTCGCCTGAATCGTATTTCATTCATCTAATTTATGAGCCTAGGTTAACGTTCTTTGAAATGTTGAAATATTTCGCTGCTTGTCCTATCTGTAGTTGAATTGCTCTGCGTTGATCTGTTGATTTTTAGTATAATTACTCTCGCTGTGTTTTTCTTCAATTTATCGCTTCGTTGTCTGGTTATGCATTTTCGTAATATTGTGTGTTATCATTTTGTTTAGGCTCTGGACAAGATTAGGTTTGAGAGCTTGACTGATAAGAGCAAGCTAGATTCTCAGCCGGAGCTATTCATCCACATTATTCCAGACAAGACCAATAACACGTTGTCAATAATTGACAGTGGTATTGGTATGACAAAGGCTGGTTAGTATTAGTAACTATTCCTTTGTATTTGCCTATTTTGAAGATATTCAACGATCTAACAAGTTTTTTTATGAGTAACAGATTTGGTGAACAACTTGGGTACAATTGCCAGGTCTGGAACAAAGGAATTTATGGAAGCCATTGCTGCTGGTGCTGATGTGAGCATGATCGGGCAATTTGGCGTCGGTTTCTACTCAGCTTACCTTGTTGCTGATAAAGTGATTGTCACTACAAGACACAACGATGATGAACAGTACGTATGGGAGTCACAAGCCGGTGGTTCATTCACTGTTACAAGAGATACATCTGGTGAAACTCTTGGTAGAGGCACTAAGATCACTCTTCACCTAAAGGAAGATCAGCTTGAGTATCTTGAAGAGAGAAAGCTTAAGGATTTGGTTAAAAAACACTCTGAGTTCATAAGCTACCCAATTTCTCTGTGGGTTGAGAAGACAATTGAAAAGGAAATTTCTGATGATGAGGATGAAGAAGATAAGAAAGAAGAAGAAGGGAAGATCGAAGAAGTTGACGAAGAAAAGGAGAAAGAAGAAAAGAAGAAGAAGAAGATTAAGGAAGTATCTCATGAATGGGATTTAGTAAACAAACAAAAGCCTATTTGGATGAGGAAGCCAGAGGAGATTACAAAGGAGGAGTATGCTGTGTTTTACAAAAGCTTGACTAATGACTGGGAAGAGCATTTGGCTGTGAAGCATTTCTCAGTTGAAGGACAGCTAGAGTTCAAAGCAATTCTCTTTATTCCTAAAAGGGCTCCTTTTGATCTCTTCGACACAAAGAAGAAGCCTAACAACATTAAGCTTTACGTTCGTCGCGTCTTCATTATGGATAACTGCGAAGAATTGATCCCTGAGTACCTCAGCTTTGTTAAGGGTATTGTTGATTCAGAGGATTTGCCACTTAATATCTCTCGTGAGATGCTTCAACAGAACAAGATATTGAAGGTCATTCGCAAGAACTTGGTTAAGAAATGCATTGAACTCTTCTTCGAAATCGCCGAAAACAAAGAGGATTACAACAAGTTCTATGAAGCATTTTCAAAGAATCTCAAGCTGGGCATTCATGAAGACTCTCAAAACAAGGGTAAAATCGCCGAATTGCTCCGGTATCACTCGACCAAAAGCGGTGAAGAAATGACTAGCTTAAAGGACTATGTGACCAGAATGAAGGACGGCCAAAATGACATCTACTACATTACTGGAGAATCTAAAAAAGCTGTTGAAAACTCTCCATTCCTTGAGAAGCTAAAGAAGAAGGGGTACGAAGTTCTTTACATGGTAGATGCCATCGACGAATATGCAATCGGACAACTAAAGGAATTTGAAGGTAAAAAGCTAGTCTCTGCAACAAAAGAAGGCCTAAAACTCGAAGAAAGTGATGATGAGAAGAAAAAGAAGGAAGAACTAAAACAAGCATTCGAAGGTCTATGTAAAGTAATCAAAGATGTCCTCGGCGACAAAGTCGAAAAGGTTATCGTATCCGATCGAGTAGTAGACTCCCCTTGCTGTTTAGTAACAGGAGAGTACGGATGGACAGCAAACATGGAACGAATCATGAAAGCACAAGCATTACGAGACTCGAGCATGTCTGGTTACATGTCCAGTAAGAAAACAATGGAGATTAACCCTGAAAATCCCATAATGGAAGAGCTTAGAAAACGTGCAGATGCAGATAAGAACGATAAGTCTGTGAAGGATCTCGTGCTGCTATTGTTCGAGACTGCTATTTTGACTTCTGGGTTCAGTCTTGATGATCCCAACACGTTCGGGAACAGAATCCATAGGATGCTTAAACTTGGGCTTAATCTTGATGATGACGATGATGCTGCAGATGCTAATACTGATATGCCTCCATTGGAAGATGTTGATGCTGAAGGCAGTAAGATGGAGGAAGTTGACTAACTATTTTTATGGTTCGTTTGGGTTGTTATTTTCATTCCTGAGACTTATACTATTCGTTCTGCTATCTTTTTTTGAATTGTTTTTTAGGTGCTCTGTTTTTAATTAGATCTTGTTTTGGTGCAATTACGCTTTATCTTATTAAAGTGCGTTATTTTGCATTTGAAGTGTCTCGAACAAGATCAGACACGTGCATTGTTTTAACTTTTGACAACAGATACCATTCTGGATTGGTAGTCGGTAATTGCCATGTACCAATTTTTTAAAAAAATTATTTTATTCGGGGTGAACCCAAAAACACCCAATTTGAAAACATACAAACTATGCGGCATTGATTCGTCCGATCAATTCGGTGCAACATGATTCGGCAAGAGTATAAGAGTCAGATTTTCGACTCGATTCGGATTATTAAATAAAATAATTTTAAATAAAAGCAAAATTAAAAAAAAAGTATTTGTTTGAATTTATAAAAATGGCATAAAATCAAGTTTAAAACTACAAATATTTATCAATTCATTATATAAGAAGATTTAACTTATAAAAAACGAATATCGTTCGTTGATTCTAACATCTCCCAAAAAACAACAACTTTTTTATCTATCATCGCTTGTACAAAGAATTCACAAGTAGATCGACAACATTAAAAAGTCGTGAAAACATATAAGATACGTTTCCGATGAATAAAAAAATCAAATTAAGGAAGAAATCAAAACGACGTCATTTTGTGTCAAGTGTTAAGAGTTGGAGCGAGTCGAAGAGTCCGACTCGATTCGACACGGGAAAATATGAAAAATTGAATAGTCAGTGCCGCATAGCATACAAGTCAAAATATAATTGGTATGATAACATTGAATCTATAACAAGTAAAATCGTATCATATGGTATTTTGNGTTAAAAGATCCATTCTGAACATTAGGCATAAAGATAAGATTTCTCCAAAGCCAGAAATAATTCAAAAAAAATAAACTGAAGTTACGATCACTGCACTTACGCCAATGGAATCCGCTATCTTGATAGTAGCATTAGATTCCTCCCGAATCTTCTGAATACGATGACCACCTCTTCCTATTACCTTACCAATCTGCCTCGGCGGCACCACAATACGATATACAACGTCGCAATTCGCCTTTACACGCTTCTTCGCCACCGGGACATCACCAGCCGTCCCCGTATCACTTTCTGTTGCTACCTCCTTACGCGGCCTCTTAAGATTAGAAACAAGAACAGAATCATCTCCCAACTGCGGATGCTGATCAACAACTAATAAAGGACGAGAATCGGCAACGCTATAACGGTCCGAAATCCGGCGCGTGTTCGCAGGACTTCGGGCTTCCGCTTCCCCCTTGGTTGATTGATGAGACATTTGATAATCATCAAAACTCAAAGCGAAGCTAGTTATTTAATTTGTTAAGGCCGATTAGACTTAAATGGGCCGAGACTTCGATTTAATAGGACTTAAAATGGAGTGAAATTTATTATAAGTTATAAATAAAGGACTATTATAAATAATATGAATTCATAAATACGAAACCAAATATAAATTAAATTAGAATATTTAACATGTTTCATAATCCACAAATCAAGTATATTTATAATAAAGAAATTTATAGACAACGAGATTTATAATATTATTATTCAATTCATTTAATTATTTATTTAATTATAATCATTATTTTTATTTATTCACTAAATAAATGTAAAAGATAAGTGCATCTTATTTTTATTAATATATCAATGTGTATTTATTATTTTCAGTTCTTTTATATTTTATGAGATATATTTGTTATTTATTAATAAAAATTCATCTGTATATTCGTAATAAGTTTAAATATGAGAAAATAACGTCTTTGATTCTCGTAGTTTGATTATTTTGACAAATTTAGTCCTCCAAGTTTATTTTGACATTTTCAATCCTCGAATTTTGGACATTTGGCAAAATCGATACTCCTATTTTGGAACATTTGACAAAATCGATCCTCAAATTTTATATTTAGTTCTCCAAATGAAATCGAACAAAACCAATCTCTGTAGTTTGATCGTAGTGGCAAAATTAGTGTCCGTATTATATAAAAATGAAAATTACAAATTATAAACTTCGGAAACCAAATTTGCCATATACATACAACTTAGATGATCTAATTTATCAAATATGGCAAAATATGAGGATTAATTTTACCACAAATAAAATTAAAAGACTTAATCTTCCATAATTGTCAAAGTAGGAGGACCAAAATTGACAAAATAAAAAATTATGAGGACCAAATTTGCACGTCGCCCTTTAAATATACTTATCAATATTACAATTCTTTGTCGAAAAAACAATATTTATAAACTAGTTTCATCATGAAAATTCTTATTAGTATCCATTCATTAATGATATTGTCAACCGATCAAACTGATCATCACCAACATTCCATATTAGGTTATCTTTTCCCTACAACTAGCATAATCTTTCGGTGTCCAATCCTCACATTTTTCAATCTTTCCCTGTTTGATCATGCTTGACGAACAAACCAAAATTGTGTAGCTCCCTCGATCGATCATCCCCACCGACCCAACTAATTGAATGTAGCCAATTTCCACTTGAAATCGGTAATCTTAGTCGGTCACAATCAATTATCTATGATCTCTTGATTAAGTGTGTCAAGCTTGTTGACCTAATCCCTTGAACTTCACCACACCTAATCAAACCGATATAAATCATTCTCTTGTACAAAGTGTAGTTGATCGATCATCGCCGACCAAACTGTTCGACTATCACCTCATCTTCATTCCTAACAATCATATGAAAACTACGTGCATAAACAAGCATCTAATGTTCAAAGGGTAAAAAAGAATCCATTGTATATAACAATCTCCATCTCCAAAGAGGTTAAAGATCCATTGATAAAATTGCGTTTTCTGGTCGGATCTCCAACTTTCAACTCAATCAATTCGATTTCCGATCCGATTAAACATACACAAGAACATACGAACAAGGACTAAAGAATAAATAAGCCATTCATATCAATCATCCATCTCCCTTATCTCACATCTCATTCTTTCCCCAACTTCAACAACTAAAGTTAAAAGCGCTTGACATACCTGTGAAGCGCTAGCTTCTAACGGATCATCGTTCATAGATGAATACACCATCCAAGCATGATCTAGCTTACGTTTTGGCCGGACAACGACTGAACCGGGAACTTCTGCATCACGACGAGTCACTAACCCATCACTCTTCTCTCTGTACCTCATCTGAAGCAACTGTGCACATGCAGCCATTGCAGCACCTAGAGGAATCATGACTGGAAGTGTGGTTGGTTGATCGCTGGGATAAAATGTCGGTAGTTCTGCGTGAGCTACACGGGACAGTGTAGCTAGAACTGCCGGAGAAATGCTTGCCTCGGTGTGGAAACAAACCACAGGGAGCTCCTTGGGTAACTTGTATTTTCTTAAAAAATCCTTCCTTCTCTCATATGTCAAATCCTCAAGAGCCTGCAAGTCACCCTTCACAATTCAAACCGATATTAGTAGTCTTCCAAATCACCCAAAAGATAAAAAGTATGCTATTGACACGGTTGAATTTGTTCCACATCGGTTAAAGAAGTGAGATTGATTAGGTATATAAAGGTAAAGAATGTCATTACATAATGGTTTGATCAAGTTTTTTAAATGTGTGCATTCCTCCCTTTAATCTCGTTCGTCCATGCTCCCCTATCGTAATTTCGACTAAACTCTATAATTCCAATATAGTATCAGAGATGGTTTGGTTCATTTAAATTTGCAAGTCGAAGCCTTATGGTTGGACTTGACGGGGAGTATAGAATTTGTCCCACATATGTTAAAAAAGTAAGATTGATTACTTTTATAAAGGTGAGCATGCCATCACATAATGTTTTGGTCTTTTAAATGTGTGCATTCCTCCCCTTAATCCCGTTCGTTCACGCTTCCCTATTGTAATTTCGACTAGACTCTATAATTCCAATATAGTATTAGAGATGGTTCGTTTCATTTAAATTTGCAAGTCTAAACCTTATGGTTGGACTTGACGGAGAGTGTAGAATTTGTCTCACATCGGTTAAAGAAGTGAGATTGATTAGGTATATAAAGGTAAAGAATGTCATTACATAATGGTTTGATCAAGTTTTTTAAATGTGTGCATTCCTCCCTTTAATCTCGTTCGTCCATGCTCCCCTATCGTAATTTCGACTAAACTCTATAATTCCAATATAGTATCAGAGATGGTTTGGTTCATTTAAATTTGCAAGTCGAAGCCTTATGGTTGGACTTGACGGGGAGTATAGAATTTGTCCCACATATGTTAAAAAAGTAAGATTGATTACTTTTATAAAGGTGAGCATGCCATCACATAATGTTTTGGTCTTTTAAATGTGTGCATTCCTCCCCTTAATCCCGTTCGTTCACGCTTCCCTATTGTAATTTCGACTAGACTCTATAATTCCAATATAGTATTAGAGATGGTTCGTTTCATTTAAATTTGCAAGTCTAAACCTTATGGTTGGACTTGACGGAGAGTGTAGAATTTGTCTCACATCGGTTAAAGAAGTGAGATTGATTAGGTATATAAAGGTGAGGAATGCCATCACATAATGGCTTGATCAAGTCTTTTAAATATGTGCATTCCCCCCCTTAATCCCGTTCGTTCTTGCTCCCCTATCGTAATTTCGACTATACTCTATAATTCCAATAGACATGAAGGATTGCCCACATTTCGAGTGACTGGTTCGTAATTTCAAGCAAAAGTTGATGAAATAACAAGCAATCTTGGGATAGATACATGTACCTTGATCACTTTACATATAAGGATCTCCATAAGTTTACGAATGTTCACATAATCGCCGATCTGCCCTTCACGTAGTATATCGGAAGCGATTGGACTTCCACCATAAGGGCTTTGTGCTAGTGCTAATCCAGCAACTTTATCCTTTAGTTCATCCCAATACATAGATAAGGCAGCAGCAGCATCTACTCCCCCTTTGCTATGCCCAAGTATTAGAATCTTTTTCTTCGAACCCCAATGTAGTTCTTCGATATACTCTTTGATCTCTCTTGCATTCTTCTCTACTGAAGCCTAAATATAACTTCATTATGGAGTATATGAAAAAACAAAGCAAGCAGGAACGTAAATGAAAGAACTGTACCTCGCTGTGAATTTTCGCTATGTGGCAAGTGAGCCCCAGTTTCGAAAAGCTTGTTTTTGTGTTCACAAAATAAAGTGGTCCATGGTTGCTAAACAGACCTAGAGAAAGGTGAACCATAAGGCTATTGTGCATTCATATACGAAAATGAAAATGAAAATGAAACCAAGAAATAAATTTTTTCGAGAAAAGGTGAGTACAAATAAAAGGAAGAAATCTATACCCGGGACGAGTAAGTAGATTAAATGTTTCGGCAATCCATGCAAACCATGCCTGCGAGAACAGAGAAATTTCCAAATAAAAACTATGTCATAAGAGGAGGAGTTAGTGAGAAGATATATGTCAATTTAGGTGGAGAGTGTGCACGGATATAATGTATAAGAGAGAGACACCGTAAAAGACTTGAACAAATCATTTATTATGGTCCACATTCCCTCTTATAAACCAATCCATCCAACTTTCATTTTCCGATGTGGGACAATATGACAATCTTTCAACAATATATACCTTAAATTGTCAAGAATTTCTGTGAATCTTTGAGTTCCATCGATCACTGAAGGCATTTCTGGGGCGCGTTGTAACCATCCGATGTCATCAGCTGAGCCACGAACTGTCCTACGGACCTTTTCAATGAGTCTAATAACAAGGAAAACAAGACTTAATCATTGAATAAAACATGTTCTTCACCGAAGTATTATACACAAGATAAATGAAGAGCTCTTATATAGAGTTTGTTCAGTTAAACTATACCCTTGAAACATGGACGTGCCAACTGAGTAGGTATTATTCGATAATGCTAGTGCGTTAGGATGTTGAGAAGACCCTGTAGTTATTTTACCATGGACTTCTGGAGCACCAAGCGTGGTTTCAATCGATAATCTAGCAATGGAAGAAGCATTTCTGCTAGAAGTTGTATCCGGGGATTCTTCCGATACAAATGATAGCATTTCATGCTCATCTTTTTCCTCGGAGAGTGACCTTACTGCAAAAAGGTACATCAATATCTTGAAAGGAATTTATTTGTTTAAAAAGTAGAACAAGTGATGTTCTAGAGTTAATATACTATAGAAAACACAATTATGCAAAAGCTAACGAGTTGTTTGGTAATTCTAATAGGAAGCATGACAAGGGAAACGCAAAAAGATGCAAAATTTTATATTTCCACAACTTTATTCAATTTCAACAATCACAAATTCTACGTCTCTCAAAATTCATGAAATAAATGCTCACTATTGGAATTATAGAATCTGGCCGAAATAACGATGGGAGAGTGTGAACGAACAGGATTAAGGGGAGGAACCCACAAATTAAAAAGACTTTGAACAAATCAATATGTGATGGAATTTCCACCCTTATAGACCTAATTAATCTCACTTCTATAGCCGATGTAGGACAAATTCCAACATTCCCCCTCAAGTCCAACCATAAGGTTTCAACTTGAAATGAACCGAACCAACTCCGATACTATATTGGAATTATAGAGTATAGCCAAAACAACGACAGGAGAGTGAACGAACGGGATTAGGGAAAGGAATCCACACATTTAAAAGACTTGAATAAGTCAATATGTGATGGAATTTAAATGTGTGGGTTTCTTCCTTCAACCCCTTCATTCACATTCTCCTGTCGTTATTTTGGTCGAACTGTATAATTCCAACATGGTATCGGAGCTGGTTCAATTCATTTCAAGTTGAAACCTTATGATTGGACTTGAGGGGAATGTTGGAATTTGTCCCACATCGGTTATAGAAGTAGGATTGATTAAGTTTATAATGGTCGAAATTCCATATTGACTTGTTCAAGTCTTTTAAATGTGTGGGTTCTTTCCATTAACCGTTCGTTCACACTCTCAAGCCGTTATTTCGGTCAAACTCTATAATGTAAGTTGAAGTAAATTGCTCCTTGAACCATAAAAAGACTAGGCAAAAAAAACAATTTCAAAAGAAAAAGAGAGTTGTGTAGAAACTCGCAGTACCAGATAAACAGCTACTGAAGATAGATGTGGACTCAGCAAGATAAGAAGCAGCTTGACTCAGACTCGGTACTGACGTGAGTAATTGAGGTATACCCGGGCCATAATCCCGCACCGCCGCCCCATCTGCCTTTCAAACCCGAACCAAGAGCAAAGAATTATCAGTAACCAACTCAACCCAAAAGGAATGCAATAAAATCCGACAAACCTAACGTGATATTACCGGATCTTCCGCTCCTGGTATCTCTAGAATCCATAACGGAAGGGAGATTGGGGAATTATGACTTGATCCTGAAGAAAACTAAAGTAACGAGACATATGAATCAGCGCTCAAAATTCACAGTTGACGAATCTAGAATCTAGTCTCAAATGCACAACCGATTCGTTCTTCGCATTTTCAAATACATAATTAAGAGTCTTCTGATAACATGACACGTGTCATAATAGAATGACGATAATACCCTTGGGCTTTCGATGTTCGTGGTGAAGCCCAAAATGCAGTCGATAATTTAGTGGGCTATTGAGAAGTTTGAGGTTTTTAAGTTGAATTGAATGTTTTCATAACAATCTGAAATCACGTATCAGTTCGGATCAATATGAATGGTACGATCGGTATTTCGATATTAAATTTTATTTTATTTATTAAAAAATTAATATTTAATTAATTTTTCATGGTTAAACATGAAAAACTCGGATATCGATCCTAATATCGGTATTGGGCTGTACGAAAAAAAATACCATTATTGAACAAAATTTGATGTACGGGACGGTATACCGCCGGGTTCGATATGAAAAGATTGGTTGAATTGAAGCATGTGATTCGGACAAGAAAGAGACGATACAAATTCATATGGCTTCTTCGATTTACAGGTGCAATTATTGATACGCTTACATATTTAAGAGATCTCCTGACAACACGACACGTGTCATAATAGAATGACGATAATATCCTTGGGCTGCTTGTGTTCGTGGTGAAGCCCAAAATACAGTCGATAATTTAGTGGGCTTTCGAGAAGTTTGAGGTATTTAAGTTGAATTGAAGCTTGTGATTCGGACAAGAAAGAGACGATACAAATTCATATGGCTTCTTCGATTTACAGGTGCAATTATTGATTCGCTTTCATTTCTTTGTTACAAATAGCTCCTGACAACACGACACGTGTCATAATAGAATGACGATAATATCCTTGGGCTGCTTGTGTTCGTGGTGAAGCCCAAAATACAGTCGATAATTTAGTGGGCTTTCGAGAAGTTTGAGGTATTTAAGTTGAATTGAAGCTTGTGATTCGGACAAGAAAGAGACGATACAAATTCATATGGCTTCTTCGATTTACAGGTGCAATTATTGATACGCTTACATATTTAAGAGATCTCCTGACAACACGACACGTGTCATAATAGAATGACGATAATATCCTTGGGCTGCTTGTGTTCGTGGTGAAGCCCAAAATACAGTCGATAATTTAGTGGGCTTTCGAGAAGTTTGAGGTATTTAAGTTGAATTGAAGCTTGTGATTCGGACAAGAAAGAGACGATACAAATTCATATGGCTTCTTCGATTTACAGGTGCAATTATTGATTCGCTTTCATTTCTTTGTTACAAATAGCATTCTGTTTAAATTTTATATTTACTCAACTGGTATTATTCTATTGTTGTTTTAGAACATGCAGTTTTCTCGCCCTTAATTTATACTGTGTAGGTTTTTGGTGAAGATCAATTTCTACACATTTTTAATATTGATTTAATCTGATTCAAGTCAAGAGTGGCCCTGAGTTTTGATTACCTCATTGTGATGACAACATAGCTCATTGTGATGACAAGAATCACAATGTGATTCTTTAAACATTGCAGATTTTTATTGTGAAATNTGTGCTTGTCCTCTGTGCCTAGGTCGGCTCATGTTAGGCGAAACAGTCGCCAGACATGACTTCATAGGGCTGCACGGCGCTGGTCTTTCGACGCTACTTAGTTGGCTATCTCCAGGCTAAGGGAGGCTCGTATGGCTCGGACCACGGCTCTAACGGGTTTGTCGGAGATTGTCGTCGTCTGTTGAGGAATGTGGATGGCCCGAAGCAGAGCCTATGAATTGTAGACCGATCGGTCCTGGTGCGCGGGAGAAATTTGGGCCCTACCGATCTGGACCGCTCGATATGAACGAGCGATCAGGCCCCCTGGCCTGGTTGGGTCGTTCATTCACATGGGCTGGATCTGGACCTCCAAGTTCGGCTTATGTTATTTTGGGCTAATCTGACCAACCTTGGCCCTGATCAGGTTTGGGGTACCGGGTTCCGGGGATCTCATCAATATTTAATTAGTTTTTCAGGGTCATACATAAAAAAACTCGGATATCGATCTTAATATCGGTACTGGGAGGTACGAAAAAAAATACCATTATCGAACAAAATTTGATGTACAGGACGGGATATGAAATGATTGGTTGAATTGAAGCCTGTGATTCGGACAAGAAAGAGACGATACAAATTCATATGGCTTCTTCCATTTACAGGTGCAATTATTGATTGCTTACATAATTAAGAGATCTCATGACAATACGACACGCGTCATAATAGAATGACGATAATATCCTTGGGCTTTCGATGTTCGTGGTGAAGCCCAAAATACAGTCGATAATTTAGTGGGCTATTGAGAAGTTTGAGGTTTTTAATTTGAATTAAATGTTTTCATAGTGATCCGAAATCACGTACCGATTCTGGCCAATATGGACGGTACGATCGATATTTCGATATCAAATTTTATTTTATTTATAAATAAATTAATATTTAATTAATTTTTCAGAGTCAGACATGAAAAAACTCGGATATCGATCCTAATACCGTTATTGGGCAGTACGAAAAAAAATATCATTATCGAACAAAATTTGACGTATGAGACAATATACCGTCGGGTTCGGTATGAAAAGATTGGTTGAATTGAAGCCTGTGATTTGGACAAGAAAGAGACGATACAAATTCATATGGCTTCTTCGATTTACAGGTGCAATTATTGGGTTTGTTTGGTATAGCTTTTTAAAATTGCGCTGTTGTGAGGTGTGGTGAGGTGTGGTGAGATATGATAATCGTGAAATTTTAAATATGTTTAGTAAAATTGTGATATTATGATCGTGATTTACGTAAAAATACTAATATACTCTTATATATATATAATAATAAATATAATTATATTATAATTAATAGAATTAAGGGTAAATTAGTCTTTTCCAAAATCACGATGAAGTCACATATAGTTTTAACAGCTGTGATGATATCGTGATTTTTTAAAGATTATCACATCGTAATTAATCTTGTGTTTTGTGTAACATAAGAAAATTACGATCTAGACATCTCACCGTGGTTTTAATTTGAATACTAAAAAACCTCATTTATTCACTTACATAATTAAGAGATCTCTGACAACACGACACGTGTCATAATAGAATGACGATACTATCCTTGGGCTGCTTGTCTTCGTGGTGAAGCCCAAAATACAGTCGATAATTTAGTGGGCTTTTGAGAAGTTTGAGGTTTTTAAGTTGAATTGAAGCTTGTGATTCGGACAAGAAAGAGACGGTACAAATTCATATGGCTTCTTCGATTTACAGGTGCAATTATTGATTCGCTTTCATTTCTTTGTTACAAATAGCATTCTGTTTAAATTTTATATTTACTCAACTGGTATTATTCTATTGTTGTTTTAGAACATGCAGTTTTCTCGCCCTTAATTTATACTGTGTAGGTTTTTGGTGAAGATCAATTTCTACACATTTTTAATATTGATTTAATCTGATTCAAGTCAAGAGTGGCCCTGAGTTTTGATTACCTCATTGTGATGACAACATAGCTCATTGTGATGACAAGAATCACAATGTGATTCTTTAAACATTGCAGATTTTTATTGTGAAATATGCAAATTTGTTCCTTATAGTTTCATTATTTTGGTAAGTTTGGTATCTAACGTTTTATGATTGTGATAATTGAGATATAATCGGTTCACATACTTTATAAGTTTTGGTAAAATCAATCCTCAATGTTTTGTATGAATTGTACAAGCTCTTCCCAAAGTTTTAAATTTTAACAAATGTGATCTTCATCCAAAATCAAATTTTGCTATTTTAGAGATCTGATTTACCAAAGCTTTAAATTTTTGGGATTAAATATGTCACTACAAATATTGAGAACAAAGTTGTAAAAAATATGAAACTTTGAGGACGAAAGACTCCATTTTTTCATTTTTATATACTGAAAAACATGAATCATGACGAAGATGAATGGGCTTTTTCTTGTGAATGTGAGAGCTTTTTTCGTAGAAAATGGTTTTTGAATCCTTATTTAATCTTGTAAATGGCTTTTAGTTTTCATTGATGTGGATTGAACATGAGGAAAAATGGTTGTTTTAATCTTGTAAATGCTTGTGTTTCACTGCTATGACAAAGAAGCTATTTCCCTGTCTTGCAATTATATCTGCAACTACTCATTGTTTGTTTGATCGCCATCTCACTGCCTTACTCAGAAACCACAGATAAGATTATGTTCATTTGAAATTTATTTTTCCTCTTGTTGTTCTGTTCTTTCCTATTTCATCTAGGATTAATGAATCATTATCCCCATTATTTTTCAGTTAAATTTGCCGAATAGAGCGTTCTGCAAACATGGTATATGCTAAATTGCATGTTTTGGTAAAATATTTGTTGAATAACATTTGTTCGTATTATATTTGAGAAAATTGCATAACTAGCTCTCAACTCACGAGCTATGTAAAGGTCATACCTCAACTTTACAAAATTGCAAGAATGACATCTAAAGTTATTAATACCGTTTGTTTTTTTACCCTGACACTATATCACTCAGTTTTCTGTTATTTTGATAAACGTTTTCCATTAGCATGATTACCCTCAAAATATACAAATAACACCCTTATAGTTTGAAAAATTGTACAAAACCCTTGATATTCACGAATCGTGCATAAAATATAAAATATGAATAACATTTTTAGAGGATTAATGATAAACGGTATTGGTAACTTAAGGTATCTTACATATATTTAATTGAAATTAGAGGGCTACAAATGCATATTTTTGCTCAAATAGTGTATCATATTTGTAATTTTGGTATGCCCCTTACAAATATTTGTAATTTCGCAAGTTGGAGGGGCTTAAGCAAACTCGCTCTATTATATTTGCTAAATAGTTTGTTTTGGTAAAATTCAATCCCGAGCATCATATCCGAACACATTCTTGTAGTCATTACATGAGTCGATGAATGGATGAGAAAGTTCAGTGTATCCATTATGTCATGAATGGAAAAAGGTTTGTCTTGAAATTATTGAATCTGGTTGAAATTACTATGGGGAACGTGAACGAACGGGATTAAAGAGAATATGTCACACAATTAGAAAACTTGATCAAGTCGATTAGATTATGCATCTTATAAACCTAATCATTTAACTTTTCAAACCAATGTAGGACCAATTGAGCAATTTGTCATATGCTTCATTGTTTTTAATATTTAAAATAANGAAATCATGTAATACAAAACATAAATCCCGCACTCCGTTCCTCCATTTTGACGAGGGACCTAAATAGATGAAAATGTTACAAACAAAATGATGATATGAAATTAGTTGATATTACAACATTTTATTCCAATGCACTTACATTCGGCCATTGTATCATGATGGCCGCAACATCATCTTTAGTGGATTTTATATCGAACTTGTGGAGTATTCCATAAACCCACCTATAGCACAAAGGAATTCATAACATGTATACACATCAACAAACGTGCTATATATAGGTGTGCCTTCTTATATCTGCATCCATAGTTAATCTATGAGCTGACCCAAGCGAATCAAGAACTATCATCCAACGATTCTTTGGTTCCAAAATGCGTCGTAACACCAACAATGACCAATGGCCCCTGAATAATTATTTCAAAACAATGAGTGATCTCACTTTGACAACCATAAATTACTTAATGATACGTCGCACCCTGTACATATAGGAACAAAAACATATTCCTTGTCAAATTCCGTATGAGATGTCCATCTAATAAACTTATCATAGAAATCATCAGAGCGCTGACAAGCATGAAATATTTCTGGAAGAACCCAATGACATAAATCTAAGCAACTTCAAGAACCAAGCCCAACTTTCGAAAGTCTCGGACTAAACAATCCCGTAGGAAAGTGGATACACACCATTATTGGGGTCAAGTCCCACCGCAACAAGAACCTATTACCAAATGAAAATAAATCAAGTATAAAATGCAATCCACTAAAAATCGACAAACACAAACCTGGCCGGACAATGTCTCCTTTGTGTGTGTTCCATCAATGCAAATTATTGGCCGACAAACCTCCCAGCCTACTTTGCATGGGTGCAAACACACGTAAATGCTCTTGAAGGTAACTTTTCCATCACTCCCTTCACAAACTTCCATTTGAACGGTGGATCCCGGATTACTTCGATTAAGCTGAAGTATGTAACTCCTTATTCTATCAAAGTTTGCTGTCACCTTGTCCCTTATTTCATTCAAAGCAAATTGTTTGGCGCGAAAAAGTTTATGTCTTGATACCTCGATTTTGAGGTCATGCAAAACTGCTCTTGCGAAATCTGAAATAGAAAGAGTAGGATCTTTTATGAAGCACTCCTTGTACNATTACAAAAACTAAATTGTACCAAAATTTAGAATATTTTTTTCGGCCTCCAAAACACGAGACGAATTTTTTTCGGGATGATTTCACAAGTGAAATCACCCTATATTTATACACATGCGAAGAGCAGACGCCGTCCGCAGAAAGCTGACGTGGCCAGCTATAGCGGACGTCGTCCGCGGAAAGCTGACATGGCCAGCTATAGTTTACGTCGTCCGCGGAACACGTTGGCAGCTGACGTGTTCCGCGGACGACGTCCGCTATAGCTGGCCACGTCAGCTTTCCGCGGACGGCGTCCGTTATTCGCCCTAAAACAATATTTGATTTTTCTAATCGCATTATTTAACCAAAATAGCCGAGCTCATTCAATGATGTTTTTAAAACGAGTGATGTTTGTCATTGGCCCTTAATGTTTATAATAGTGTAAAGGCGGTACCCCTAATGTTTGAAAATTGCATACAAAACCCCCGAAGTTTACATAATGTGCGCGGTTGACCCCTAAACTTTTAAATGTTGTAAACACCATGCCCTCAAAGTTTAATAATTGCGTGGTTGGCCCCCAAAGTTCCAAAACCGTTTATATTAAGCCCTCACGTCCGTTATTGTTTTGTTTTTTTGCGTAATTGACCCTCAAAGTTTAAGAATTACATGGTTGACCCCTTATGTTTACTGATTACATATTTAGCCCCCGAACATATAAAAGAGTTTAGAATTGACCCTTCGTCAAATTTTCGTTATTCGTATTTCATTGATTATTGATTATATCTCTTCATATATTGAGGCAGAGTTTGAGTTTTCGATCTCGGGTTGATCCTCCCTTGGATCATCTCGAAAGCCTTTGTCATTCATATTTGAAGGTAGATTCGAAAGTCATGGTGAATTCCTTTACAATAGATGTTGCACCCGTTACTCGAAAAGTCGTTCGAATATTAAGAATCATAAAACACAAATTCGTTTGGAAATAAAATCTTTATTTCCAATATTATGAAAATTATCACACAATATGAAATTTTTATACGAAGTAAACAAAACATTCTAAGACAAAATAATATTTTAACAAACGGATAATACAAATTTCTCCGGTATTTGCAAAAAGTAGCAAACTACAACACATTAAAATGATTAATATGTCAATGTTTAATAGCGATCCCCATCTCCTCAGCAAAGTCTACTACATTTCGTTCAGAGAACCAAGACAAAGTCATCTGTGCTCAAATGAATAAAAAATTTCGTTAGTATAAACAATTTTGTACTAAAATATAGTATGTTAAAGTACTTACGAAACTAGGGTACTGAGACAAAGTGAAAGAATCAGGTGCTTTCAATAAAAACGAAATCATGTAATACAAAACATAAATCCCGCACTCCGTTCCTCCATTTTGACGAGGGACCTAAATAGATGAAAATGTTACAAACAAAATGATGATATGAAATTAGTTGATATTACAACATTTTATTCCAATGCACTTACATTCGGCCATTGTATCATGATGGCCGCAACATCATCTTTAGTGGATTTTATATCGAACTTGTGGAGTATTCCATAAACCCACCTATAGCACAAAGGAATTCATAACATGTATACACATCAACAAACGTGCTACATATAGGTGTACCTTCTTATATCTGCATCCATAGTTAATCTATGAGCTGACCCAAGCGAATCAAGAACTATCATCCAACGATTCTTTGGTTCCAAAATGCGTCGTAACACCAACAACGACCAATGGCCCCTGAATAATTATTTCAAAACAATGAGTGATCTCACTTTGACAACCATAAATTACTTAATGATACGTCGCACCATGTACATATAGGAACAAAAACATATTCCTTGTCGAATTCCGTATGAGATGTCCATCCAATAAACTTATCATAGAAATCATCAGAGCGCTGACAAGCATGAAATATTTCTGGAAGAACCCAATGACATAAATCCTTGCGTTGAGGGGATAGACAAAAAATCGCTCTCCTGAAAAATCATGAAAACATATACATTCGACCACTATTACATGTTAAGATCTATTCGAACAAACTATGAAATTTATACCTACGAACAGTTTCGAACTCGTTCGTATCAAGCATACCGTATTTCCAAAACGGATTTATAAGGTTATCCTCTTTGGTACCACTCGACAATGTAATTGGTTGCACTTTTTTGTATGTTGTGTGCATTGTAGAGATACCGCTTTTACCTGATCGTGTTCTTACTCTCATTGGGGCATTTGGAGTGTACAAATTCTAGAAAACAACAACAAAAATACATTACGTATAATGAGAAAAACATATTATGGACTGCATACATGTTTTTTCGTATTTTTTGGCGTAACGGTTGAGGCATCAGACAAGATTTCACTTGCCCGACCAGTTGATCCAGCCACACTTTCCTCCATAGTGTCATTTTGAAAATTACCGTGAGAATCATCCTTCATTTCTTGTTTTTCAGTTTTTGATACAAATTTTCTCCTATTGTGGCCTAACTCGCCACAATTCCCACATGTATTCATTTTTCTCTTTGTATGTAGAAGACGGTGTGCGCTTCGTGGTAAACTCTCAGTGCGTGATTTCTTCCGATTTAGACTTGGTCGACCTCGCTTCACAATTTTGAAATTTGGTGGCTCTGGAGCCTTTTCTTGACTTTCGGGCCAATGTCTATGACCTGGCATTCCTTCGATGGGGAGACTATATGCGATGATGTACGTAGACACGCTATAAAAACTGTCTACATAGCTGTCCGGCCTCTGATTTCTTCTTTGAATAGCCGCAACAGCATGTTTACATGGAATACCTTGTACAAAAAAACATGTGTCATAGTTATCGATGTAGAAGACAAGTACGTAGACTTACCAATCAATTGCCATAAATTACATGAACATCGTCGATCAATCAAGTTTACACAGTGCCTATCATCTCCTCCGTGCCATTGCCACCGGTAAGGGTCTGACTTGGATAACATACCAATAGCACCGAGGCGAGAAGCTTCAACAAGGGAACGTGCAACATTTGGGCAAACTAATCCTTCAAATCTAACTGCCATTTCGGAACGACGACTGCAAAGGGATGCAATTATCATTCTTATGTCCTCTAGGAGATGTATCACATGATGACGTCGAGCTTTCAGTATCATCTTATTGAAGACTTCTGCAGTATTGTTTAACAAAATAATACTCTTGCAAGTGTGATCAAAATAAGCGCAAGACCATAGTTGTGGAGAAATATCCATCATTTGTCTCCAGGCCTTTATATTAGTGGATTTTAATGTGTCCATGTGACGATGGAAATCCGGTGTCGTTGCAGATCGAGCAGCAGCCCAAACAATGCCCCTAACAGCCTCTGAGTAGCACTTTCTTGATTTCAAATTGGATAGTATATGTCTTAAACAGTGTCGTATCTGCATATCCACACCAAAGTCTTACTTGTAAATCCCTAAAAAAATATGTAGAGTTAACTAAACACACGACATGTAATACATGTATGTGCGGTAGAACGGAATTCAGAGCAGGAACCAAACCAGTGCCACGATCACACATGCTCGTGTATTTAGCCATGTTATCTTCTGTGATCCTAGCATCGTCTCTAAGCAACTTCAAGAACCAAGCCCAACTTTCGAAAGTCTCGGACTGAACAATCCCGTAGGAAAGTGGATACACACCATTATTGGGGTCAAGTCCCACCGCAACAAGAACCTATTACCAAATGAAAATAAATCAAGTATAAAATGCAATCCACTTAAAATCGACAAACACAAACCTGGTAGGACAATGTCTCCTTTGTGTGTGTTCCATCAATGCAAATTATTGGCCGACAAACCTCCCAGCCTACTTTGCATGGGTGCAAACACACGTAAATGCTCTTGAAGGTAACTTTTCCATCACTCCCTTCACAAACTTCCATTTGAACGGTGGATCCCGGATTACTTCGATTAAGCTAAAGTATGTAACTCCTTATTCTATCAAATTTTGCTGTCACCTTGCCCCTTATTTCATTCAAAGCAAATTGTTTGGCGCGAAAAAGTTTATGTCTTGATACCTCGATTTTGAGGTCATGCAAAACTGCTCTTGCGAAATCTGAAATAGAAAAAGTAGGATCTTTTATGAAGCACTCCTTGTACCTATTACCAAGCCACTTAGCAGTTACAGAAGAATTCACTTTATCCCATACACAACCGTTGTGCACGGGGTTATATCCTTTAACCCTCCACCCATAGTCATTCTTTTTCTTGGTCACATTAACGTACCAACGACAATCATTTGTACGATATCTCTTACATCGTATTCGTAGTCGATCAGCCTCATTTTTTTCAATCCAGAATTCTTTACCGTCAAGAATACAAAATGTCATAAGTGCTTCTTTGGCATGTTCTTTGTTTCTGAATGTCAGCCCTAACCTACACTCACACAACAACACAATAAAAATCGATATAATTACATATATAACTAAATATTAAAAGTTCTTTAAAAATATATACCTAAGTTTTTGCGGTGATTTCCATCCCAAATCGTCATTAAAAACTTTATAGTTTTCATCTTCTTGGTCATCAGATGAAAAGACTAAGCATTCGTTATCCACACATTGATCAAGTGCTTCTGAATCAAGCATACTTAGAACATCTTGTACAACATCAACCATGTCATTGTACTCATCCTCATCCAACGTTGAATTCTTGCTATCTTCACGTACCCCATCAGATAGTTCTTGATCAACATCATCTTGAACCATATCATCACCTGTCTTCAATGAACTAGATACCCCTATTTTAGTATTTTCGGTTGATTCCTGTGTGGGTCCTACGCGAGACTCCGCTAAATCATATAAAACAATGTTAACTCATCCACAAACAAACTCATAAAATTAAAGTCAACCGATTTCAATAACTATAATAAAACAATGATAACTCATTCACAAACAAACTCATAAAATAAAAGTCCACCGATTTCAACAATTATAATAAAACAATGTTAACTCGTCCACAAACAAACTCATAAAATAAAAGTTCACCGATTTCAACAACTATAATAAAAGAATCTCAAAACGTCCGTTATATAAAAACTGCAACCTACATTAACAAAAAATAAACATGTAACAATGATCCTCCAAATTCCAAATTTAATAAAAGAATTCCATAAGCATAATAATAGTATCGCAAATACAACAATTTTAACAAAATAAACACAAAATCAGCAGCCAATAAACTAAAATTGAAACATGTAACAAGGATCATTCATACAAAAATTGAACCGAAAACGATACTCCATACAAAAATTGCAACCGACAATAACAAAAATTAAACCGTATTAAACTTACCCATGAAATCGATCCGTGGCATATACGGAGGAGTAATTTGAACGGCTAGTTATGGTGATTTGAATTGTTCCGGCTTGCTATCAGTCTAAGTATCAATGTCTTTCTTATAGATTTAATTTTAAGCGATATATCCCTGTGACTGGTTTTACTAAGAGCAGCTACTCGGTTTGCTTACTACAGACCTTTCATTACCACTTTATCGAGAAAGGGATTGACTGCTCTAGCTACAACTGTATCGCTCCTACTACTTTATCCTCTTATTACAGAGGATAAAGCGAGAATGCCTGAAATGGTTGATGCTAGGGGACTAGCAATGAGCAGGATGATGAACAATCGACAACTCCCAGGGCAATGGTGACGCGCCTGAGGTAGGTTTCCACACATTGATTGACTCCTACAAGGAGACTTAAAGAGGAATAAAACGTGAAGAACAATTTGGACTTAAATCTGGCGCTTAGGGTTTATCACGCGAAGAACATCGAAAAAATGTGAATTGGGGAAATGACTTTTGCTCTAAATTTTGCTCTAACATTTTGCTCGAAAAAATGTTAATAAATTTTGCTCTAACGGTGTTATAACAAAAAACCACTAAATTATGGGGAGGGCCACATGTAAACGGTTTACAAACATTAGGTGCTTCATACGCAATTTAGAAACTATAAGGGCATCGCCTTTACACTATTTCAAACATTAGGAGCCATCCTTGCAATTTTCTCATTTTCTATTATATTTATGGAGTAATGTAATTTTGGGGGTAATCTCGTAACTTGGGCATCCCTGGCCCACGTATAAGGATTCTGATGACGTTTTGAGCAGTTTTGGATGATTTTAGTCGAGAATGATGTCAAGGGTATTTTCATAATTTGGCACTCGGAGAGCTCGTTGGTGAGTTTATGCGATATTTTTGGCTATCTTCTAAGTATTTGGAGATGGGGGAATTGGCCAAGAGTATTTTCAGGTATTTTCTCGGCATTACTTGTGATAAGTGTTCGACCGAGATGCATTTCAGAAAATCCGAGACATTACGATTCATATCTCGGTGAAATTGGGCGTTTCGGAGCAACTCGGGCCAGACTGGGGCAAATTGACTAAGACTCGGATTTTGGACCCTAAGTTGACCTATTTGACCAAGTTTTTCTATAAATATAACACTTTAGGCCCAGAAAGGGGTTCACACTCTTGGCAAGCTTCCCAATGCAATGTTTACCCTCGAACTTGTCCCGGAACTCGCGCCTTTACACTATTTCAAACATTAGGGGCCATCCTTGCAATTTTCTCATTTTCTATTATATTTATGGAGTAATGTAATTTTGGGGGTAATCTCGTAACCTGGGCATCCCTGGCCCACGTATAAGGATTCTGATGACGTTTTGAGCAGTTTTGGATGATTTTAGTCGAGAATGATGTCAAGGGTATTTTCATAATTTGGCACTCGGAGAGCTCGTTGGTGAGTTTATGCGATATTTTTGGCTATCTTCTAAGTATTTGGAGATGGGGGAATTGGCCAAGAGTATTTTCAGGTATTTTCTCGGCATTACTTGTGATAAGTGTTCGACCGAGATGCATTTCAGAAAATCCGAGACATTACGATTCATATCTCGGTGAAATTGGGCGTTTCGGAGCAACTCGGGCCAGACTGGGGCAAATTGACTAAGACTCGGATTTTGGACCCTAAGTTGACCTATTTGACCAAGTTTTTCTATAAATATAACACTTTAGGCCCAGAAAGGGGTTCACACTCTTGGCAAGCTTCCCAATGCAATGTTTACCCTCGAACTTGTCCCGGAACTCGCGCCTTTACACTATTTCAAACATTAGGGGCCATCCTTGCAATTTTCTCATTTTCTATTATATTTATGGAGTAATGTAATTTTGGGGGTAATCTCGTAACCTGGGCATCCCTGGCCCACGTATAAGGATTCTGATGACGTTTTGANTACATATTGTTTTAGACTAAGTGACAGATTTATAATAAATTATGTATATATTTGATTACATTTTAGTTGAAAGTGATGAATGTTAGTGTGTGTTTGTGAATATAGATTTCATTTTTTTGATATGGAATTGTGCTTTAATTGTGTATTTGATTTTAGTTGAAATTGTGTTGTATTTATGTATAATTATGTTTATGGAATTGTGATTTAATTGTATATTTTATTTTAATTGAAAGTGATTAGTGTATGTTTGTCTTTATAGGTATGATTATGTTGTTTACGGAATTGTGATTTCATTGTTGTGTACTTGATTTTAGTTGAAATTAATGAATTTAGTATATGCTTGTGTTTATAGATGTGATTGTATTGAGTATGAAACTGTGATTTCATTGTGTATTTGATTTTAGTTGAAAGTAAAGATTTGATGTATGTTTGTGTTTATAGACATGATTATATTGTTTATGAAATTATGATTTAATTGTGTATTTAATTTTAGTTGTAATAATAAATTAAGTTTAAAAAATATTAAATATAATAACATTATATAATAACATAAATTAATCTATATAACACATGTAAATATAATAATAACATAACTACAAATTAAAATACTAAATATTAAATACAAAATATTGAAATTAAATAAAATATCACACCTACAAAATCCATCATATTTTGCACAATATCCCTTGTTCTTTGAGCCTAAATATTGGTGGACGAGGCTTATATAGGTCGTGCTATAAACGCCATATGGTATGGTAAGAGAATGAAATGAAAATCAAATCTGAGCGACTTTTACATACATAAAACTCCCGCCGACCCCGCTTTTGATACGTGTAGCCATCATGACTACCTTCTATTGTCAATTACAAAAATCTTCTAAGTGTGGAGAAGATGTCTACTGTCTATCATGATAAAAAGTATACAAAACATCCACATGTTGATCGTCATACATTCGTCACTAGACTTCGTTAGTCATCTTAAACGGTTGACCAAGAGAAAATGACCAGACCCTACATTATATGACATGTTATTGTCTATCCGTGCATTTTAGACATTAACATTAGCCCCTAATTCTTTTCAATCATGGTTACATATGTTGATAATTTGCGTATCAAATACATCATCCCATATGAATATATTATTATCGAGCCAACATTGGAGGAAAATATATCCAGCATGCCTTTGGCACGAACTCAATCACCATGGCCGCGGAACATCTTCATTATTGTGTTTGTTTTCCGATGATGTAAGTCATTAGGGATTTGTTGCACTGCGTTAAGTTGCCCTAAGTGGTGTGGCCCCACAAGATATTTCGATCCTTCTTAGTTATTTGAGGTTTTGCGAGGAAGAAGAGCTTGCTCCATCGTTATCCGTCTTTTTTACAATGTGCAATTGCAAAAATGTCGGCAATGACGTTGACATATATTACTTCACTGGGAAGGTGAGTTCATGACTAAGTTTCCAGATATTCTTGGAAAATTACACAAAAAATTTGTATGGGCCACAATGCCGTCATGGGAAAATTGGGGCTTCCATTTCATGGACTTGGAAACCGGAAGGGTTTAACGCTCTATCGAAATCAGAGAAGCTAGGCTTTCAGGTGGAGATCGGAGTAAATAATTATAGAATAGAAAATGTTATTAGTCATCTGATTCTTCAGCGCGATATTAGATTTAAGTTTATTTAGATTATGTTTCTTGTGGATTTGATAACTTTTTGGATGTTTCATTAAAGGTACCCAGAGACTACAGAATGCTCGTGTATAATTTTGACATACAAATCCACGGGAAAGCCGATGGGATGCCAAACATTATGAAGGTACTTGCTTGGGCTCAGATATTTGGCAACCGCAACAACCTCACACAAATGCATCCCAATTGTTTCCAGATTTGCTAGAAAACGCATTCTCAATATCCAAGGAAGTAGATCCACGTGATGTAGAGATTCGAAGACTCCCATAACGATTGAGAAATCCATATGGATGGTGGCTTCTATGGAGGCATACATTGAAGCTTGGAGTGAATAAATTTAGAAAGTCAATGGGGTTACCATCACTTGGACACCGGGGGAACTAAGTAGGGGTGGGATTCGGTCGATTAAACGGTCAAATTTTTTTTGGTTAATCGGTTTTGTAGCCCATTTTTTTATAACCGAAACTGCACCGTTTAATCGTTTTATGAATATATAACCGACCGAAGCCGACGGTTAACCGGTTACTGTTTAACCGATAATTCTTCAAAATTTTCCTACAAACTTTGTTGCATAGTCAATCTATTTTTTAGAGAATTTGATTTTACTACTTTTCGAATATGCCCTTTTTGAGTTATTATATTTTTCAAAATAGTCAAAAGTAGAGAAATTTGGAAGAACCAATATATTTTAATTTTTAAAATGAATATACCTTCGTTGAGTTCAAGTGGATGTAATTTGAAATGAACTATGTTAATCTAGATCTAAACATGGAACTCACATTGGACTTTCGAGAACGATTTAACAATACTGGCAAATCAATCTCAAAGTACAATAAAATTATCTTGAATTCATCATTTCATTTTATTCACATATAATAGACATTCAAAGAAAAAAACATATTTCACTTCGTGTATCTAAAGGAGTGAAGACTCGGTTTCCAAAAAAAAATGAATCATAAGGAATTCGATAATCAAATGAACAATAAAAAAAGATCCTGGATAAACACTAATATAATTCAAGAAATTTGGAAGAACCAATATATTATAATTTTTAAAATAAACACTTAGCATGATTAGAAAGATTGTGAAATAAGAAAACTTAAATATGAAAACAAGAAAACCGTAACCCTAAAATAATACTAAACACATAAAATACTCACATTTAATAGGTTAACCAATATCAAAACCGATATTTATAAATAAAACCGATTACCGACTGTATAATCGTTTTAATCGAACCGTAAAAACAAATTAGCCGACACCGTTTAACCGATTAAAATCGGTTCGGTTACGCGGTTGGGTATCCCACCCCTAGAACTAAGTCATGATAACCTCCATGAAAGACGGTGAAGCTTGAATTGATGGGAGGTCATCTTGCACAAGCCATGTCATGAAGAGTTATCAAAGCATATTAAAATTCAATGGAATGAAAATGAGTTTCTTAACATAAATTTTATGTGTGAGACCCTAACTTTCCGAAACTTGGACCGAGGAATAGAAATGATGTTTAGTAAGGTAATTCTTATTAGAATACATGATTATATGCATAAATGAGTAAGTTTTGGCAAGATAAATGTGACTAAAGCATGAAAATACAAGAGATAAGAAACATGGTATTTTAACACATAAGTATGATTTTTAAGTGACAAATTATGATTGGTTAATCATATAAACCTTATAAAATTGCAAAACCACATGGCATAGGGATATAAATAGGAGCCTAAGTCGGTTTATCAGCATTTGGTCGCTGCTGTGGGAAGAGATAATGATAGAAACAACAAAGAAACGCAACAAGGAAGAACAAGATAGGACAGCAAGATGTTGTGATTTGTTTAAGATGAATCTTTGAAATTCTTAGCTAACTAAGTGTGATACATCAGGGGAAGAAGTATCAAAGGTTTAATAACAAGTTTCTTGAGGAAAAACAACAAGAAAATAAGAGGTAAACAACATGATTGAGTATGAGATAAGTAATACAAATAATTATATGTTATAGCATATATATGATTACTTGTGTTTTATGGTACTTTATGGAAACTAATTTTGATACAAATCTTATATGGATTTGTTCCTCTTTGGGTCTATTTTTTGGAAAAATTTAGTGCAACGTAAGGAAGGAAACAGAAAAATAGTTTTACTTTATGTTTTGAAGTGTTGCAAAACTTTTTCCTACGTGTGGCAGCATCACTTGTGTTGTATTGGGTGAATTTACTGGAACGATTTAGAGCTTTGAATGATATGATTCTTTTTGTATATTGTATTCTTATGTGTTTGCTTTCACTGTGAATTTTGGTATGATATTATGAAATCATTTCGGTTCTCAAATTTGATCTGGTGGGAAGAAAGGACATGCTACACTTTCATTGTTTTACTTGATGAAATTGTATGATATGTGAAAATTCGAGAGGATGTGGAAGTACACTTCTGGCAACATGGTTTTACGAATGGATATGACTAATGAATAGGCATGATTGTAGAGAAAAGAGAAAGAAAAGTGTGGGGTTACATGATCCACACTTGTGAGTGCTCACTATGATATGAGAAAAGTGTATCCAAAGGGGAAATGATAGCGCTTATTGTTTCTCTTGAGGTGAAGCAGGGGGGAAGATTGAGCTCCAGGAATGTGGTGATGCTTAAGCCACAGGTCTTGGAGGAGTTACCAAACCTTATTTCTGGCAATGAAAGAAAAGAAAGTGCAGTTAATTACGTGTGAATTATTGCTTGTGATGAATAGATGTTTTATTGTTATATGATATCATGTGCATTTGTTTTCTTACTTGTTTCAGATTCATGATAGTTACCCCCTTAGGTACATCTTCGGAGCATTAGATCGGTTGATCGGCTGTCATTAGGAAAGAGAACACAGTACAAGGGAATTTTAAAAGAAAACACTACGTTATGACTTTTAATTAAGACATGTAAAGTTTGTAGATGTTTAAAAATGATGTTGTTTGAGTTGGTGACTTATGTTATGTAAATAAAAATATTTTGACATATATATGTTTTATAAGAAATGTTTAAATTGTAATTTCATAGGGTAAAGTATAAGAAAATTAGAATGAAATGAATGTAGCCTTATGTTTTTCTTAGGAAAGAAGAGAGACATGGTATGCCATACTTCAATTGTATAGTAAAATTGGGGTGTGACATTATGTGTCCTATTAGTATTACGTCTTAATAAGAAAAACTTTTAATCTTGTCCATGTGCAACCCCACTTCAACAGATCGGAAGGTAACGATGATGGAAGACTCATTGGAGAGCTTGATTTGATGCAAAATTGGATTCGCGATCTTGAAAAACTTGTTGCAAATTTGCAAAAACAGCTGGGCGCGTCAAAACCATCGACCTCAAGACAAAGGTGAGATCGGTTGTCCACCGCATGTGTTAAGACGTCGCCAGTGAACTTCTCAGATTCCACGCAGTGATGTCAAAATCTTGCGTGAAATGAAGAGGGAAACTAGTGAAATGCCATGTATTTTTCTAGAAATCCATATAATTGGTAGTTTAAACATTACTAAAGTCAATCCCCGCTCCAATCCATCAAAAATGCTAGGGAGAGGTGTAGAATTCAATACATTACTTGGTTGTCGATATTAATTAGGGGGAATTGGTATAGTTAGCATTTTTGAACAAATTTTTTGTACCTGCCATCATGGTCGTCCAAAAAAATCCTGATCGTTGGAGTTTCAACAAGAGTATATGAGAATTAGAATAATTACCACAGTCATGAACTTCGCTCAACGCCGACCTGGCCTTAACTGGTAGAAGGCACCTTAGCAAGGGTCCACTAAATGACCGCTTATAGATGAAATAGTTATGCATAACAAATCAGGTCCCCCTCGACAACAAAAGTTGGCGTTCATGCTTATCTTCAAGAGTTATTAGGTCGAAAAATAATTTATCATCTGATGCATCAATAAAGGAAATTGGTCGACGTGCTCGACGCTTTCAACCAACTATCCCTCGCTACTTAGAGTAGATACCCCTGTCGACCGAGTGGGTATCTTAATTTCTACGGCTAGTCGGTCCTGAACTCTTATCTGAATAGTCCCTTCACGGAGGTTAGGAAACTTGCGGCGAAACAGGCCAATGCGTAAACTTCTTGATTTTCCTTGGGACATGGGCTAGTGTGAACAACTTATAAAGTTTAGCAACCTTACTGACCTCCTCCATATATTACCGCATACTAGGTTTATGAGTTTCCAAGGTGCAGTATACATGTGCAATATACATATATTTTGATCAATCGCCCTTCAAAATAATACCTCAATTTGACTTAGGTTTTTCAAAGTTGGGAGGAATGTTTGATATTTGTATGTCTAGTTTCCACATGAAGGAGAGTATGACTCATGCAATATACCGATCGGTGGTTGTTCTCACCGATCGTCACATGTGCATCATTGACGGTCACTGTGGAAATGACCAAAAAAAAAATAGAAGGACTCCTCTTGCCGACATACTTGCCAAAAGTGACAGACTTGTCAAATATTTCTTCAATTTATTGAATGCCAACTCACACTCATAGTCTCATTCTACCATGTTCCCTTGACGAATTACTTTGAAGAACGGTAGAGCTAAGTCGGTAGATCTTGAAATGAACCTATTAAATGATGCAAGACGACCAGTTAAACTTAAAAAATCTTTTGGCTTTGTAGTGGTGTAATGTCGATGATGACTTGAGCCTTCTACGGATTAGCCTATGTTCCTCTTTTCGACACATAATGTCGTAGGAATTTTGTACTTTGAATCCCGAAGCAGCCATTAGCCTTAAATTTTGTAGCCCTCCAACTTCAATTAAATGCACATAAGACACCTCAAATTTCTAATACCGTTTATCATTGACACTTTAATGAACTCGTAAATTTTTAATATTTTATACACATTTCTCGAATATCAAGGGTAAATTTTGTATAATTTTTCAAAGGGGTCTTATTTGCGTACTTTGTGAGATGTTTTCAAACGATTTTCAACTTACGGTAAACCGGTGCTAAAATGTCAGGGGTAAAAAATAAACGGTATTGATAACTCTAGGTGTCATTCTTACAATTTCGTAAGTTTGAGGGTATGCCCTTTACCAAGTTAGTAAGTTAGGGGGCTAATTATCCAATTTTCTTGATAAGCTTTAGTCTATACTTTCTGTATACTTCAAAACACTGCAAAAAGTAGTAAATATGACCTTCATCATTTAAGGACTTAAAAATTATATCATCCACATACATTTCCATTTCATTTCCAATTAAGTCCTCAAAGATTAAATTGACGAGACACTAATAGGCAGTCCCAACATTCTTCATGCCGAATTTCATGGCCACATAGCAATAAATACCCTCTGCGTGGCAAAAGCAGACTTCTTCTAGTACTCACAACAATGAAAGTTGATGCTTCGGAAGAGTTGGTGGCAGGGGCGATGGAGGGGCACTTTGAGGCGTTCGTCACCTCTGATCATTCAGCCTATAACGATGTCCTCTAGAACTTTCCTTCGACTATCGTTCCTCCTCTTTGTATTTTCACTCAATGGGGGAGTCCGTAGTGTTCATGACATTTTTGGCCGTTGCGTTCTCGAAAGGTCATCTCCATGATTATCCCTCCGATGATCGTTAGTCTTCCTCTTCATGTCATCATCCTTCTTGTAATAGAGTACTCTTTTATTTACGAGTTCTTTCATGTGATTTCTGAGAACATGCCACTTAGATGTTGAATGATCATTTGTTTTGTGCAAATCGTAATATACCCTTTGGTCCGCATTATCCATGTCACGGGTTTGACATCAATTACTTCTTTCCACCGCCCTCCTTTATCCGTTGCATTTTCTTCTCAAAAGTCTTCCCAAAAATTGAATCTCTCTTCCCAGGAGAGCTATCATTATCTCCTCCACCTTTATTTACTTTTATTTTTTTGGGTTAATTGACCCAATGACGTCGGTGGGTTCTAACTCAGGCTGACATACAGTCCACAAGGACGCAAAACCTATTGAAAAATATCCAATTTTTCCTTGTGATCAATCTTGATATGCCTAGAAACATTGTTAAATTTCTCAATGAAGTACCTTAAGGTTATTTTTCATGGTGTGTACTAAGGGCGTTTAGCTCGGGTTGCTCCTCGTCGGCCCCACATTTGAGGGAAATTGTTGAGTGAACAAAATGGAAAAATCTTCAAAAGAAAAAACTTAACATGAAGGAAGGTTCTTAAACCAAGACTTCACATCTTTCTAAAGTGTGGCCAAAAAAATTTTGCATCGTATGGTATCACCAGCCCACACAGTTCTAGTCCTATGTTCTAAATCAGATAGATAGTACAAGGGGTGGCTCTATCCTAAGAAGGTTGGGATCCCTCGAGTGCTCTAAATGAACGTTACAACATCACATTCATAATATGTTCTGAAAAAGACTGTATTCGCAGTTGTAGCAAAGTTCTAACTTCTGAAGTAGAATTAGTGTTTCAACATTCGTCTTTCAAATTAAGGATAAAATCCTTTCCTACATCATGAAAAATAGATTGCTCCATAGCTTCATGATAGAAGGTTGGGTGACGATCGTCATCGAGCCTGGTCGTCGTCGTTTGCGTTAGATGAAGTCAATGATCACATGCTTGATAACATGTGATCAACACCGGTCTTACCAATCATGGTTGGTGGTAGCAAAGTTGTGATTTGAGGGAGGTTTATCTTTTTTCTTGGCCTATAAGAAAAGTGCTAATCTCATTTGTTTCAATACACCAACACAACACTAATTCATTTCTTCTCTCATTTTATGCATTCTTTTGTGTATATTCAATAGTGAACATATATTTGCAGCCGATATTTTATCCGGTACCAGAGTTTCCTTGAATTATCGTTGTGATTCTAGGTTTAATTTCCTAACAATTGGTATCGGAGCAAGTTTGCACTGAGTATGCTATGTGGCTGCGGCTAGAATGAACTTTCCATAAGAAAAGTTTTTTCTTGTGCATACCTGTATAATTTTAACTTTAAACATTGTTGTGTATTTTGTGATTGTGGTGTAGCAATCATGCCAAATGATAAGATTCAAATCAAGCTCTTCGATGGAGAAGATTATGCATACCAGAGGATGAAAGTAGAGAATATTCTCTATGAAAAAAATCTATAAGATGCATTATTCGATATCAAAGCAGAAGAGATCAAAGATTCAGAATAGAGTAAATTAGATATCACAAAATGTGCATTTAACTTAGCTTATGAGAAAACTATTAAAGTTTAATGAAGGATCTTGCAAAAATGTATGACAAACCTTCATCGACCAACAAAGTGTATTTAGCACTGAGGTTTTTTTCCTTGAAGATGACGAAGAGGGTTCTGTGACGGAGCATCTGAATGAATTCAGATGGTTGTTTAAACAACTTTCATCAATAGATTTAAAATCGATGATGAGATGCATGCAATCGTTATGCTTGGATCGCTACCTGGCAGTTCGAAAACAACTGTTGATATGATTAGTAGTCAAGTAGAAAAATTGAAATCCCATGATGTTCGAGATCCAGTCGTCAATGAGGAGGTTAGAATAACGGAACGAGGGGAATTGTCGGTCCTTGCCTTAAAAACTGAAGAAAAAACTAAAGTCATGTGCGTGACAAACACCGTGATAGTGGTAGTGGATGTTCTAGTAGCAAAAGTCTAGGAAAATTAAAAACTCGTAGAAACATCTAATCCTGGAACTGTGGAAAAATTGGTTTTATAAAGAAGAATTGCGAAATCCCAAAGAAACGAGATCTTCCTTTCACCAATATTGTGACTGAAGAAGATTATGATGACATTGTAGTGTTGTGCATAGACAATCCATTGACTTAGGGTTATCATTCCACTCAACTTTAAATCATGAAAAGTTCAAATCTTTTGTAGATGGAAAACAACGGAAAGTATATCTTGCTCATGCAAAATCTTTGGAGATCATGGGTCAAGGTGACATTTTGATCAAATCATCCAATGGATTCAAATGGATACCCGAAGATGTGAGATATATTCTGGGGCAACAAAAGAACTTGATCTTGGCCGAGCCAGAATATATCTCACAAGGGTTATCCAACGAGGGTTATCTCACATCTTCGAGTATTGGAAAGTTGGATAACAAGGGTTATCCAACGACAGTTGGAAATGGAAATTGGAAAGTTGTGAAATGAGCATTGGTTGTTGTCGGTGGAATAAAATGATGAACTTAATATTTGGAGAAATGCATCAAAGCAATCGGAGATTAGGCGACTGGCAAACTTTATCACTCCAAATTATGACACAATAGACTCGGGCATATGAGTGAAAATGGAATGAAAATATTGTCGAAGACTAGGTCACTACCTAACTTCAACCCAAAAAAGGTAGAATTTTGTGAAGTCTGTATTCTTGGAAAGCAACGCAAATTGAAGTTCTCTAATATCGAAGAGAACCAAGGAAATCAAAACTTAAATTTGTTCATACCGATGTATGGGGATAATAGCTTGTTGAGTCTATAGTAGGTTCAAAATATTATGGCAACTTTATTGATGATGCAATCATGAAGGTGGGTATATTTCTTGAAACACAATGTGATGTGTATGACGTCTTCAAGCAATGGAAGGTGGAGGTTGAAAATGAGACATGTATGAAAATCAAGTGTCTCAAATCAGATAATGGTGGAGAATATGATGGAAATGAATTCAAGATGTTCTGAATTAATCATGGAAATAAGCTAACGCACAGTTCCGAATATGCCTCGCCAAAATGGTGTTGTTGAAAGAATGAACCGCACATTGAATGAGCCAGCACGAGCTATGCGGCTTCATGCTAGATTGCCCAAGACCTTCTGGGAAGATGCAATTAACAATGTGACATATCTTATCAATCGAAGCCCATCGGTCCCAATTGACTTTGAATTTCCAGAAGAACGGCGTGGGAAGAAGGTATCATTTTCTCACTTTAAAGTGTTTGGATGTGTTTTGTATATTCATGTTGATCCTGAAAAACGAGACAAGTTGGAAGCTAATTTTTTTATTCATTCGCTATTAGGTAATTGAAATTCGGTTCAGTATTTACCGAATGAACACCCCTAATTCTAGTCAAAGAGTTCTTTCAAAATAAAGGTATCGGTTACTCGGAGGTTTTTTCTTCCGAGGTAACAATGACTACAATCTGAGTAATGCGCAACATTGTAGCAGCTGAGGATTTACACCTTGAACAAATGGATTCAAATATGGCATTTCTCTATGGTGATATGAAGGAATAGATTTACATGAAACAACGAGAAGGGTTTGAAGTTCAAGGAAGAAAGACTATGTCCGCAAAATTAAAATGAGTTGTATGGTCTAAAACAAGCTCCAAGACAATTATACATGAAGTTTGATGAATTCATGAGGAATCATGGTTTAACGAGATGTGAAACTGACACATGCTGCTACATCAGGCGGAGTCATGATACACATATAATGTTGCTATTGTATGTGGATGATATGCTCATTGCTAGATCGAGCATGAAATCAATCGATCGTTTGAAGAAAGAGTTATTAGAGACATTCTAGATGAAAGAATTGGGGCCCGCAAGAGAAATTATTTGAATGCGAACCACTAGAAATCGAAAGGATTGAGTTCTCTAGTTATCACAACAAAAGTATATCGAGAAAGTAGTTGATCATTTTCAAGTGGGAGATGTGAAAACTCTAAGTTTAGGTTTGAGAGCACAAATAAAACTCTCAAAGGCACAACAAACTACGACGATTGATGTATGCAATGGTGTGCACAAGGCCAAAAGATCAATTTCGATGTGTGTGTTAAACATACTTGTCTGAAAATCCCAGCCAATATGAGCATTTCATCCAAGCCCAAGTCGCCGGATGTTTTGTCTTACCAGATGATGAGATCCCATTGATAGCGAGTAGGCCCAAATAATTTGATGGGGGTAGTTGCTGAACCATACTAGTACTTGACGATTCTTTACTATTGAGTCATGGGGAAAGAAGAAGTCGAGTAAACAGAAGAATCGACCTTCTAAATCTAGCAACATGAACAACAAGAAACCAACATAAGAGTCTAGAAATTATTAGACATTTCTTACGTTGTAGGAGTTGTGAGAAGGTCCATGTCAAACCCAGGCAAGGTGCACTGGGAATATGTTAATTCATTGATTTGATACTTGAAATAGACATCGAACATGAAGTTGTGCTTCAAGAAATGAGATATTGAGCTTGCGGGATACACTGGTGCTGATCTTGATACTCGAAATAATACATATGGATACATATTCATGATGTGAGGTATTGTCGTGAGTTGGATGTTTAGATTACAAAAATGCGTAGCACTCTCAACCAGTGTAGAAGAGTATGTGGCAATGTAAGAAGCAACACGGGAGATGTTTTGGCTCAGAAACTTCATAAAAGAGATCGGTAAGGATGATGGACATGGAGCCCTTTATAGTAATAGCCAAAGTGGACTTAGTTTGGCTAATGATCCAGTGTTTCACTCACGAACGGAACACATAGAGCTGAAGTACCATTATATTCGAGACATGATCAACAAGAAGAATCTCTTATTATTAAAGGTCCAAGGAACGGAAAATCCAACAAACATGCTGACCAAGGTGGCCACCACATCGAAGTTAGACTTGTGCATAACTCTAGTTGTACTCGCCCAATAGGACAAGAAGTGAGAGCTCTCGAGGGATAAACGAATGTAAAGAGCCTCTCTCTCAAGAGGACTGGATTGTGGTTCATTCTTGATGCAAGATCAGAATATGTTGCAGTGCTACTCGAGAGTAAGATCGAATGCACGTTAAGAGGAAGATGATATTGACTTCAAATTAGAGATTGCTAGATGAAGTAAATGATCACATGTTTAATAACATGAGGTCAACACCGATCATACCAACCTGGGTTGGTGGTAGCATAATTCTGATTTAGGAAGGTTTATCATTTTTCTTGGCCTATAAAAAAAGTGTTAATTTCTTTTGTTTCAACAAATCAACACAACACAAAGAAGAACACTACAATTCTTAACAAGACACAACTCTTAAATAGATAAAATAAAGACTACTAAGTCACTAAGTGACTTACTAATATACTAAATGACCACTAATTCACTAAAAGATAGTAGATATATTTTATTCTAATTAATTATCAATATTTGACTTTACTAAGTCAAATCCTAAATTTGCACTAATTTGTAATACTCCCCCTTAGTGCAAAAATTCTGTCAACAACTCTGAGAGCACTTCAAACTTCGACTTTGGCAATGCTTTAGTGAAAATATCATCTGTTTGATTTTTGGATGTAACATTAAGTAGATCAATTTCTCGAGCAAGAACCTTTTCTTGAAACAATATGCTTTGTTCGACCATGAAGCACAAGATTTCATCTAACTTGATAGCACTTTCATTATCACAATAGAGAGGAACATGAAACTCGGGGTCGGATACCAACTCATGAAACAATATTTTTAGCTATACACACTCTTGAGTGGCCATACATGCTGCAACATATTCAGCTTTACAACTTGAAAGAGCTACCGAAGATTGCTTCTTACTTCCTCATGACACCATATCAGATTCCTATAGTAAAACAGAAACCAGAAGTAGAACATCTATTGACAACATCACCAACCCAATCTGCATCAACAAAGCCTTTCATAGAAAATGAAATACCATGTTCATAAAATAAACCATATTCTTGAGTTCCATTTACATAACATAGAATCTGTTTTGCTGCCATTAAATGTCCTTCACTTGGACGTTCCATAAATCTAGAAAGAACTCTAACAGAATATGACAGCTCTGGTCGGGTAATAGTCAAATAAAGAAGACTACTTACTATTTACCGAAACATTGTCGCATTACCCAACTCCTTTCCTTTAACTTTAATTAATTTTACTCTAGGTTCCATCGGAGTAGTCATGAAATTTGAGTTTTCCATATTAAAACATTGCAACAACTTTGCAACATATCCTTTTTGAGATAGAAAAATACATATTTGACGGTCACATATTAATCTCCAACCCAAGAAAACAACCAGCTTCCCCTAAGCTTTTCATCATAAATCGAACACATAATGAATCTCATAAATACTCAATCAAATATGTTGGCAGCATCATCCCCCGTAATGATCATATCTTCAACACAAAGAAGTAAGATAGTACGCATGCTACCAATTTACTTAATAAACAAATTGAGATAAGCATTTGACGATTTGAAACCACAAAAAATAAGATATTGGACAATCTTACCATACCAAGCTCTAGGGCTTGCATTAGACCATATAGGGCTTTCTTGAGATGAGATACATAAGTAGGATGATTGCTTGAAATAAAACCAAGAGGTTGCTCCATAAAAATATCATGATCTAGTTCTCCATAAAGAAAAACATTCTTCACATCGAATTGCCATAATTTCCATCCTCTGCATGCTGATAAAGAGACAACATTCTAACAGTCACCATTTTAGCAACTGGACTAAAAGTCTCATCATAATCATGTTCATATTGTTGTGAAAAACTCTTGCTACAGTACGAGCTTTGAATCTATCAATGGAACCATCCAATATTTTCTTCAATTTGTAAAACCATTTGAAAGACAATAAATCAATTCCTGGTGGCTTAGGAATTCCCAAGTTTCATTTTATGTAATGCCAAAATCTCTTCATGCATAGTATCTTCCCATTCTGTTATTCATTTGGTCTCATTATATGATCTAGGCTCGTTTTCACGCAATCATTCTACAAAAAAACATGATATAACCAAAACCAAATTCATATGCACCTCATAATCTCTTAAGTAAGAAGGAGGATGTCGAAGCCGTGATGACATGTGATCTAGTCTAAAAATATTCTGGGTATTTACTTATAGATCAGTCAATTTTTAATTACTCGAAATTAATGTGTTATGAGGACACGAGTGATGTACGAGGTTGGGCCCACAATGTGTGAGCTTACGTCCTCAGGAGAGCGAAGTTCTACCTTGGTTTTCACTATAATATTCAACAAATACAAGTACAATGATGTGACAACAATAGTCGAGATGAAAACATCTCGAAAAGCGATCGAAAACACTCCGTCGCGGCAGAAAGAAGACCAGTCGCGTGTTGTGGTCGGTAACACGCGACTACCGGCGATTACTCGCGACTACAACAGTGCAGCGAGCCGCGAGGGTCAGGCTGGATCAATAAGTCGCGATTGGAACAGTGCAGAGACAATAACTCGCGGCTACGTGCAATAAGTCGCGATTGGAACAGTGCAGAGACAATAACTCGCGGCTACGTGCAATAAGTCGCTATTGGAACAGTGCAGAGACTATAATTCGCGACCACGTGCGATAAGTCGCGAGTCTGCAGTGCAGGAAAATAATGTCTTGCCTTGGGGAGCGTGCTAACTGTCTGAACCTGTCCAAATGCATTGGGGCTTGTATTTATAGAGGAATCCAGCCCAACTTCGCTTACCTGAGCCCATAAGCCCAGTTTGCTTCACTTAGCCCAATACACTTATATAATCTCCAATTATAGTATAATAAATGCCATGCTGGTACCGAAGTTTCGGGAACCAATCCCGATCAAGATATTAGTCGGAAACAAGATGAGGAAATACCGAAAAACCTCGTTAATTAGTTTTCTTGCCTCCAAGCAGTGAACACGCAGCCACATAACATCGTTGCACCTGACCGGTGTGCTCCCGGATGGTGAATTACGAAAATACCCCTGGCCCCGTCCGGGACCGAGATGACCCAAAACATCCCAAAACGCCTACAAAAACTGTATACGGGCCCCAAAGAGCCTGAATTACGAGAATACCCCTCTGGGAATGCCTTGTGATTAAATATGAAAATACCAAAAATAATATATAACCGCGTCGGACGAGCCCCCGGGTAAGGATAAACACAAGAGAATATACCCGGGTAATATCAATAGTCCCCTGGTTTTCAGATTCATGAGTCGTAAACCATATATCACCAGCTCGTCCGTAAAGCCGATTATCGTTCGGGAGCTCCGCCGAAAAAATATTTAATATGATTGAAATTCTCTCGTCAATACGATCGTTTTGACACTAAGAACGTCAGATTCTGAGCTCGGGTGAAAATCTCGGGATTTTTCGGCTCGGGATATCACCCCTATAAATACAATGTACGTGCTTCATAACTCATTTTCTCGCGCGGAATCCTGAGCACTCGCGACTTATCGTAGTTACTGTGCAATCCGCGACTTTTCGAAATCACTCGCGACTTACCGTTCTACTGTGCTATCCGCGACGATAACGCGCGACTGTCTTGGACCAGACATGTATCATAACTCGCTAGCACTGTGCTTCTCGCGACGTATCGACCAAACCTCGCGACTTAAGGACTTAAACAGTAATTCTCGCGACTTTTCGCCAATAACTCGCGAGGCACTTAGTAAAATTTGTAAAAATAATTTCAAAAAATAAATTTGAATTAAATTTAACCAATGACTTCCGATCGTACCGAATCCTCGGGCTCCGCCACTACTTCATCCTCCGATCATTCGGGCTCCTCATCCAGTTCGGGGAGTTTCGATTCGATCACAGCCCCTTTTCCTCCTTGCCTTTCCACAATAAATTCTCATTTTTTCGAGAGGATCGCTTGTCTCGAGAACACCCTCGGCCCTCAAAGCTCCGAGGTTAAAGCCCTCAAATCCTTTAACCAACCTTATAGCATGCATGCTCGGAAGTGGGTTTCGATTCTTGAACAGTATTATCTCCCTTCCGACTGTGTCTTATACCAACCTGAACTTACCGACCGTCTTTTGACGCCTCCGATCGCCACCCACACTGTTTCTTTGGAATATTTAGAGTGTGGCCTTCGTTTCCCTCTTCATCCTTTCCTCGTAGAATTGCTCTCGCATCTACAAATTCACCTCTTCCAACTGAACCCCAGTTCAATNAATCCAGATGAAAACGGCTCGGAAAACGATCGAAAACACTCCGTTGCGCCGGGATGAGGTGCAGTCGCGAGTTGTGGTCAATATCTTGCGACTACTGGCGATCACTCGCGCCTGGAACAGTGCACCGAGCCGCGAGGGTCAGGCTGGATCAATAAGTCGCGAGAGTCAGGCTGGAGCAATAAGTCGCGATTGGAACAGTGCAGAACCAATAACTCGCGGCTACGTGCGATAAGTCGCGAGTCTACAGTGCAGGAAAATGAAGTCTTGCCTTGGGGAGCATGCTAACTGTCTGAACCCGTCCAAATGCACTGGGGCTTGTATTTATAGAGAAATCCAGCCCAACTTCACTTACTTGAGCCTATAAACCTAGTTTACTTCACTTAGCCCAAAACACTCACATAACCTCCAATTATAATATAATAAATGCCATGCTCATCCCGAAGTTTCGGGAACCTATCCCGGTCGAGATATTAGTTGGAAATACGATGAGAAAATACCGGAAAACCTCGCAAATTAATTCTTTGCCTCCAAGCAGTGAATACGCAGCCACATAACATCGTTGCACCCGACCGATGTGCTCCTGGGTGGCAAATTACGAAAATACCCCTGGCCCCGTCCGGGGCCGGGATAACTCAAAACATCCCAAAACGCCTACAAAAACTTTATATGGGGCCCAGCGAGCCTGAATTACGAGAATACCCCCTGGGAATGCCTTGTGATAAAATATGAAAATACCGAAAATACTATATAACCACGTCGAACGAGCCCCCAGGTAAGGATAAATACAAGAGAATATACCCGGGTAATATCAATAGTCCCATGGTTTTCAGATTCAGATTCTGAGTCGTAAACCATGTATCACCAGCTCGTCCCGAAAGCCGATTATTGTTCGGGAGCCCCGTCGAAAAAATCTTTAGTACGGTTGAAATTCTCTCGTCAATATGATCGTTTTGACACTAAGAACGTCAGATTCTGAGCTCGGGTGAAAATTTCGGGATTTTTCGTCTCAGGATATCACCCCTATAAATACCATGTACGCCCTTCATAACTCAGTTTCTCGCGCGGAATCCTGAGCACTCGCGACTTATCGTAGCTACTGTGCATTCCGCGACTTTTCAAAATCACTCGCGACTTATCATTCCACTCTACTACCCGCGACTTGTCGTTCCAATGTGCTGTTCGCGAGAATACACACGCGACTGCCTTAAAACCATAACTCGCGAGACTGTGCTTTCGCGACTTGCCGTCAATAACTAGCGACTTCAGATTCACTAAAAATAACCCGCGAGCACTGTACGATTCGCGACATAACTCCCACAACTCGCGACTAAGGACTTAAACAGTAATTCTCGCGACTTTTCGCCAATAACTCGCGAGACACTTAGTAAAATTTGTAAAAATAATTTCAAAAAATAAATTTGAATTAAATTTTACCAATGACTTCCGATCGCACCGAATCCTCGGGCTCCTCCACTACTTCATCCTCAGATCATTCGGACTCCTCATCCAGTTCGGGGAGTTTCGATTCGCTCACAGCCCCTTTTCCTCCTTGCCTTTCCACCATAAATTCTCATTTTTTCCAGAGGATCGCTTGTCTCGAGAACACCCTCGGCCCTCAAAGCTCCGCGGTTAAAGCCCTCAAATCCTTTAACCAACCTTATAGCATGCATGCTCGGAAGTGGGTTTCGATTCTTGAACAGTATTATCTCCCTTCCGACTGTGTCTTATACCAACCTGAACTTACCGACCGTCTTTTGACGCCTCCGATCGCCACCCACACTGTTTCTTTGGAATATTTAGAGTGTGACCTTCGTTTCTCTCTTCATCCTTTCCTCGTAGAATTGCTCTCGCATCTACAAATTCACATCTTCCAACTGAACCCCAGTTCAATCTCTCTTGTCGTCGCCTTCATAAAATTCATGGAGGTGAATTGCATTCCTTCGACCATAGACCTTTTCTTTCAAATCTTCCATATTAGTACTGTTGCCAATTTTGGTGCCCAAGGTTGTATTTTTTTCCGCCCGAGGCACAAGACAAGCCCGTTCCCTTTTTCAACTCCCCATTCCAATCACGACTGCAAGAAACACTTCTTTTTTGTCTACGGTGTGGGGGATACGAGGCTGTCTCCTCTGAGTCTTCCTTGGCGGTTCCCCTTTGAAGGGGAACCATTTTTTCCCGAAGCCTACGGTCATATTCCTCGGACGACCTTTCCGAGACCTCTGAGGAAGGCACTCCTCGATTGCGTTAGGTCTGACGGCGCTGACTGGACCGTGAAGACCTTATTCTACGCCCCGATTCTGGTTGCTTTCAACCTCCTTCCGGTCCCCCCCCCATTTTAGTAGAGAACTACTAGGTATCTGAGCCGTACATTCATATCGGAGCTAAACTTGATAACTCTTCTTTGATAGGAAAGAACCTTAGGATTTAACTTGCTTCAAATTTCCACTTCACGTTTCTCACTTAATTTACTTGTCTTGCAGATAAAATAATGGATCCAGCTAAGGACCCAGCAAAGAAGGGGGATCGGCTGAATTTCCTCCGTGACCTACTTGCGGAGGATGATGAGCTCGTCTTTGAGGCGCCACCAGGGACTCGGAACCGAACTGTCGCGGCCGAGCTGGCGTCAAGTCTACAAGAGGTGGCATCCCCGACTGGGGAAATAAGGCACGACACTCCTCCACCACCACAACCTGCTGCGACGGCGGCCAATCCCGAGCCGGTAAACGAGGAGCCGGCTGCAGCTATTACTGAAAGTCCCGAAGACCTAATCCCCTTGTCTCGGCGATTAGAGTACGTTGTTGAGGAGCCCACCCCAGATGAAGGCATATACGACTTTGCTGAAACATTAGTGGATATCATCGGGGACGACGAGGAGGGCGAGATTAGCAAGGACCAACAAATGGACCCGGTGGTGGAGGAAATATGCCAAGAAACCCGTCCGGAGGGAGAGACCAATCAAGGCGCCCGTCCGGACAAGCGGATTCCGAGATTTTCACCCGAGCTCAGAATCTGACATTATTAGTGTCAAAACGATCGTATTGACGAGAGAATTTCAACCATATTAAAGATTTTTTCGGCGGAGCTCCTGAACGATAATCGGCTTTACGGACGAGCTGGTGATATATGGTTTACGACTCATAATCTGAATCTGAAAACCATGAGACTATTGATATTACTCGGGTATATTCTCTTGTGTTTATTCTTACCCGGGGGCTCGTCCGACGCGGTTATATATTATTTTCGGTATTTTCATATTTAATCACAAGGCATTCCCAGAGGGGTATTCTCATAATTCAGGCTCGCTGGGGCCCGTATAAAGTTTTTGTAGGCGTTTTGGGATGTTTTGGGTCAGTCGACCCGCGATACTGTGGAAGATCCTTAGGCATTTCAATAAACTCAGAGCGAGTGGCTCCGATAATCGCCGTGGAAAAAGGGGATAAGGCATTTGAAGTGTTCCACGGGCTTTGCAAAACTTCCAAAGATGGTAACGCCTTTCCTCGATTACCGATGGGCTCATTAGCCCTCTCATTCTCAAAATAATCTCCCTAGTAAGCTGAGGTCTGATGAGTATCCCGGGTATGCTCCCTGTACACTCGTCTCCTTTCTTGGCCAAGAGTCAGGTTGGCCTCCAATTGGTTCATCCTAGCCTCGTTTTGCTCCAACTTCCCACTCATCTCCTTAAATTATGACTCTATCAATTCTCCGATCTTTTGTAGAGTATTGCTTTGCTCTCCGGTTGCTGCAGTATTCGCTCGCGGCTCCAGAACACGATCGATATCTTCCTCTGAGGCCACATCATTAACAGGTTCTGGGGTAACATTGTTCCTCCTGGCTCTCCTTTGAGCTTCAACTTGCTCTAATTGAGCGATTAAATTACGCCTTCGCTCTTCCAAATCCTCGTCTGTTTCCGTCTGATCCGCAGATCTAGAGCGTGCAGGTGGCGGAAGGTGGGCATTAATACGGACCGCAACTCGGCCAATTCTTGCGAATTCATAACACTTAGATAAACATTCGCGCGATCGAGGATAAAAACTTGGTGTCCTTCCGGATGAAAACCCGCTCCGGGAGGGCCGAATAGTTACATTTTGAGCAGGGGGCTCTTCCAGAACTGACGACCGAGCCCCCGGTAACGCAACAAAATCATCATTAACTTGAGGAATAGGATCCGCCTCAATTTCTTCATCAAAAATATCTTCATCAGAATTCCGAGTAGTCATGATAATAGAAATCCAAACTCAGCAATAAAGCTCTTAATGGGATAAAAATCTCGTGTCCCCACGAACGGCGCCAAACTGATCTAGTCTAAAAATATTTTGGGTATTTACTTTTAGATCAGTCAATTTTTAATTACTCGAAATTAATGTGTTATGAGGACACGAGCGATATACGAGGTTGGGCCCACAATGTGTGAGCTTACGTCCTCGGGAGAGCGAAGCTCTACTTTGGTTTTCACTATAATATTCAAAAAATACAAGTACAATGATGTGACAACAATAGTCGAGATGAAAAAATCTCGAAAAGCGATCGAAAACACTCCGTCGCGGCGGAAAGAAGACCAGTCGCGTGTTGTGGTCGGTAACACGCGACTACCGGCGATTACTCGCGACTACAACAGTGCAGCGAGCCGCGAGGGTCAGGCTGGATCAATAAGTCGCGATTGGAACAGTGCAGAGACTATAACTCGCGGCCACGTGCGATAAGTCGCGAGTCTGCAGTGCAGGAAAATGAAGTCTTGCCTTGGGGAGCGTACTAACTGTCTGAACCTGTCCAAATGCACTGGGGCTTGTATTTATAGAGGAATCCAGCCCAACTTCGCTTACCTGAGCCCATAAGCCCAGTTTGCTTCATTTAGCCCAAAACACTTATATAATCTCCAATTATAATATAATAAATGCCATGCTGGTACCGAAGTTTCGGGAACCAATCCCGATCAAGATATTAGTCGGAAACACGATGAGGAAATACCGGAAGACCTCGTTAATTAGTTTTTTTGCCTCCAAGCAGTGAACACGCAGCCACATAACATCATTGCACCCGACCGGTGTGCTCCCGGGTGGCAAATTACGAAAATACCCCTGGCTCCGTCCGGGACCGAGATGACCCAAAACATCCCAAAACGCCTACAAAAACTTTATACGAGCCCCAGCGAGCCTGAATTATGAGAATACCCCTCTGGGAATGCCTTGTGATTAAATATGAAAATATCGAAAATAATATATAACCGCATCGGACGAGCCCCCGGGTAAGGATAAACACAAGAGAATATACCCGGGTAATATCAACATCCGTGTAGCTTCAGATAATGTTTCTTCAATCTGAATTTCATTGTCGCTAATAAGAACATTGCCATTAGATTCATCGTTAGAAACAACCAAATCAGACATCACATTCTCAAATAATGATGCAAATGATGTATCTGAAAATATATCAATATACATATAATTGTTGTCAAGTTCCTTGATATTTGCAGAGTAAGAAGAAGCTTCATCGAATATCACATCACGAGAAACAACAACTTTCTTTTTTTCTAGATCCAAGCAACACCACTCTTTTCTGTGAGAATCATAACCAACAAATACACATGTCATAGCCTCAAGATCAAGTTTAGTTCTTTTATGCTTCACAACATGTACATAGCAAATAGAACCAAAAACTCAAAAATAGTTCGCGTTAGGCTTCTTGTTATATAAACACTCGAATGGAGAAGTTTACAAACCTGGCCATGGAGGAATACGATTAACATATGACAAGTTGTATCAATAGCTGATGTCCATAATTCTTTTGGTAGACATTTTTCATGGAACCAAGCCAAACAAATTGATATCAAGTGAGCTAATTTATGTTCATCCACCCCATTTTGTTGTGGTATATCCGGACATGTCAATTGCGGCTTTATCCCATTTTTCTTACAATAATCTAGGAAAGAATCAGAGAGAAATTCGCCTTCATTATTTGTACGCAATCCCTTCAATATAGTATCAAAATCCTTTTCTACTAGCCGATGAAATTCCATAAACAACATAAAAGCTTGATTTTTATACTTAAAAAAATATACCCAAGCAAACCTAGAAAAATCATAAACAATGATCATAACATACGAGAAATTAGAATAAATAGGTATGTTAGTTGGCCCCATAAGGTTTGAATGTAGTAACTCAAAAACACACGAAGCTCAGTTTTCTGATGGATAAAAAGGGAATCTATGAAACTTTCCATATTGATATCTGAAACATATGTTAGTATAAACATCTTTATACATGGGAATACCATACAGAAGTTGTTTGCTACAAATTTTCTGTAAAAGCCGATAGTCAATATGACCCAACCGAGCATGCCATAATGTTAGTCCACCAAGTAATGCCATAATGTAAAAGCATCACTTGCTGATAGAACATATAAATATTCTTTTCTCTTCCCCGTAAACAATACATCAGCATCAATAGATTTCAAGTTAGAAATAACTTGAACACCACAATGGCCAAAAAGAACATACCTCCCGGAATCTGTTATTTGAGATACTGAAGCCAAATTCTTCTTCAAACCAAGAACATTGTAAACATTTTGAAGAAGAAGACCATTAGATTTGGAATTTCTACCATTAAAGTGTCCTTCACTCACCACTGGATGTTGAGAATTATCGGCAGTAACAATAATTTTCTTACCGTTATGAGGACGAATACAAGACAACAATGCTTCATTTCCGGTTGCATGATGAGAACATCCGGAATCCATAATCCACTCTCTATCATAATTCATTTCATCTTTAATTTCTAAAGAAACACTTGTCTGATTCACTGCAATAATAACATTTGACGGATGCTCAATGACTTCAATTGAAAGACAAATTTCTCAATATACCTGAGATGGTTCATTCTTTTCATGAACAATATTTGCATCTGATTCTTGGATTTTAACATGACAATTTCGTTGGATGTGACCAGATTTACCACATCGACCACACACAATCTTCTCATGGCAGTTCCTTTTGATATATCCAGATTTTCCACATATGTAACAAACTTTCTCATCACTGATAGAATGACAAGTTTCACTTCTGGCTTGATTTCTCTCATGTGTTGAATTTTTATGATAAGAATCTTCCTTGTGATGATCTCTAGAGGATAAACTAGAGCGTCAAATTTCGCTCAATACCGGTATTTTTTTTCGTACCGCCCGTTATCGGGTATTAGAGTCGATTTCTGGGTTTTTTCGGGCCTGACTCAAAAAAACTAATTGAATATTAATTTTTTAAAAAAATAAAATAAAATTTGGTACCGGCCGGTATACCGATCATACCGCTCATACCGGTTCGGACCGGTACGGAATCACGTACCGATATGAAAATATTGATTTTTCTTGGGAAAGTCCCGCAAGTATATCCTTAACTTTCTTGGATGAGTTCTCATTACGTACATTATCAATGTACTCCTTGCTAATTGAAGATCTTAAAGGAAATAGGGTTTTTCCACACTTTATCTTCCATTTCTTTTGAGACTCCACATTTTGAGTGCTCTCCACGGGAATTTGCTCATCTCTCAAGACAATTACCCATAAAGCTTGCCCTTGTAGAAAAGCTTCCATATACAACTTCCAATAATTGCAGTTGATGCCTACCAATTTCTCTAGGGGACTTCCGTTGTTCATCGTGTTTGAAAATCAAAGCTCCGATAACATAACACAAAGCTCTGTTTTCTGAAGAAGCACTTGTCTAATTCACTGCAATAATAACATTTGACGGTTGCTCAATTACTTCAATTGAAAGACAAATTTCCCAATTTATTTGAGATGATTCATTCTTTTCATGAACAACATTTGCGTATGATTCATGTGTTTTAAGACGACAATTCCGTTGGATGTGACTAGATTTACCACATCGACCACACACAATCTTCTCATGGTAGTTCCTTTTGATATGTCCAGATTTCCACATCTGTAGCAAACTTTCTCATCACTGATAGAATGACGTGTTTCACTTTGGCTTGATTTCTCTCATGCGTTGAATTTTTATGATAAGAACCTTTCTTTTGATGATCTCTAGTGAAGAGAGTGATAATTTCTTTTTGTTTCAACAAATCAACACAACTCTAGTTATCTCTTTTTCATTATATGCATTATCTTGTGTATATTCAATAGTGAATATATATTGGTAGACAATGTTTTATCTGGTACCAGAGTTTTCTGAAATTATGAGTGTGATTAAGGGTGTAATTTCCTAACAATTTGATGGCCTCAAGTTCGGCTACTAGTTCTTGATCCCTAAGATGGCCAGCATAGTCATTTGTTGGTCGGGGTTGCAACATGGTCGTCAGCAGATGCACTCTTCGTGGGTCGTCATTTACTTCACTAAGAGTTACTCCCTCGCCTTGAGGTTGGACGACTAACATATGTCCCGAGGCAAGAATGGATTGGCAAAGGTCGTCTACCATTTCTTCCATCATTTAACAAAGGGATCGCGGATCTAGGGTGACAACATCATGCCCTGCAATGCTATTGTGAGACTGTTGAGGTTTTGTGCATCCACTGCCTTGACTTAATACACGTGTTCCATCAAATTGAAGAAAGCTAGTTCATAGAGAGTTCCTCAATGGTTTACCAGTAGATCCCCATAGACAGTGTCATATGCAATGGGTAGATAATATTAATCATGTACGATTAAATTTTGTTTTGCAAGGATAGCTCATAATCTGTTCTCGTAAGAAAACAATATTTTAGCGTGAGAAACGTGAATTTCGGGAAAAAAACCCATAAGTTTATCCACTAAAATGTAATTGGAGAAATAGTAAGAGTTCATTATGGCTTGGTTGCGTCGCAACCTAATCTTCTTCTCCAATCTCCTCCCCTTTTATAGTAAAGGAGAGTATTTATTTTATGATCTCAATATTCCTCGATACCCTAAATAGGACTTTTACATACGTAAATTATTGTCGATCTTGTCTTCATTATGCATCGCCATCATTGACTACTATTGTCCACCATCCAGTACAAAAATTAGCTACGCACGGGGAATATGTCGATCACTGATGACGACCAGGATTAGGCACAAACGCCGATCATGACATCATTTTTTTGTTGTTTCAAAGGTCGACCTAAAGAAACCGATCTGACCCCATAGTATCGATCCTTGATTATTGATCTATGTATTTTATGTCTTAACATAGACTAATTATGAATTTTATTGATTAAATTTATCAAATTTTATAAACTTTAGGGATGAATAGTATATATTTTGGTTCGAAATAAACAAGATTCAGTTCAGGTTCAAAAACTATAAGATTATAATTCGAGTTCAACTCAATTTGGAATTTTGAGTTAGTATTAATTAAAAATAATATATATTGTTGGGCTAAGTAAGATAACAACTAATATTCTTATCTTATTCACGTAGGCCCATTATCAGCTTGGATGTTGATGAACAAAGTGTGAGGTGGGCTACACCCAAAGGCCCATACTGGAATCAACAAAGGAGTTACAACTGCCGAAGCAGTTGCTCCTCTGAAACAGACTCAAAAAGGGGGAAGACAGGCTGATACGGAATAGAGAGCAATTTCGATACAACAAAGAGAGGCGATTACACAAGAGAGATCACATGCGATATCAAGAGACGGAAAATAGGAAGTGAATACTCAAACCTGATATCTCCGGAGATTGCGTGGTGGTTCGTGGCCTAAGCAGAATAGCGGGACGCCTCATCTGCAAATCCAGAAGCTGATTTCCTTGCCTGCATTTTGTCGTTCGAGTTGCGGATTCTTTGTATTGTTCAGAACCTGAAACACTCCTGAAGTAGTAAATTGGATCATATTTGATCCCGAGGTTTTTCTCCGTGTTTACTCCGGTTTCCTCGTAAATTCTTGGTGTCTAGTTCAATTACAGCAAACCGCAGAAACGGAAATAAGAAACTAATCACAGACTTACGTGGTGGATTAAGGAAGGAATTCCAACAAGTGGTGGCCCATGCAGGTCCAAGAACCTGCGGATAACAAGCCGAGAGTAGAGGAATTATCTAAGGAGGAGGTTTCAAAGGATATCACACTGCAAACAGAAAGCAGCGTCATCTAAGAACTACAGAAACGTATGGCTGGGGAACGTTATTCTATGATAAAACTGACCTCAAAGAATTATCCGGAATGGAAGAACAGAATGCAAGACCTACTATATTGTCGATTCCTTTATGAACCTGTAAAATTTGGAGACAAAAAGCCAGACAAATACAAGCAAGAAGAATGGGATATGAAGCACATTCAAACACTTGGATTTGTAAGGTAATGGATTGATAGTGCGAATTATCATCATGTGGCGAAAGAAACTGATGCAAAAAATAATGTGGGAGAAACTGGAATGCATCTTTGAACCAAAATCCACTCAATCCCAAGGGTTCTTGTTCAAAAGACTGATGAGATTGAGATGCAAAGAAGGTACACCGATTACTGACCATCTTGGAACATTCCAAGAGGTGGTAAACAAACTGGCAGAGGCGGATTGCGCCCTAGAGGACAAGATTCTAGCTCATATGTTAATAGGGACCCTACCTGACTCCTGGGAGGCTACAGTCATATCTTTGTATACTCTAGCTCCAAAAGGAGGCCCAAAATTGGAGGTTGTGAAGGAATGTCTGATAAATGAAGACCTAAGAAGAGAGGAAATGACTGTGACAGTCGTGAAAGAAACTTTGGCTGCTGTAAACTCAGGATACCAAGGGAAGTCTCAGAACTTCAGCAAGAAAGGTGAGAAGAAGAATAGATCAAATGATAAAGACAGTTCAACTGGTAAGAATCAGAATGAGGAGGCTAAGAAAGAAACCAGAAGTTGTAATTGGTGCGGCAAAGTAGGGCACTTAAAGAAAGACTGCTGGTTTTGGAAGAGAGTAAAAGAATCTGAAGCCACCGCTGCTACAAACCAAGAAGAGATTCTAGTTCTTGCCTCCACACAGGAAGAAAAGAGGACAGGAAATGATGAACAAATGGTGTGGGTGATAGATTCAGGAGCTTCTTATCATGCCACACCTGAAAAGAATTGTTTCACTTCCTATCTACCTGGGAATCTAGGCACTGTAAGAATGGGAAACAATAGCTGTGCTCTAGTAAAAGGAGTGGGAACAGTTGAAGTGTTGACAGAATTGGGACACAAACTGATACTCAATGATGTTCGGTATATCCCTGACTTACGATTGAATTTGCTATCAGCTCCTGCACTAGACAAAGAGGGATTTGTAAGCATAGCCTACAATCGATGCTGGAAACTGTTAAAAGAAGGATCAGTTATTGCTAAGGCAGACCTATCAGACACCTTATACAGAACTGTTATCAAGCCACTACATGGACAGATTAATGCAGTGGGAATTAATGACATGTTTCAGCTATGGCACAACAGGTTAGGACATATTTCAGAGGCCTGACTTTCAAAGCTGTGTGAGGATGGTCTTGTGAATTTAAAAGGCGGAAAACTAGAAAGGATATGTGAAGTGTGCATTATGGCCAAGCAAGCAAAGAAACCATTCAACAACACACTGAAGATTAAAAGTGAACCACTTGATCTAGTCTTCAGTGATGTGTGCTTCCTAGATGTCTTGTCAAAAGGAGGAAAAAAGTATTTTATCTCATTCATTGATAATGCAACCAGAAAAGTGTGGACTTATCCTATCTCATCTAAGGATCAGGCTTTCACAAAATTCAGAGAATGGTTAGCTGCAGTGGAAAGGGAGAAAGGGAAGAAATTGAAAATTCTTAGAATTGACAACGGAGGAGAGTTCACTTCTAATGAATTTGATTTATTTTGCAGGTCTACTGGCATAAGACATGAGAGAACTACACCTGGGACCCCACAACACAACGGAACAGCAGAAAGGTATAATAGGACACTCCTAAACAAAGTGAGATGCCTTCTAAAAACAGCAAATCTGCCAAAAGACTTCTGGGCAGAAGCTTTGGGAGCAGCATGCTATCTAGTAAACCGATCTCCTGCTACAGCCATAGAATTCAAACTCCAGAGGGAAAATGGACAGGTAAGGCCCCTAATCTTAAACATTTAAAAGTCTTTGGGTGCAGGGTCTTAGTACATGTTCCCAAAGAGTCTAGGAAGAAGTTGGAAGATCATGCAGAAGAGTGCATTTTTGTGGGATACGGAGACAACATATTTGGATACAAACTGTGGCATCCTAAGGAAGAAAAAGTCATCAGATCAAGGGATGCACTCTTCCTAGAAAATCAGACGATTCTAGACATAAAGGACCAGAAACCAGAAGAGAAAGAAACTGAACAGATGACTGCAGGGGGTACAGACATACCTGGATGGGATCCAATCCCAGAAATTGAGGATGATGATGATACACCTCTCACAAAGGAGTCTGAACAGCAATCATCAGAGGAAGGCTATGAGATTAATCCTGCCAAAGAAGAGAAGGAAACTCTTGAGAAAGTATCAAAAGAACAGCAAATCCCACGAGAAATAAAAACAACCAGAATCAGGAAGCCCTCCACGAGGTATGATCCATCTGAATACATTCTGGTCATTGAAGAAGGAGAACCTGAAACATATCAGGAAGCAATGAGTTCAGCAGCAAAAGAAAAATGGATGCAGGCCATGAAAGATGAAATGAACTCATTAGAGAAAAATCACACATATGAAATGATGGCTCTACCACAAGGATGGAAAGCTTTAGAAAACAAATGGGTGTTCAAACTCAAAAGGGAAGCTGATAATACAATAAGATATAAGGCAAGACTCGTAGTCAAAGGATTTAGACAAAAGAAAGGGGTGGATTTCGATGAAATCTTCTCTCCCGTAGTAAAATTCAGCACAATTAGGATGTTATTGGCGACAGTGGCCCATTTGGACTTAGAACTAGAGCAAATGGATGTCAAGACAGCCTTTTTGAATGGAAACCTTGAGGAAAGTATCTACATGAAACAACCGACTGGTTTCGAAGACAAAAATAGACTTAACCTAGTGTGCAAGCTAAACCGAAGCTTGTATGGACTTAAGCAAGCACCAAGAATGTGGAATAAAAGATTTGACAACTTTATGATTGAAGAAAAATTCAAAAGGACGGAAAGTGATCATTGCTCCTATTACAAGGATGAAGGGAATGGTAACTTTGTCATACTCCTATTATATATAGATGACCTTTTAATTGCAGGTACTACAAAAGAGTCCATCCAAAGTCTAAAAGATAGACTAACCTCTACCTTTGAGATGAAAGACCTTGGATCAGCAAAACGGATTTTGGGCATGAGCATCATGAGAAACAGGGAAGAAATGCTACTAATCCTATCACAAGCTAGCTATGTGGAAAGGATTCTAAAGAGATTTAACATGGAGGAAGCAAAGGCAGTGACCAGCCCCATGTCAAACCAAAGCATTTTATCAAAAGATCAAAGCCCGACCACTCAAGCAGAACATGCTGAAATGGAAAAAAATTCCAAATTCATCAGCTGTGGGGTCAATCATGTATCTAATGGTGTCAACGAAACCGGATATTGCCTATCCTATCACTGTTTTAAGCAGGTTTATGGCTAATCCAGGGAAACCACACTGGGAAGGCGTAAAGTGGCTTATGAGGTACCTTGCTGGAACGAGAGATCTGACTCTACAATATAGAGGAGGGCAAGGAAGAATCCAGATAAAGGCCTATTCAGATTCCGACCTAGCCGGAGACCCTGATACCAGAAGATCTACAACAGGTTATGTAGTAAGCATGTCGGGAGCTGCTGTCTCGTGGCAGTCTGGACTACAGAAAACAGTGGCGTTATCATCTACAGAGGCCGAGTACTTGGCACTAACAGAATCTGCTAAGGAGCTAATATGGATTACAAGACTAGCAAAGGAACTAGGGTTAAACTGCTCAGAGGCGGAACTATTTTGCGACAGTCAAAGTGCAATCGAATTGAGCAAGAACTCTACATTTCATAGCAGAACTAAGCATATCGATCTAAGAGCACATTGGATCAGAGAAGCTGTTAACTCAAAGGAGTTCATGCTAAACAAAATCCATACAACGAAAAATATAACGGACATGCTTACCAAGATCATACTGGCGAGCAAACAGCAGATGTGCACAGCTGAGGCTGGGCTGCTCCGGTCAGGGTGAAACCCTACGAACGACGTCATCAAGTCAAGCTGAGAGGAAGGTTTGTTGGGCTAAGTAAGATAACAACTAATATTCTTATCTTATTCACGCAGGCCCATTATCAGCTTGGACGTTGATTAACAAAGTGTGAGGTGGGCTACACCCAAAGGCCCATACTGGAATCAACAAAGGAGTTACAACTGCTGAAGCAGTTGCTCCTCTGAAACAGACTCAAAAAGGGGGAAGACAGGTTGATACGGAATAGAGAGCAATTTCGATACAACAAAGAGAGGCGATTACACAAGAGAGATCACATGCGATATCAAGAGACGGAAAATAGGAAGTGAATACTCAAACCTGATATCTCCGGAGATTGCGTGGTGGTTCGTGGCCTGAGCAGAATACCGGGACGCCTCATCTGCAAATCCAGAAGCTGATTTCCTTGCCTGCATTTTGTCGTTCGAGTTGCGGATTCTTTGTATTGTTCAGAACCTGAAACACTCCTGAAGTAGTAAATTGGATCATATTTGATCCCGAGATTTTTCTCCGGATTTACTCCGGTTTCCTCGTAAATTCTTGGTGTCTAGTTCAATTACAGCAAACCGCAGAAACGGAAATAAGAAACTAATCACAGACTTACGTGGTGGATTAAGGAAGGAATTCCAACATATATTTCTAATATATATATATATTATGTTATTATTGACTAGTGAATAAATTTGATTCAATTCATTATAAATTTTAAGATTCAAGAATCAATTAATTAAGAATTCAACAATTGTGGATGAAGAGGAAGAGGATTTTTTGAAGTTGTGCAGTCCCCCGTGAGTGTGATGTGGGCCCTGGATTGGCTCTTTTTAATGATTGATATTACTCATCCCTCATGTTACTGCGCATTCAATTGATTCTTATAAATGTTGTGTCGCAACCACGCGCTCTCCCCCCATTAACTCATTTCTCACTACAAAAATAAAACCACATCACATCACATCACATCACATTACTCATTCTGCTTCTTCATGAAATCAAGGCTCTTTTGCATAAATACTAGTATTCAAAACCCATTTCAATTTGATTGTTTTCAAGCTTTTGCTTCACTTTTAAATGGTTCCAAATTCTATTTATATAAATTAAGGGATCCGCGACAATATTTCAAATTCGACATTGTGGTTTAAATAGTTAAGTTTGGCCAGGTATTTCAAATTTCACCAATGTTATTATTGACTCATGAACCTTAAACAAATTAAAAATGTTTGTGATTTAGTTCATTGGAAATTTGAATATGATTTGAGTTCTGCCCAATTTTAAAAATAAAACTTAAACTTGATCTTTGATCCAACAAACTGGAATGTTAATTGAAGTGACTAGATTCGTTTGCATACTTAGTGTATCATCCATTTCACTTTTATTTATTTTGCATTAAATTTATTCTGACATTGAATCACTTGTCTTCTCATTAATATAAGATATATACGTTTAATTTTATCTATATAAACCAATGCCATTAAAAAATGTATTGTATAAAAGTTGACAAATCAATTAACTTAATCCCTACAATTCCCCTAGAAAAAAATTCTAGGATGCAAAGGGGAGGAAGAGAATACAGATCCACATTTATTCGGTATTGGTATTATTATTATTATTATTATTATTATATCATTGTCGTTATTATTGATGAGTAATTACCTCACCGGGACCACGAGAGAGACCAAGACAACCGGCGCTGTTTCTTCATTGTCCACCTCCACCTCACAATTTTTTGAATTAAAGAGTAAGAGTTATGAGATGCCTGTGCAACTACAAAATTATTGTTTAATTCAAATTTCTACACTTGTTTCATCGTAAAAGGTAAATTGGTGAAATAAACACTAATCAGATCAGGCTAACAATGTTGAAGAAGAATTGCCACCAGAGCACTGACGTGGAGGTCTCGAGAGCTGGTCCGCCGCTCTTGCTGGACAACCTGCAAGTCCCAACGGTGGAGATGCCATGCAATTGTAAGAAACGCACACCGTTGAAGTGCCCGGAAACACTGTTCCAATCTCCATTGGGAACTCCGTTAAATAATTGTGCTGGAGATAAAGGGTCTTCATTACTCCGGTTTCCACGCTTTCCACGTACTCTTTTGGAACTGCACCGACAAGGCGGTTGTGGTTCAAGAAGAGAATCTGAACTCCGATTAATGCCGTCGTCAGTTCCCCGTTGAGCAAATTATGGCTCAGGTCAACTGTGGATCCTGCTTCTTGAGGGCACGGTTGCGAAACAGGGATGCCGCCTGTTAGATTGTTGCGTTGGAGGAGCAATGTTGTGATTCTTGTGCACAAGAGTGACTCCTGTATGAGACCAGTTAACTGATTGCCACTCAAGTCGAGGTAGGCTAGGTCGGAGAGCGGATCCAGTGCTTGGAGAGTTCCTGAGATTTGATTGTTAGCGATAGAGAGATACCGGAGAGAAGACGGCATTCCTAAAGGCAATGTCCCAGACAAATTGTTGTTACTGAGATCGAGGTGAAGAATCTGTTTAGGGAAGAAAAGGGGCATTTCTCCACTGATTTTATTGTACGACAACACAAGTACTCTGAGTTGTCCCAGTACCGGAAAAGCCGGTGGAAGGGTTCCGGTGAGGCGATTGTGGCTGAGGTCAAGAGTGTGTAGATTTGGCAAGCCAAAGATTTGAGCTGGGATTTCCCCGGTCAAGCGGTTAGCCGTGAGAGAAAGGACTCTGAGGTTATGGAGAGTACCGAGCTTGGTGGGAATTTGGCCGGTAACAGAACCAGCGAAGAGGATGAGCTGAGTGAGCTCGGAGAGGTGAGCAATGGCAGGAGAAAGTTCGCCATAGAGGCCTGGAGAACCAGAGAGGCCAGTGCCAAGAGAGAGAATGGTGACACGTGAAGCTAAGCAGGTGACGCCGATGAAGGAAGAGCAGGGATCAACAGAATTGGAGAAGTTCCAAGTGGAGAAGAAGCCAGGGAGAGCTAAATCACCAAGTGAGCTTCTGATTTGTCGAAGCGCAGCCAAATCTGTGGGATGAATGTATGAGACAGTGAAGGGGGAAATGGAGAGGAGGAGGAGGAGCAAGAGAGTTAACCTCATTTTGGGCACATTAGCAAAGGAGCTGCTTCACTTTATATGAAGGAGAGAAGAGAGTTTGTTATTGCTGAGGACCTGACATGTTAAATCACTGTCTGACATCATGTATTAAAATAAATATCAAATCTTATTCAGAACAGAAGAACGTTGGGGGGGGGTTTATACTGACAACAAAATTGGTTACAATTTTCAGATTCAGCACTGCTTCTTCCCACTCTAATTCTACATTCAACAAACTCAAAGGAATCGACTTGTATATTGGAGAGGGAAGAGCAGCACACCTTAGCTTCTTTCTAATTGGGAGTGGAGGCTGGTAGGTATATATCAGTATAATAAACAGGTTGGCACTTACAGAGACTCACTCATCCAGTGCCGTATCTAACACATCAAGAGCTGCTAGCTACCTCAGCAGCGCGTTGCCTCATCATTTCCATGACTGCAGCCCTTCGTCGAGAATCTGACTGTTGTTGTAGTCTTCTCATGTGCACTTTCAAGTCTCTGAGCCAATAAAAAATAATGTTTCAGAATAGAATTGCATCAAATTAAGCAAATGGGAATGAAGTTCAGGGGGGCGTATTTGCTAACCTGCAGCGAGGAACATTGCATTCAGATTCTTTACAAGCTCGGGCATGGAGCTGAAGGAGATGCCACATTTTCTTGCACAGAAGACAACCTCCAGAAGCACGAACTTTGCACACAAAACCATGGCGAAAAAGTCCCTTAACCTTGCGGCAGTTTGGATATTGGCAGCATGGAGAACGGCATTGTGATGCATGAACCAGAAGTTCCAACATTTTTCTCAGCTGCAAAGTGAGATAGCAAGTTATCAAAACAACTTCTTGTAATAAAATAGCATCTCAAGCACAAGTTACCTGCATGACACGCAATTGCCTGGCTTCTTGATTTTGTGCATCACGATCATTTGATGGATGGTTTGTCAGCTTGTGAGGGTGATCAATACCACCATCCTTCTTATAGCATGCATTGCACACATCATAATCAGGGCATGTCTCACAACGCCAACCTTGCCCAGATTCTATATCAAGGTGACACACATTGCATGTTGTCACAAAGGCGGGTGCAGTGGGGTTGTGAAGATGATATAGAACCATCATCGAAGAGTGTTTGGCTCTGCGAAGAGTATCATACTGGTAGTGATTTCCTTGACAAAGACTAAGAAAGGCTTGTCTGGTGTCAAAGAATTCACTCTCCAGGATTTCATCTGTATCTTTTGTGTCATCAGGAACACCAGTGATTTCAATCTGCAGGTTAAAAAATGTTTATTCAAATTTCCAAACAAAATGATGCATATAAAAAAGAAGCCAGCCTCAGTGCCATCCAAACGACTTACAGAGTAAAGCGTATGTTTTTCCTTCTGGTTATTTGGATGTCGATCTCGATCCTCACGCTTTCTTTCCACATCATAGCATCTGAAAAGAAAGTAGATATTTTTGTTCACTGTTTTACTACGACACACTGTAGTATCCCTATGTAACCCTTACCTCTCACAAAGATTGAAATTTTTGCATTGCTTGCAGCCCCAACGATTTCCAGACACCATTAGTATGCAGCAATGTGAGCAAGCATGCTGCAGATGAACCATTATAAAATCTTCCTTCATGGGAGAAATTGTCTCACCAAGCTGTACAAACAAAGAAAGTTAGATAACCATGAAATGGAGAAAAAAGCATATGACCAATGATAATAACTTGGACTCTGTAAAAAAATACACCAGTCACAGAAAAATGCACCATCAAACGGATCTTAATAAAATAAAAACAAGAAAGCCCAAAAAGATTGTAAAAAAAGTTACTTTATGCATTAATAGAAGGTCTTTCGATGTACTGCCATATAGATCAGTTTGACCAGATGCCTTAAGAGCTCTCTTCGTAATGGTTTTTTTTATGGTTCCTTTCTTATGTTGTTTCTTTCCATCCTCTTCTTGTTGCAGTTGATAGATCATGTCTTCTGCAGCACCAGGCCAATAATCTCCATCAAAGTACGGTAGCCTAGCTGCAGTTACCTTTGCTTTACTTTCACCGAGACAAACAAAGAAATGGTCGTACAGATTTGTAAGTTCAACGACAATATTCTCCTTTCCGGCTTTCTTTAACATGGACAAGTACCTGACATGATAAGATTCAACAAGTATGGTCATCTGTGTAAGCACACTATCACATGTAACTGATCTATTATCAGGCATACATCAGAATTACCATTCCCGAAGCTTATCTGATTTTGGTGTCTTTTGAATTTCCGGGTGACAGTACAAGATGTAATCTTCTCCCTTTAACGGAGGGCAAGCCCATATGTAGCAGCTTGTGAAACCACGCTTTTTACAATATTCCAAGTATCCTATCTGCAAGAGAAGGTATGATGATACCACATTAGAACAAGAAACAACTGCTTGAATTATCAGATGAAGGGCTATAAACTTGCCAGAATCTCATGATATACAAATGTACGAAGAGCTTCCCCTGTGACTGTTTTGACTTCTGGCCTGAAATACTTAACTGAATCCAGGTAGGAGAGGTATACCCGGCGATGATTTGGTTGTGTGCATTCCGATCCGAATTCTTGGACATACATACCAAATAGGCATACTTCAACTCCTTCAATTTTTTGAAACAATAAAATAACCTGGAAAAAACAATATATTAGAAAGTGATAATAAACTAGATCCAAAGGCCATCCAGTGACATTAGACAAGATGATACCACAAAAATACCAAAAATATTGATTAATGTTCAGTCTAGATCTCTAGGCCTTAAAGTTCATAACATAATCTTATCTGGGTAAACACTAAAGAAAACAGGTTCCTTGTAGGCCTGCAAATTTCACTAAGTATCATGGTAAACAAGAAAAAAACTGAAAAATGTAATGAGCTTCCACAATTGGCAGTTTTCCAACTATTCGGTAACAGGAAATGTACCTTGGACTTGTATGCAAACTCTGCCGGATAGTTTTCTACTTGGAATATTTCCAGGAACCGTGGCTTAACTTCCAATTTCTTGTCGACTGATGAAACCACTCTAACAACAAGTGCCTCTGCCCCGGGAACCTGGTAAAAGTGACTTTCCTATAAGATATCGATAAAAGAAATTTTTGCACTTGATTTAACATAGAATAGGAACATAGAAAAAACATGCAGCCAAATTATCTCAATTTGATAATTATGAACACAAAAAAGTCACATAAGAAACATAATCGGCTAACCTCATCATAACTTTTCCCTAGTAGCCGTGCCCTGTCTAGCCTTTCTTGCTTCAGCTTTGCAAATAACCGTTGCTCCATATGGTCACTCAAAATTGTTCTGGGCAAATCTTTTGCACCTAGAACAGCGCTTTGTGGTAAGGGCATCCGTTCTCCTCTCTCAACATCCTCTATGTAACAATTTGGACAAGTGTACTCAGCCTGTCCACCATCATTTCTTCGACCATTGAACAATGCACATATTTGATGTTGCCAGGCCTCACATTTATCACATTGAACCCACTGCAAAAGATAAACAATTCAGGATCTTGAAAACTTCTTTTACATGCAATATTTAAAGATGATTACACTCAACGTACCCATTCTTCAGTTTCCTCGTCATTTTTCTTCTTCTCCAGCCTCATCTTAGGAATAGAAGTTCCATCAACTAGGATGCTATCTCCACGGGTTTCATTGTAGCACGGAATGCAAAGATAGTGGCGAGTTTCACCAGCCCCAAACGTATAATACATAGCATTCCTTTTTATGCGAGCACCACATGGTGTGCAATATAAAGGGGGTGGTTCAAATGTAAGCTTTTCTACAGCACACAACTGACAAGAATTTTCACTCATCGAATGCTCCATGGCTTGATTCTTTTCTACCTTTACTTTACTCTGCACATAAGATACACATCTCATCAGCAAAATTTTAACCAACTATCAGTGACAGTGGTTTCCACATGCACGAGAAATACGTGAAATTAAATACAAGAATACCATGCGAATGTTACTATGACAAACAAAAAACAACACAAGTACAGGACTGACCTGCCCAACCCACTGTCTGAGACCAGTAATATGTCGCCTTACTTCTTCAGGTGTAAATAACTCTGTTAGTGAGACACCATTTATTTTTGGCTTCCCGGATTTGGATGTATTCTCAGAGGGTAAAGGCATGCTTCCTATTTTAGCCTGCTCCAGTTCCTTCCCACTCTTATTGACTTCCAGCGTACCCAAAACTGAAGGGATAGTTTTCAAACTAGAATCACCTTCCAACCTCGGGATGTAGGCATCTACATCAACATTTTTCATGTCAACTATCCTTGAAGTCGTTTGAACAAAAAATCCACCAACTTCCTTCTTTACTTCAGCTTTTTCTGCTTTCACAGGACGATGTTGTTCAGAATGCCACATAACATGAATAGGTGCTCTATCTGCAGCAGAAGCCAATCCAAAAGATGCACCTTCAGCCTCGACAGACTGGTAGCCGGGTTCAATTCTCAAGCGTTTAATAGAATGTTGCAGATCTTCTTGCGTTTCTGTAACCACTAAGCTTTTGATAGAAGTTGTTTGTCCTATACTCTCACTTGTCGCATAGGGTTCGCGAGAACCATTGTCAGGACTAGACAAACTGGATTTAAAATCAGTGCGACCAGGTGCCTTTAATTTAGTCTTCTGCACGAAATTTCTTACTGGGATGCAAACAGGGCAATTCAAATCACTGCAGTGCCTATGATGGTTTACTAACAATCTAGTCATACAGCAACGGGGATAGGTGCACTTCAATGCATTGCAATGCTCCATATGCTTCAAAAGTTTCTGAACTGTTATGCAGTTCAGCTCTGGGCATCTCCCTTCTGGGGAAGGACATCGCCGTGCATGCCGCAGAAACAGTAGCCACCTCTGTTGGTTTTTGTATTGCTGTTCCTGATCAAGCTTTTTGGCTACCCTAATATGGTTGTTGGAGCCAGGAGGAACCACCTGTTGTGAAGAGTTTGGCCGAGAAATGGTTGATTCCTCCAATGATAAAGTATTTGGTTGCATTGCATCTTGGCCACTACTGTTGTAATGAAATCCATTTCCCAGATTTTGATCATTTGGAAGTCTCCCCTGTGAATGAGATATATCTCGGGACCACTGAACGCTACCAGAAAAACCACCAAAATCATTCTGAGGGTTAGCAACAAGCTGCTGAGGACTCAGAACTTGTGCCACCATGTCAGAAGTCTGAGTTACTGAAGAACTGACATCTTGTCCAGCAGTTACATGGGAAAAAAACTGAGCAGGTCTAGAACGGGCTTCAATAGAGTTATTTTGAAACTGACTCTGAACATCTGAAAGATGCACTTGACCAGACAGATGTGACTGCATAACTTCGTTACTATTTTGCCTCACCTGTCCCAATTTTGAATGTGAAACTAGACTGGACGATAACTGAGGTTGACCGACGGGGCCATTCTTTAGCATGGGTTGATTTTGAGTTAACTGATTCGGTTGTACCTGGTGTTGCACAAGTTGCTGGAGTTGAAAATGATGAGAAGAATGCGGAAGTTGTTGAAACTGATGAGGCGTTGCAGCATTTTCAGAAACAGGAAATCCTGGTTGATCAATTGACTGAGGCCTTACAGAAGTCAACTGCTGTGCGCTTGATTGATTACTGATTAGCAGAGATGGGCTTGATTTCTGTAATGATTGACTCGGCATGGAATTCAACCTTTGATTATTCACCATTGATCCAACTGACAACACTGAAGGATATAAGTTACCAGAAGCAGAAACATTGGCAGCCTCACTTCCGATTCCATCACCTAAATGTAGAAAGCGTTCATTAAGAAAAGCAAAAAAAGAAAGAAAGAAATTAAAAGATCCACGTATGTCGAATATTATAATGTATCCATGCATTTAAGGAATCAAACAGCCAAGAAGAGCAAAAGAAATACCCTGCATTTCAGTTTGTTGTTGTTGGCCAAAATGCTGATGCAATGACTGGGTTGAGTTTCCATATATTGATCCTGATAAATGGCTCTCATTGGTTCTAACAGTCTTCATAGGGATACTGCTACCCATCATTCCCATACCTCCATTCAGTTGGCTACTTGATAACCCATATGACTTCTGCTGGAATGTAGACCTGAATCCACCACCAATATTATGTAAAAATCGACGGTTTTGACTAGGCTGTTTTTGCTGAATGGATGGAGGCACAGCCAACGATTCAACAGCAGGAAATGAGGTTGAAATATTGTTTGACTCCAGGTTCACGAATTCCTGGCTGTTAGGATTGCTACTCAGGCAATTATTGTTGGAGTTATTAAATCCAGGAGTGGGGATCATTTGATTTGCAATATTCTGCACTCCCATGGAAGTAGCCATGCTGTTTCTACCAGAATTAACAGAGAAAGCAGTAGATGACAACGGATAACCACCAACAAAAGATCCTGGAAAATGCAAAAACTTATAAAATGAAATCATACTGAAAAACAAAATCAAAACAAGCTATTAAAAGCTTAAATTACCATCTGATGAACTAAAAGAAGTACTATGCACATCAGTAGAAAGTCCATTTCCAGATGGCAATAAATTCCCACATGTGTTCGAGCTATTGTTAATGACATGGGAATTATCCGAAGAATGAGATCCAGTAATGGAAGGATTCGCTGTCTGTTGCAAACCAGGAGTTGGAATCATTGTGCCTGCAGAGGTAGACGAATTAGGCTGAGCAAATTGCTGGTTCTGATTATTTGTTGGCCGCTTGAACAAAGCATGCAAACGACTTTTCAAAGTTGCTGGATTTAGATATTCTTCCTGAAGAAAAACAATTGAGCACACCTAAGTCATAAATCATAACATAAACAAAAACATGTATTTTTCACTAATGAATAGTTAACGCACCGTTGTCCTGGCAGTCTTGAATAAAGCTTCGTCTAAACGTTTCACCAGATCGAGCATTTTTTTGTTTGGCAGCTCATGAGATTGTTGATTACCAAGCACAATACATTCCCAGCTGCAAAAAAATACAAAACAAAAAAATTTAAAGTCTTAACAAAATTTACTATTTGCAAACGATAATAAAAAAAGAATGTTGATGAAGTGAGCTAGCCCCTGACAATGAAAAACTCGGTATTTGAATTATCAATGAGAAGAAAAAAGTTCTGAAAATATTTAAGGTCTTACATTTTCTCCCTCATATATCCACGAGCACTGGCATACTCTGTATCCACATTTGAGACACCACAATAAATATTAGGATTCTGTATCTGGGTGGATACAGAATTTCCAGCTTGTGGCGACAGCCCGGGCAACATTGCACCAGATTGATTTTGCACCGGTGCAGAAAACTGCCCGGATAGATGGCTTTTGTCACGATCTTGGGTCGTGACGAGGGAAAAGATGAGAAGATTTAGACGGAAGAAGGCTGTGGGGAAGAAGAGCGCAGGCAGCAATCGGGAAGAATGAGAACGATAGAGAGAAGGGGGAGAATCAGAGAATTGGATTAATGATTCAATATAATTAAGCTAATATAATCCGATTTATACAACTTAATTAAAATCCAATAACTCTACGAAATCGATATTGGTTATTGTTATGGTCCCTTTTTAGGGGTACCAACAGTCGTCAGGTTCGTTCAACAAACGAACTCGGTTCTGATTTATTTTAAGTGTGGAAGACGATCAAAAGCTGGAAATAAAGTAAGTGCACGTCGATATATAGTGGAAACCCCAAGAATTGGGGTGAAAACCACTCGACTAAGAGCTGATTATGCTCTTAGCCTGCTCACTAATGAAATAACTCATAGTCAATACAAGAGAGGCTAATGAAAATGACGAGGTAAAGAAAGCGGTAAAAATTCCGATAGGGTAACAGAATGTTCTTCCGCGTCCAAAGGGTCCTGCTATTTCCGTCGCCTTGCCCTGTATTTATAGAGTTCATAGAGTGTGTAAATCACGCTCCGTAACCGCCTCTGACAGGTTTGTTAGAGGTTGTTATCGCGGGATGTAAAACGAGGCTGGGACCGAAGCGTGGCCTGCGTGATCGGGCCCGAAGCGTGGTAAACGTGGGAAGGCCCGAAGCGTGGTAAACGTGAGTTGTAACTGCTCGGACCGAACCCAGGTGCCAGCTGGCAGAGAACGCTTTATTTTGTCAAGGTCATCTTCGGTCCTCCAGTTAAACATCGGGCCGCTCTTCATTAGAGGTATAAAATGGGCTATAGGGATTCATTTTCGCCATTTGAATTGGCCCAATTGTTGTTGGGTCTTACCCATCACAAGGTACCCGGTCCTAGAGTTCTCATCAGTTATAGTTTTAAAAACCATTCGAACAGGTTGATCGAAAATGCTTCTACTGGTCGGATTGGAGGGTTGGATCGATTTGAACCAATTTAATAAAAAAATAAATAATAATATTAGTGAATATTTAAAAAAATATTTTTTTACAAAAAACTCTAAATAAATTTTTAAAAAATATAATTAGATAATATAAAAAATTAATACAAACAAAAATTTAAACTTCATTTTTGAAATTCAAAAGTTAGAGTTTTAATTATAAAAAGTTTAACTTCCACGATCAAATAACAATATGAAATAAAGCAAAAAAAGTTTCTTTAAGTTAATTTGAAAGCCGATTTTCATAATTAATATCTCATCAAAGGTTTTGATAAAGAAAAAACCATGATTTTGATAAAGAAGTGAATTGCTGCTGCTTGGAAATTGGAAATTTTATTAAGGTTGATGTAGACCCAAACAAATAGGTATTACCCATTAAATTATTTTTTACCCAAATTGAAAAATTTGTTTTTGAAATAATAGGTCAAATCGGTTTGAATCGGATCGGGATAATGTGCGATTACCGGTCGAATCAGTCGGATCGGCCGGTTGGACCGGTTTTTTAAAACCATGATACTAGTCGTGATATTATCCGCTCCTAAAAAACGATCGTTGACCCCAATGATCCAACTATTAATATGCCATAAAGATAAGCTTTTCTTTGTAATTTTGTAAGGGTAGTTTTTTTGAAGTTTACTTTTTTCTTTCATGCTTTCCACTAAAATAACAAATCAACCGGCTATTGGTAGCAGCAACAACCTTTATGTTCAAATCTAGTAGGGGCTTCGAGCAGCAGCATTCGAGCGGCAGCAGAAACATCCAAAATCCGCAGGCCAAAAATCCAAAAATCCGCAGAAATATCTACATTAGAGAATCATGAATTCTAACAAAACATGAAGGACATTAACTAAAATCCTAAATCCGCAGGCTAAAAATCACCAAAAACAGTCCCATAAATAATAGATATGGAATTTTTGGGGTATGGAAACCAAAATGAAGTTTTTTCACTCTTAGTGGAACGTCAAATTTAAACCCATCGTAGGTATGGGTTTGGACCAGGGAGCTTCTAAGCGGAAATAAGCTTAGAATCTTAGGTTTAGAAAAATATGATTTAGGTTTTCTAGTCTTAGAAAAGCCCGACTTTGTTTTTCTGCCCTTAGGATACGACCGCTCCGATATCATTTGTCACGATCTTGTGTCGTGACGAGGGAAAAGATGAACAAGAGGGGTAGAAACAAGGGGAGATTTAGACGGAAGAAGGCCGCAGGTAGCAATTGGGAAGAATGAGAACGATAGAGAGAAGGGGGAGAATCTCGGTAGAGGGTAGAGAGATAACGAGAATTGGATTAATGATTCGATATAATTAACCTAATACAATCCGGGATTTATACATGTATTCGTTGGGCTAGACCGATACAACAATACAACTTAATTAAAGCCCAATAACTCTACGAAGCCGATACCGGGTCATGACAGTTTTGCATATTCATTTTGACTTTGGCTGAACGAGTGTGCACATCATTGTACAAGCTCGTAGAAAATGGTTTGAATGGATTCCAATCAGGAGACTGGATTGGAGGCAAGGGGGACAAAATAGATAAATTTTCTTCTTTATCGACAGAAACTGTAAAATGTGTCAAAACACAAATGCAACCCTAATTTTCTATTTATACAAAAGAATAAACAAATGAATAAGAAAGAGTGATTCATTATCTACGTGTCATCATTAACAGAAGGAATTTCCAACATCCCCTCCTCATAAGATTTGCCATTGAAGATGTGTAAACCCAGCTTGCATACAAGCATATGGTATGGAGCAGTTCCCAATGCCTTTGTAAAATGTCAACTATTTGGCATTGTGAAGGAACATAACATGGTGATAAGTAACCCAATTTAAATTGATCACGTACAACATGACAATCGATATCGATATGTTTTGTCCGCTCATGGAGCAATAAATTCTCTGTAATCTTCATAGCAGATTGATTATCACATCATAATAGAATAGGCTGAGGTAGTAGGAACCCCAAATCTCTTAAGACATAAGAAATCCACAAGAGTTCGACTGTACAATTAGCCATGCTGCGGTATTCGGACTCAGCGGAGGATCGTGATGCCAAGTTCTGTTTTTTAACTTTCCAAGATATTAACTATTTCCCAAGAAAACGCAATACCCGAAAATTGATCTTCGTGACTCTAAGCAGGTGCCACAATCAGCATCAGAGTAGCTGATCAGTTTTATGTTGGCTTGAGTTGGATAAAAAAGCATTAACTGTTTTGTTCCAGATAAATAACGCAATATCCTC